>BCIJ01000002.1:0-34040 GCA_001599935.1 Holtermannia corniformis | reverse complement strand
AGGATGCGGATACGGATAAGGATGTCTGTGCAGAGCGAGGATATCCCTCTCGAGGATAAGGATGCTCGAAAGGATATCCGCGCCACATTTTTTGAGGCAGAATCCGTGTTGCGAAGACTTGATTCATGCGGTACGCACTGCACGAGCGGCTCGCACCCTGCCGGCCACGGCGTGTCATACTCTGGTTCGATCCAGTCTTCGGGTTGTTTGTCTCGATCGTGACGCTGGCGTCCGTCGTCGCCACGCGGATCGGCGCCACGGCGGACATAGACGTGAAACTCTGAAAGGTCGACGATCGAGACCTCGTCGGCCGCCAGCATGGTGCGCATTGTCGCGCACGCCTGTAGGATTAGCACCACTTGGTCATTGAGCACTCACATCTGTGTACCTGGGGTTGTCAGCGCGATCGACCCACATGCCACTCACAGTGCAACTATGTCCGAGTTGTTCGCATGGAGATCTCGAAGACTGCTCGGTGCTGTTCGAAACGCCGGTCTTTTTGCCGTCAACTCGCGGTCGAACGCTGAGTCGTGCGCGCCCGCGGCTGGCCTGACAAGCGGGTTGTCCGCGCGCTTGACCAAGCTCGACGGTGGCTGGTGCTTGTTGGAATCTTCCTGAGAGGGCTGGTGTTCAGTCTGCGGGGGCGAGCTCAGCATGGGTTGTACCGAGCGCCGGATGAAGTCGATGGAAGCTGAACCGGTCAGACAATGTTGGCCAAAAGGAAAGACGCACCTTGGTGAAGCGCACCAGCCCGCTTGGCGACGGCCTCGCTTTGCAGTGTCTCGAGATGTCTGATGAGCATGGTTGCAAGGTGGACGAGCAACGCCTGTGATCCCTCGTCAAATTCTGATCGCGCTTTGCAGTCCATGACGCAGAGTGTGCCAATGTCGATGGGCGGGCGATTCGAGCGATTGACGATCAGCGGGGCAGACGCGTAAAACTGACAGGTCAGCTGGCGCCGAGTGGGCACGGCGACCCACCTTGATTGTCCCGGCAGCGTCGTTGACCATAGGGTTCCTGGCGAAACGCCAGTCGGTCGAGAGATCCGAGATGACGGTACACCCCCGAGTTGCGACTGCATGCGCCTTAGACCCGATGCCCGCTCCGCTGCTGAAGTGAGGACCAATGGCGTGCTGGTGCTTGGTGGAGACCACGTCTCCGTGCTCTGCCAGCCGCCATACTTGATCGCTGTCGTAGAATAGGACCGTCTCGGCATGCTGCGTTCTGAACGCCTACACCTGGTCAGCGGCGAGGCGGCCAGGGTACCGCTCTCACCATTCTCGCCATCCGGGTATAGTCGTTGATGACGCCGCGTTTGGCCGAGGCCATGGACGGATCGGCTAAACCGAGCCGGGTGCTGGGCAGTGTCAGCCAGGCTATCCACAGCCAACCGTACTCACACCGTCCTCGCTCTCAACTGCGCCGTATCATGACAAGGCTCTGGCCCGGGCAGCCAACCATCGTCGTCAAACGCGCGCCGCATCCTGTCTCGTTCTTGCTCCTGTGTCCGCTCCGCCCACGGCGACGGGGACGGGCTCGCCAGCGGGTTCGACGGCCCGGCGTCTTCACCTATGAGTGAGTCGTCTGATTCGCCATGGTGTACGACCGGCCTCCTGACCGGTCTGCTAGGCGACGTAGCACGATCATTTGCATAGCTGGGACCGGGTGTGAGCGTCTCGCTTTGCCGCAGATGACGTACCCTCCCAGTGCCGCGTCCCACTCTGCATCCGTCCGTGGTGCTACCGACGGCTCAATCACACCGTCCGAGCTACCACCACCGGCCTGTACCATGCCGTCGAGCGAGCTGTCGATTGGAGTGGTCGTTGACAGCAGTTGGATTTCGCAAACGCAAACGCAAACGCCGGGTCGATCCCACCACGTGCGAGGCACGTCTGTCTGGGTCGCACGAGCCTATCCAGAGTAGGCGCTTCGGCTCGTTTGGTAGGCGCGGGCAGTCATCGACCCGAGATTCCGCCGGTCCTTCACCCCGTGTCACTGCCAGGTCCTTCTCTATCCCGGGTGCGATTGATCGTGCTGGTCCCCAAACTGCTCTCCCTTGGGCTATATAACTCGACAACGACCGCGTTTCGAGTAGCTCATCACTCCATCCATCCTGTCTTTCAATCACACCAGATCAGCCATCGCAATGTCCTTGCTCCGCACGACCCTTCGCCCGCTCCAGCGCTCGACCATGCTCGCGCGCCGGGCCTATGTCGTACCCACCCTCGCACGCCGCAGCGACAACTCGAGCGACAGGCCCAAGACGGCCAAGGAGATTGAAGAGGAGCGCATCCTCCAGGAACAGTACGAAAAGCACCGCGTCGAGGTCGAGCAGCCGCAGTACGCTACCATCCACGAAGACATCAAGTTTGAGGCGCCCACGGTGAGTCTGTCAGGTCACCGGATGCGGGTAGCAAGCAAAGGACAGCCGCTGATCAATGTGCCTCATGCTAATCCATCCCCATTCAACCACTTGACCTCGCAACTGTGCATCACCGGCCATATCCTCCCCATCCTTGCTTTCGTCCCTTCCACGGTCTCTCTCGCCGCTTCCCTTTGCTCCACACGACGCCGACGTTGATGCCGACCCCGCCGTCTTAACCTACCCTGTCGACCCACGTGCTCGCCCCGCCGGTCCCCCGTACGATACCCTTGCCCGCACGCCACGGCGTGAACATTAATTGACGACTCGGTTGACACTGTCCGTGCCCGTCGCTTGCGCTGCGTCGCTTGTTCCTGTCGGCTGCGCGCGGTTCATGTGCCCTTGGACTTTTTGATCTCGTCGCATCTGGCGTACCTTTACATCCTGTTCTCGCCTGAACCTGCTTGTCCACCTTTGATCTCGGGCGAGCAACCACTAGCAATGGGACCCGTCCGACATTGGTCACCAGACCATCGGCCCCGGCCACGGGCGCCACGTCAAGCGCACCCTCGCTAGCTTTTCCATGGAGGGCAAGGTCTGCGTTGTCACTGGCGCCGCCCGTGGCTTGGGCAACATGATGGCTCGTACTTTTGTCGAGAGGTGAGTGGCTGGGCGTGCGCTGTCGCAAGCGCGTTACGCAGGCTCGCAATTACCGCGAACCAGTTCTGACACCTGCAGCGGCGCTTCGGCTATTGCCATTGTCGACCTCAACCAAGCCGACGCCGATGCGGCTGCGGCTGACCTCGTAGACTGGTTCGGTGCGTCATCGTGTACTCGCACCACAAGGCTGACCTTGCAGTCACCCACGGCGAGGCCCAGCCGGGCGAGATCACCGCCAAGGGCTACGGCTGCGACGTTTCAGACGAGGCGAGCGTGCAAAAGACGTTCGACTCGATCGAACAGCAGTGGGGCAAGATTGACGTGAGTGACGCACCGCTTATCCTCACTGACCCATGTAGTCGCTCGTCACTGCCGCCGGTATCGTCGAAAACTTTGTCGCCCTCGAGTACCCGACCGAAAAGGTCCGCAAGGTGAGTAGCGGCCCGAACGTGATGCCACGCTAACGTTCCCAGCTCTTGGATATCAACGTCATGGGCACCTGGTTCTGCGCTCGCGAGGGGGCCAAGCGAATGGAGAAGGGCGGCAGCATTGTCATGATTGGCAGCATGTCCGGCTCGGTGTGTGCGACGGCCTATTATGTGTGTCACTGACGCTTGCAAGGTCGTCAACGTGCCCCAGCCGCAGACCCCGTACAACTTTTCGAGTGCGTGCTGCACCCGGCCCGCTTGACAGACTGACTCTTGGCAGAGGCCGCTGTGCGCCACATGGCCGCGTCGCTCGCCGTCGAGTGGGCTACCAAGGGCATCCGCGTCAACTGCATCTCGTACGTTCCGACTGGTCACCAAGCCGCGCTGATGTCTCAGGCCCGGCTACGTGCTCACCAACTTGACCAAGACGATTCTCGACGCCAACACGGAGCTTCGCGACACCTGGATCAACATGACCCCGATGGTGAGTGCTGCCATGGCGAGGTGACGCTCACGCAGCGCAGGGCCGCCTTGCCGACCCGCAAGACCTCAAGGGCGCCGTCATCTACCTTGCATCGGACGCGTCGGCGTTTACCACCGGCTCGGACCTCAAGTGAGTGTCTGCACGCGGGTTGTGATCTCTGCTGACGGATCGCAGGATCGACGGTGGCTACACATGCTTGTAGACGGATAAAAGGAGATGGACAGTGCGCACGATTCGTGGCAGGGCTCGGGGAGGGTACCGCAATGTCAAACAGATTGCAAACTCTGGTGTGCACAGCATATACATGTGCCTCGATGCCAAGACGCACCAGCCGGCGGCAACACGACAACCGCGTGCGTTTCACCGCGCACAAGGCAGGCTGCGACACTGGCCCCGGATCCTCTCTACCCCTAGCTCGCTGCTCGCATCCTTTAGCGCCAAAGCTTGAAAGGACTTGGCGTCGCAGTTGGGCGTATAAGACGAGGCTCGGGCGGTTGCTCGCAGCCAGCTGTAGATCGGTTCAAGCACTTTGAGCACTGCCGGCCAGTGCTCCTTATCGCTCATATCCGTTCACGGCCGGTCCGACGCAAAAGCTCCTTTGACAGGGCGGGACCCAACTGAAGGCTACCAGTGTGATAAGGTGAAGGTAAAGCAGAGGTTGGTCACTCGAGGGCAGAGGATGGCAGCTAACAGAGCGTACCGGCAGGTGTTGAAAACGCCCACACCCACGCAAAAGCGAGCTCAGCACGAGAGACAGCTGCCGCCGATGAGCCAACCGATCCGAGCCTTGTTCCGGTCCGTGGTCGCCGCCGCGCCAGTCAACACGGTGCGTTGACCCTGGCTTGACGTTGAAGCTGACCACGCAGAGAGCCTACATCTCGTACGCCCAGATCCGCGCGCACTCGTCGATCCACGGCTTTCACGACGCTTGGTTTGAAGCCGTCGAGGCGGGGCGCGAGATGGGTCTCAAGGTGGAAGGCGTCGACCTGAGCTGCGTCAAGAAGCGAGGCTGGGTGTTCTTTTGACGACGAGACGATTGTGACGACATGAGACGAATGTGACGACTGTACGTGATGGGCTGTGTGCGGTGCCGGTTGATCCCCAGACTGCGGTAGTTAAGCATACTGACCGGGGGCACATGTCTATACCGATGTCCCGACTATGCTCCGGCCTGCTGATGGCGATGCGGACATTGCTCACCCTGACACGCACAGCAATACGGCTCGACCGTCGGGGAATAGCAACGCCAAGAGACAGTGCCGGCACTCGTCTGCCGCCGCCCGGTGGCTTGGCCATCTGTTTTGTCAACACGCGTCCACCTCGTCGCCTTTTCCAATCATCCTGATAGATTCGTCTCTATCGGCACGGACAGCAGCAGGCCAGTGACCAGTCGCCCGTTCGGCCCACCGTCCGCCGAGAGACCCTAGCTGACGGATCGACTGCCTTTCCTTCCCGACCCACGCGTGTCTGCATCGCCTTGAACACCAACGCCGCTCGCTCACCCTACTCTGGCACTCACAGGCCATCCGACACTCGTTTCATACTCGCACCAGACTAATCAGCATCCTCACTCCTTTCCGTTCTATAATGCACGGCCTCCTCCCCCTTCTCGCCGCGGCCGCGTCTGCATCCGCCGTGGTCGCTGCTCCGAGCGCCTGGTTCCAGCCAAACGACTCGCCAGTAGCCCAGCTGTTCAAGCGAGCACCACCAGACCCCAACGCCGCCGGTGAGTCCATGTTGACCTGTGCGCACGGGCCGCTGATGGACAATAGACTGGGCGACCCACTACCCTGCCGGCTCGGTCACGCCGCCCACCAATGGCATCCCCAGCGCCTGGCTCGACCGTCTCAAGTCGCTGTCGATCCCAGACATCAAGCCGTCCAGCCCGAACAACGGCTACCCCACGTACGAGAATGGCGAGACACCCACCGACGACAAGATCTGCAGCTTCACCTACGAGTGTGTCGACGACGAGGACGTGCACAACCCGCCAGAGGGCATGTACGCGGTGAGTCGGCTGGGTGTGCGAGATCACACTGACACGGTGTAGCTTGCGTTTGACGATGGACCCGCCGCGTCGTCGCCCACCCTCCTCGACTTTTTGCAGCAGCACAACATTTCCAGCTCGGCCACCCACTTTATGATTGGCTCCAATATTCTCTACAAGTGCGTGGGAGGGTGGAGATTAGAGCTGATATTCGCAGCCCGTCTGGCACTCTGGACACTTTTAACCGTGGCGGCCACCTCGCGGTCCACACTTGGTCGCACGGCTACAGTCAGTCCTCGGATATGTATATCACGGCTGACACGCACAGTGACCACGCTTACCAACGAGCAAGTCGTTGCCGAGCTCGGGTGGACGATCCAGATCATCTCTGATCTGACCGGCGGCCGGCTCCCTGCGTTCTGGGTAAGTTGCTTCTCGCCAATCACCCACATGCTCACGCCCCAGCGCCCTCCTTATGGCGACGTCGACAACCGTGTGCGCGCCATCGCCAAGGGCGTCTTTGGTCTCCACACTGTCACCTGGAACCAAGACACTGGCGATTGGGGGATCGGCTCCAACCCGGCCTACACGAGCGAGAGCGTCAACGCCCAGCTCAAGACCTGGCTCGAGGGCCCAAAGAACCCCGGTCTCAACGTGCTCGAGCACGAGCGCAGCGACGCAAGCGTCAAGGTGTTCACCGACGGCTACCCTGTCATGGTCCAAAACGGTTGGAACGTTGTCAACGTTGTGCGTAGGCTCGAGGGACCGGGAGTAGGCTAACCAACCCAGGCCGACGCCATGGGTCTGTCGTGGTATGTCAACGCGGCCAACAACGCTGCAGACGTGACTGCCCAAGACGTCGGCTCTGGCGGCGGATCGCAGTCCAACTCGACGGCCAGTTCGAGTGCCAGTGCATCCGCCTCCAGTGCTTTGGTGTCTGCCAGCGCGTCGTCCGCCTCCATCTCGGCCTCGGCCTCGGCTACGTCGGCCTCGGCTTCTTCGACTTCTGCGTCGCGCTCGGTTCAGTCGGCCAATGCGTCGGCTTCGGCGTCGCCGTCTGGCGCTGCTAGCAAGCTTGCGCCCGGAGCCATGGTCGGCGTCTTTGCCGCCGTATTTGCGTTTGCCGTCTAGACAGGTTGGGCAGCAGGGACACTAGCATTGCGATGACGGACATTGATGACATGCATACTTCGCCACACTGTCGTTTACCATATCGAGCCGGACAAGCCGAGTGTCGCGCCAAGCACACCTGCTGCCCAGATTGGCATGCGGTTGACACCCGACAGGAACACGTAGGCAGTTGCAGAGAGGAGACCCAATGCCTGTGGGCGTCAGCGAAGTGTCAACCATCTAGCGACCTACACCCAACGGCTTGATCAACGAGGACAAGCGCAAGTCGAGAGTCTTGGCAATTGATCCGTAGATGCGCGACCAGGAGGGTGCGTCGCGGGACGTAGGTCTAGCCATGTCAGCCTTGCCGCGAAGGGTGCAGACTCACCCCGTGGCGAGGATGCTCTCCTCGAGGGCGTGTGTTAAAGCACCATCAAGCGGGCTGAACTCTGTAGCGGCAAGGGCTACAGGATCACCGTCGTTCAAGTGCAAGAATGCAGTCGGCAGGCTGAGGGAGTGAGCTTGGCAGCAAGCGGTGATGCGACTGACGCCGGCGTGCGCTTGGCGGCCACGCTGAACAGCGTATCGGCGACGTTGGAGGCATCCACGAGTGGGTAGCCTGCCACGATCAAGAGATCGCCTACTTGAAGCAGCGAGGTTGCTGAGTTGGGTTAGACGGATTGTGGGCTGCTCGAGTGCTCACGCGAAAAGGTTGGGCAGAAAAAGTGCGTCCTACATTGTCAATCGCGTGACAGGGAGACGGTCTCACAGTTACTCACTCGAAGGCGTTGTCTCGCGCGGCCAGATCTCGCCAGTAGGCAATCATCGCGTGTTTGCTCGTTGCGTACGTTGCCTGTCTCGTCAAGCCGCGCGCAATGTGCAGACTGGACGTACCGCCATCGACACACCCTGCAGGGAGAAAATCGACCCGACAAAGACGAGCCGGCGTGTTGGCTGACCAGCAAAAGTCGGGTGCTCACGCCAGTACTTTTGCGCGAGCTCGGCCGTGTCGAGAGCGCCAGTGAGGTTGACATCGAGGATGCGAAAGCTTGCAGGCTGAGGTGCAGCAGCGGTCCCTAGTATGTCAGTAGCGCGCCGTGGTTCGAAACCCACCTTGATCGACCTCGTCATCAACGCCGTCCGCACCGGTGATTCCTGCGTTGACATAGACGACATCGGGCGGACGGCCGTACGTCTCGAGCACGTAGTCGAACATGGCAACTTGCTGCTCATACTTGACCACATCGGTAGGCCGCGGCGGCATTGAGCATATCCTGTGCCAAGGTTTCCGTCAGCCCGTGCGGTGCGAGATGGCAAAGGATGTACCCGCCGGCGGCTCTACACTCGTCGATGGTGGCTTGCAGCGTTGACGGCGTCCTTCCAGTGATCAAGACGAGGGCACTGACTGTCAGCTTTGTTCGAGTACGACGACTTACCCATGCTTGGCGCAGTCGACCGCGAGGAGCTTGCCAAACCCACCGCCGCCACCTGTGCTGTCAGCTCGTCGCGGTATGTGTCCCAACACACCTGTGATGAGAACTACTTGCCCCTTGATGCTCTCGGCGTGTTCATGCGAGCTTGACTGTGCTACCTTGTGCATCGTCGTCGTTGTCCATCGCAGCGCAGACACACACAGCCAACAAGCTAAGAAGCGCAGACGCGGGGCACCAACGTTGACAGAATCACGTGATTGAGTCGCACGCGCACAGCCAGAGCATCCCTCGCTTTGCTGCTCGACATCCACCGCAATGTCGTACGTAGAGAGGCTTGGGTCGCAGGATCCGCTCCAGCTGCTATCCCTAGGAGCTGTGCGTGCTGGTTGACCGCTTGAGGTCGCGTACTGACCCCTGTAGTCCCTTTCGCTCGGGCTGGCGCTCTCCTCTTCGGCCTCGTCGTACAACCTGCCTCTCTTTGTGCGTTGATACTGACAGCTTCAGCCGTTATTGACACTGCAGGTCTTTGGTATTGTCGCTATCGAGCTGCAGACCTCGACCTACCCTCTGCGCAACGTATGCTAGTCGATACAATCCTCCCGCTGACCCGACGCAGTTCACCTCGCTCCTCCTCTTTTCGCTTCTGCTCGACATTATCAAGCTCCTCACCACCTCGCTGTCATTCATCGGCTTCGTCCTCACGCTCGTCCTGTTCCTGCTCAAGCTCCCCACCTTTTTCAGCACGCTCTCGACGCTGCGGTCGAGGGGTGATGATATCAACATTGCCCTGCCGTTCATCGGGGGACGAGGTGCAGCGGCTGGAGGGTGGAGCCTGCCGACGACGATGCCCGGTGGCTTTCCGGGCTCGGGCAACGCGGCATCCCACCACGCCCAGACGCAGCACCCAGCGCCGCCGCCGGGCCAATTTCCCACCTCGGGCGGGTTCACCCTTGGTACGGCCGACGCGGATGATGGTCAAGGCCACCCAACAGGTCAAGGACGGGGCAGGGATGGCTACCAGACGCTGGGGTAGGCCAGGCTTGTGCGGAGGATGTGTGCGAATAATGTGTGCGAAGGATGCAAACATGTCGACTGGTTGTCTATCTGTGTGGGCCGCTGATGCGTGATGGGCTCCTTTGACGATTGTATACCAAGTGTAGCAAGTCGGATTCGACGGTTAACAGGCCGAGCAAGTACAAGCCACACGCAGTGCGTCACGCTCTAGCACTCGCCGAGCACGGACATTGAACATCACTGTTCTTAGACGAGCTACTGCCGCAGAATGCACTGGACTGCCCTGCTCCCCGTGCTGGGGCTATCCTCTACCCTTGCAGCGTCTAGCACGCCCAGCGAGCTGTCGCCTCGAGCTATTCCGGTCCCCACAAGACCGCTCGTCTGGAAGGACGTCAACTTTGTCTCGACCTCGGACATCCACGGTGAGTCGCTGGTACGGACAGAGCCGGGTTGACTCGACAGGCTGGCTACTAGGACATCAGCATGTGAGGTGCTCGGCCCGTCTACCCAGTGTGCTGATGGATGCAGGCGACCTGGCCAGAGCCTGTGCGTGCTCGACTCTTCTGCTCCACTCACTCGGGTTAGAACTACTCTGGCGACTTTGGCGATCTCGCGTCGTTTGTGACTCACCTGCGGAGGGAGGCAGACAAACGCGGGGTGGACCTGCTCGTGGTGTGAGTTGGCCTTGACACGACAGCGCTGACGGGGCGGCAGTGACCAGGGCGATCACCACGATGGGTCAGGTCTCGTCTCTTCCGACCCGACAGGGGCTGGCCTCACCGACCAGATCATCGCCATGATCGACTACGACGTGCTGGCCATTGGCAACCACGAGCTGTACAAGTATTCGACCGCAAAGGAGGTCGCGGACGGAGTGGGCCAGTGGTGGGTTGCGTCTCGGTCGGTACAGGCTGACGCATGCAGGAACGGCCGCTTCATCACGTCCAACACCAACATTACCGTCAGCGAGCAGTCTATCCCCATCGGTGAACGCTACGTCAAGTTTACTACCAAGCAGTACGTCCGCGGCGGGCTGAGGGGTGCTGAATCGGTCAGGAACCGCAAGGTGACGGCGCTCGGCATCCTCTTCGACTGTGAGTGCGTGTCTAGATAGCTCGGCTAACTGGACCAGTCAAGGTGTATGAGAAGTGCGTGTTTGCGTTGCGCGTCACCGGCTGACACTATCAGAGGCATCACGGTCCAGCCGCCTGCGTTGCTCGTCAAGGAGGCATGGTTCCAAGAGGTCATTGAAGAGCGGCCAGACTTTTTGTGAGTGACGCATTCGCGAACACGGCTAACCGCACAGCGTGCTTGCAGGCCATATGCCAGTTCGCGGCGCCGACTCGGATTGGCAGCTCGTGCTTGACGAGATCCGAGCCAAGCATCCGTTCACGCCCGTCTTCATCTTTGGTGCGTGACGCGGCTGTCGACCTTGCTAACACCGCAGGCGGCCACACTCACATTCGCGACTGCGTCCAGCTTGACGAGTACTCCATCTCGTACGTCGACGCAACGGCGCGCAAGACTGACGTTTGCAGGATGGAGCCGGGGAGATATATGGAGACGGTCGGATGGGTCTCGTACGTACCCGGCGCAGAGCTGCTGCTGACGCTCAGCTCCGACCTACCCGTAGCAGGTCAGTCGCTGAGTGTCACTCGGCGATATATCAACGCGAACCGTCCGAGCTACAAGTACCACACGCGACAGGACGCAGCCTTTGACACGGTAGGTTGCGCAGTCTGCAGAGTGCGCTAATCCATCAGCCGCTGGGACGCAAGATCTCGACACGATTGGATCAGCTCGCCGCGTCGCTCAACGTGTCTACTCCGATCGGCAACAGTCCTAAAGATTTGTTTCTCGGCCGACACGAATATGGCCACCCAAGCAGCATCCTTACGGCTTTTGCCAAGCAAGTCCTGCCCGCCGTCGTCCATGACGCCAAACGGAAAGGTGAGCGGGTGATCATTGGCAACGCTGGCAGTCAGCGTTTCGATCTGGTACGTCCCCGCTGGTCGACCTGGCTGACATTGCAGTTCAAAGGCACCTTTAACCGCAACGACGAGCTGACCGTCTCGCCTTTGTGAGTCGATTCCGACAGTCTCCGGGCTAACCTGCAGCAAGAGCACCTTTCTCGTAGTGTCCTTGCCCCGTTGGATCGCGCGCAACATGACGGACCAGCTGAACCGCCAAGGCAGCAGTCAGTTCGTGGAGGCGCCCGATACCGACGTCGACCGAGCGTTTGCCGCCTGGCAGCAAGCGCAATGGAACGACTACCTCTTGGATGCGCACGCACAGGTCCCGTTGCTGCCGCGACGAGGCCGGACACTGGGCTATGTCACCAAGGACGCTTGCCCAGGGGTCGGTGACGACGTCGAGCACATTCCCGTTCCGCAGACGTGGAAGCTCCCGTGGGTCGCCGTGGTTCCGACAGTCTGCTGACAATGCCAGCGAGTTTATCAGCTCCGACCTCGACGAGGGCGCGGGCGACGTCGACGTCGTGTTTATGGACTTTTTCATTGGCGATTTCAGTCAGTCGCGTCCGGATGGACAAAGCTGACGTTCAGTCCGCGCGGTGCACGCGCTCGATCCATCGTCAAAGCTCGTCGCAAGCGATGCCGAGCCGTACGCGCAAGGGCTGGACATTAGCACGGTATGGGGCCTGTACGCTAGACAGTATTGGCAATAAACATTGTACTACTCGCGCGGCCACTGCGATGTCAGTGAATTCACACCAGCCCACGCACTCACCGCCTTGTACACCTTCATGAGCACACCCTTGGCGCGGGTCTGATACTGCTCGGGATCCTGGGTGCCAGGCTGACTGAGCCATTGGTCGAGCTGCCGGATCCGCTTTTTGAGCGACGGCCGGCCTCCACGCGAGTTGATGCACTCGCGGATAGTGTTGCCGCACTCGAGGTCGCAGAACCAACAGCGGCCATACGGGTTGGGCACTGGTTCCGTGCTGATCGGCGGAGGCGGCGGTGGCTGTTGCTGTCGCAAACGCTCGTACGCGACGACTCTTTGGTACAAGCGAACGTAGCCTTCGACGGAAGTAGGGTGGATTTCACCCTTGCGCAAAAGACTGCCGTGATCAGTCACGACTTGCGTCCGAGTCCGACTCACTCTGCGATTCGTTCAGAGCCTTCAAGCACAAAGCTGCAGACTGCAGGATCATGACCGCCGCCGCAAACGGGGCAGCGTACGTCGGGTGCCTTTTGCGGCTCGTCGTCGTCGATCACAATCACCTCGGTGGGAGTCGCCTTTGATTTGCCCGGCTGAGGCAGCGGTGGGATGACAATGTCGTGGTCGAGCAGCATCAGGTCGACTTGCTTGAGACCTTCCTCCTGTAAGGGTCAGTACGCCCAAAGCGCAAGAGACGCACCCGCTCGATCGCGCTGTATTTGGGGTTGTTGAGTATGTGGCGGCGCATGTCGTAGCATCGTTGGATTTCCTGCGCGGTGAGCACGGGCGAGAGACTGCTAAGCACTTACTGGATCGGTGGAGCAGTTTTCAAAGTGTTGCTAGGGATGAGCTAACGTAGTGCGGTCGTCGACTCACCAGATGGCACAGCTCGCACGGGGCCAGCGTCTCGGTGGTCGGCTTTCGCTGGGCGGGCTGGAACGACAGGCCGGATGTGGACGCTTTCGAGCTGCTGGCTGGCGTTGCTTGCTGTTTCTGTACAGGTTTGGATTGTTCGTTTGGCCGGACTGCCTGGATCAATCCCGTTTGTGTTGATTGAGCGGCTGCGGGCGTCGCGCTCGCAGGATGTGAGACAGGGTATGATGGCGGTTTGACGACTTTTGGCGGTTGCGCCTGGGCAACCAACGGAGCGGTCGCTTGCATCGGGGATGGGCGGGTTGGTTGCGCCTTGCTCGATTGGCTGTAGTGGAAGAAGACGGGATCCTTGGCGTGCATGACAAAAGGCAATCCACGCTGGATCATCCAGTTAAAGGCGGCAACGTTTTGTGGCTGAGTAAAGTATGCGGTAACGGAAGTCTTGCGAAGACTTTGGTCGGCTCCTTGACAGAGCGGTTCCAGGGCTCGTCGGCGCATGGCCGGTTCCAGATCGCTCCGGCCTGCAAACGAGTAAAAGTTGATGAGGCCGTCGATCTTGAGCTCGCTGATGACTCGCCAGAGCAAGCCCGCAAGCTTGCGACCGGCCGCAAACGCTTTCATGTCGGCCGACTCGCCCGGGTTGAAGGGGAACTCTGGCGGTCGAGGGGCCGGGTTGGACGTAGCCTGAAGGATCAGCCTGATTGCGTCGGGCATTTGGGTGGCCGGCTTGGCCTGGGTAAGCGCTTGGACAGGGCGGACTTCAGAATACCCCATGGGCGCGGATGGGCCAGCGTTGCTGACCGCCTGACTGTGCTTGCGTCGTTTGGCACTGTCGTCGCCGAGGACCGCACCACCCGGTCGGGGGACGCTCTCTGGCCCAAACAGCTCGGCGAGCTCGTCGGGCATTGGTGCCAGGTCATAGTCGTCGTCACTGTCTCCGGCTTGGGCATCGATGGCAAAGTCGGCGTCGGACGTGTCGCTATCGAGACGGATGGTCTCGGCAGAGATGGGCTGTTTGCCTTTGCCCTTTTTGGCTTTGCTCTTGACCGAAGAGCTGCCGGGTGAGACTGGCCCCGCAAGCGTGTACTGAGTTGTCAGCGCTATCGTTGGTGTGCGCACTCACGACCGGCGCCTTGTTCCTCGCTCCTCGCGACGAGCGGTCCGCCTCTTGCTGCTTGCGTGCCTCTTCTGCCTTGCGCACCACCTCTTCCCAGTAGCCACGGTTCAATGCCGCTTGCTCATCCTCTTGACCTTCGACAAGCTCGCTCGCGCCCTTGCCAACCTCCCAGACCTTGGCAAAGTCAAACGACATGGTTTCCTTGGGCTTGTCGGTAGTGTCCTCGTTGGTCGCAAGCGCCACAGCCTGCGCCTCGGCATCGGCCTCGACCTTGTCGATGAGCTCGTCGACATTCTCGGACGTGTAGACAATGTCGTTCTTGCTGTCGTCTTCGAACAGAGCGCGAGCGCCGTGGAGGAGGATGGACTCGACGTCGATGTCTTCTTCCTTGCCCATGTTTTGCACCTGCAGAGTCAGATTGGCAACGGTATGGCAGACGTACGACGAGGTGGTCGAGCACCATCTTCTTCTTGCCGACTTGGAGGATCTTTTCTGCAGATGAGCGACGTCCAGCCGGAAAGACTCACCCTCGACCGACTGCTTGACCATGAGCTTGAACACGAGCACCTTTTTCTGCTGTCCATAGCGGTGGCTGCGGGCGATGGCTTGGAGGTCCATGTGCGGATTAAAGTCGGGGTCGTAGACGATCACTGCGATGTCAGACCGGTCGTTACGCACCAACCTACCAGTATCGGCCGTTGCCAGGTTGATGCCCACCCCGCCAGCTCGCGTCGTCAAGAGAAAGATGAAAATGTCTGAACCAGGCGCGTTGTACGCGTCAATGTCTTTTTGCCGTTGGACTTGCGGCGTGTCACCATCGATCCGTCGAAACTTGAAGCCCTCGAACAGGAGAAAGTCCTCGACTAGAGTGTCAGCGGGGTAGTGGGCAAACGACTTACTGCGGTCGAGAGCGATCTTGAACTGCACGGGTCAGCGGGTCAGCGGCGACGATGCAGACCCACCTGGCTGAAGAGGAGCACGCGATGACCTCTGGTCTGGAGCTTTGGCAGCAGCAGCTTGAGAAACGCCAGCTTGCCGCTCGCATCGATGAGCCGGTCTCGCTGTTGCCCATCGCTCTGCGTCAGGTCCTCGAGCTCGGGCTGGTTGAGGTACGGATGCTGGCAAATCTTGCGCAGCTGCGGGTCAGCGCCGGCCTCGAGGGTGGGACCTACCTCCATGAGCATGTTGCGCACTGTCCGGACCGGCGCCATGATGGCTGTAGTTGCTTGTAGTGCAACTTGAACGCGTCTGCAAGTGAGCTGGCCAAACAACGCTACGTGCTCCGCGACGTCTTACATATAACAACTAGTGTACAACTCAATACCGGCCCATTGTCTGCAAGGGCGAGATGCTCATCCCCTCGAGGCTCGAGCTGAGCGTCGTGTCAAACAGGTGCCGGCTGTGCTTGCCCAGCGAGCCGATCTTGACAGGGCACGCGCGTGGTAGGTCGTCGTCGCTGTCGGTCGCGTCGATCTCGCTCTCGTCGGATGAGCCGTCGTCGGGTGCCAGATTGATGCCGACCTCGGTCCAGCTGCGGTAGTGCTGCTGGATCCACTTTTTGCTCCGCGGCAGGTCGTATGGGTCAAAGGGAAAGTAGCCATCGAGGCCAGAGTCAATGTTGATCTGGCGGGCGGTGCGGGGCGCAATGTCATATGTGCGCGAGGTGCGTTGGAGTGAGGTGGAGGACGTCGAGGCCGACAGGGAAGGCTGCTGGTTGGCTTGGATGATTGAAAAGCAGTAGGCAAAGTGGGTGTGGTGGGCGACCTTGGCGAATGTGTCGACGACGACCGAGTTGCAGCCCTGGACGTCAGCCATGTCAAGGGTAAGAGACTTACCATCAGAGGGTTGAGCGTGCTGGTGACGACGCGCTGGAGGACCTCCATGTCGGGCATCCACTTGGAGCTCCCTTCGGCAACGCCCTCCATCTCGAGCCCCTCGCTCTCCGACTCGGCGTCGTCGAGCTGAAAAGCTTTCCAGCGAAAGCAGAATATGAGCATGGCCGCTTGGCAGACGGCGTAGAACAAGGGCAGCTCCTCGCCGAGGCTGCCAGTCGTCGACTCGAGCAGCTTGCCGTCAATGTACGCCAGCAAATAGCCCATGACCGTCTTGGCCTGGACGTCGTCGACAAAGCGGGCGCGGCAAACGGCACTGCCAATGTAGACGGCGGCGGCGACTCGGTGCACGATCGGAGTCGGTGCGGTCGACGGGTAGAGCGCTTTCGAGACGAGCAAGCCGAGAAACAGGTCGGTGTGGCGAGGTGAGATGGACGCGGTGAGGAAGAGCAGGAACGGGAGGTGCTGTGTTGCTGTCGTTGGCAGGATCTGGCGCGAGAAAATGGTGAGGAGCGTTTGAAAGTGGACGAGCGAGGTCGTGAGGTCGGCTGGGGGCTGGATCTCGCACGACGCGGTGGACGAGAAGGACGGTGTGGTCGATGGGGTCGAAGCGGGTGTCAGGCCAGCCTCGCTGGCCATGGCCGCAGCCGGTTGCTCGGCGTTGGCGCCCATCACGTTGCGCAAGTGGTCGAAAAAGTAGACGAGCATGCCATCGAGCTTGGCCTGCATGTCCTTGACGGCCGCGCGGCGCTGGGCAAGCTGACGGCGAGCCTTGGCCAGGTCGATGCGCTCCTCTTCGTCTGGCAGCGACTCTTGATCCGACTCGATGTCGTCGAGGTCGAGGTCGAGGTCGGAATCCGAGTCGTCTGGCGTCGGTGTGGGCAAGTCTTCAGACACGAGCAGGTCGAACGGGTCGACGGCCTGCAGAGGGCCGACGTGCGATAGACCAGTGATGGGATCAAAGTGGTCCTCGTCGTCCGAATCGCCGGCGTCCGAGTCGTCGTCGAGCACCGAGGTGATTTCAACCTGACGTCAGTCGTGGCCTGCTTTGCCGAGACGTACATCAATCCTGAGCATGCGCTCGACCAGGCCCATCCAGATGCGCTCGCCGAGTTCGGGACAGTAGCGGATGATCTCGCAGCTGTTGCGGATCCACGTCGTCTGCTTGACCTCGGGTTCTCGCTTGTGCGGTGCGTTTTTGACCAGGAGCGGCTGCAGGACGGTCGGCAGGGTTGGGATCAGCGTCAAGAGATGGGACAGCAAGAGGTGGTGGCGGGCGTAGAACAGGCGGCGTGGGATCGGACTGTGGAGGATGGATCGGATTGTGGGTTCTGCCGTCAGCTAGGTTGGGCTAATGTGACTCACGCCATGTCAACCCTTTGACGAGCCTGCCGAGCACCTCGGCCGCACATTCGGGATGCGCCGACACGAGGACACCGGTCCACCCGACATAGCTGCGCACAAAGCGGTCGTCGCCAGTCGCCCAGGGTAGATTGAGAATCGCCGTGATCAGCGAGCGGTGGAGGCTGAGCGAGATGTGGGATACATTAGAGGCGAGTGCGCGGAGGAGGGCAACGAGCGGTTGAAAGTCGGGGATCGGCGTCGTTGGCGTTGGCGAGAACTGGGCGACGAGTTCGGTATAGTGCTCGGTGTTGCCCTGGCGTGAGCTACATCCTAGCAAGATGACCCACCTTTGCAACCTCGCTCAGTGCGCTCGAGACGAACACGCGGATCATCCCACGCTTGTACGCCTCTTCATCGCGGCGCACGACGCTGGAGCCGGCCAACGCGTCCGACGTGCTTTTCGTCCTTCTCGCGGCCGTCCGTGCGGGTCCTTCGTCCGACTCGCGCGGTCTCTTGCGACCTGCGAGGGACGTGGCGCGGGTCGACGAGATTGCTTTCGACGGCTGCGGCGGGTGCTTGGTCGTCATCCGGGGCAGGAGCGAGGTCGGGATCGGCATTGGCGTGAGCCGTCTGCGGCACTGTGAAGAAAAGGATCTCCAGTATAGCAATGGCGTTGGTGGTCAGAAATCCTCACGGTGGCGAATCCACGGATCGGTCGCGAGCACATTGTCCGTAGTCACTATTAATATCCACATTGTCCTTGTCCGCAGTGTCCATGCCTTTGTTCAGTTGGTCGTGGTCCATGCCTGCCCGTCAGCTGTGCCACTGTTGACGATCAACCTACCTGATTCGTGTTGCCCGGGGTGCACTGCCACGTCTGTGCGAGCGCGCGGTTCTCCGACTGGCGGTCAAGGCATTGGTCTGGCGTGAGTGGAATCCTTGAAGAGCAGCACTCACTCCCGCCAGTGATTGCGATGCGGTTGTCGTCGGTATAGTACCACTGCTGCGCCTTGTTCCCGCTGGGACGTCAGCACGGCCTATAGACTGCCGACGCACTCGATACACGTCCAGATCTTGGCCAGCTCGCCGTTTCTGCCGTCAGCGACGTCGTGCGCATCAGTACCCACTGTTGCACCCCGGCGTCGAGACAAAAGTTGGTGCCGCTCAGCCGGACCTTGCCATCGCCGCGGGCAATGTCCCACCGGATTAGGTTCTCATACCCAACAGTCGCGCACGTCGTCCTGGGTGTGAGTGAGAGCGTGGATGCCAAGACTTACAAGCCGACCAGGGTGCCAGGTCCAGCGCCAGGGAATCGCGACGTCAAGTACAAGCATTGCGTGGTGTCGCCGTTTGCTAGGCGTCAGCTCGGCCTGCTGCGGCACACTCACGGTGGATGCGGACGCCTGTTTGGGTGGGCGGTGCCGAGCTTGAGCTTGCCGACGCGCTCGCACTGCTCGAAGGGCCGGGGCCATTGTCGCCGACATGGACCCACGCCTGGTTCGTGTTGCCCGTGATACACTGGTACGTCTGCGTGCCAGACGGCCCTTGGTCAAGGCACTGGTTGCCGCCGGTGATGGCGATTCGGTTGTCGTCTGCCGTCAGCTAGGTACCTCTCGACGACGCACCGGTGTAGTACCACTGCTGATTGCCGAGGCCGCTGCGAGGTTAGTGCTGACCGACGCAGGGCAACCCACGGGTAGCATGTCCAGATCTGTCGTCAGCGCGATCGACCAACACCACCCACCTTGGCGAGAATGTTGTTCCCAGGGCTCGACCCAGCGTCGAGGCAAAAGTTGGTGCCCGACACACGCACGAGGTTGTCGCCGCGGGAAATGTCCCACAGCTGAGGCCCGGTACGTCCACCCGAGCACGGGCGAGTGTCGACGCGGTCGCCGTTGGTGAGCTGGCCTTGGACCGATTGGATCACGGTCAAGCACTGCCGTCAGCCCGGTCAGCTCGCCGTCACCCACCTGACGAGTGTCACGCTCGAGCTCGATGTAGACGCCGGTTGCACGGCGCGCGGGGGCAGCAGCAGCGAGAGGCAAGAGGGCGAGAAGCAGCATGCTGAGCATGGCGATGTGGGCGGATGGGAACGGCTCGTTGCCTCGTTACTCGCTGCCTCGTTACTCGCTGCGCAGCTGACATGCCCTGTGACCGTCGTTGCCGGGTGCTGTGCATCCCCGCCGAGACGGGGCACCAGAGCACGCGGCTTGCGCTGTTAGAATCCCGACAGCGTCGCATAAGGGAGCAAAGCTCAGCACGACAGTGGAAACCGTTGGACGCTCCTTTGCGATTGCTTGCATATAGCAGCCGTCGACGCAGACTCGACACCATGTCTGATCGATCGCCGCTACCGCAGGTTCTCAACGTGACACCGACGCCCTACGGCCCCTGGGCGACCGTGTTGAGCGAAGAGCAGACGCGGCAGATGCTGCATGATTTCCGATCGACCAACGATCCCCGGCTGACGCAGTACGTACGCTCCTCGCTCGAGCAGGGTGGGCAGCTCCCACCAGGCTGGGCGGCGCGCACCAGCAAGTTGTGACGTCGCAGAATCTGCCAACCCCCCTAACCCCATGTTGAGCCATGACGTCTACGCACATGCTAGAATTCCGAGGATCGTCATGCAAAAACTGCCGTGCTCTTGAACCATTCCAACTACCTTCATCTCGTCAAACATGGTGTCCCCAGCGTTCCCCGGTCTGTTCTTTGCCTTTGCGGCCATGACGCTGCTCTTGTTTGCGTCCGTGTCGAGCCCCGTCTGGGATCGCATCTACTTTTTGCGCGCCGCCGCTCAGAGCCAAGAGATCCGCTGGGGTGTGTTTGGCTCGTGTCTCAACGGCGTGTGCTCCAAGGCTAGCCTCGGCTACGATCTGACTCCCCCGGGCGCGAGGTGAGTATCGGCGTGGTCGATCCCTATTGACGCCGCAGTGGGATCAACACCAACCTCCTTCACAACCTCTCCGTCTGCCTCATCCTCGTCCCGATCGCCGGCGCGCTCGCCCTCCTCTCCCTCGTCTTTGGCTTCCTCGCCTCGGTCTTTGCCTCGCGCGCCCTCACCGTCTTCATGGCGCTCTCGGCCGCCCTCGGTGCCTTTGTCTCGCTCGTCGTCTTTGTCATTGAAATCGTCCTCTTCACCATTGTCCGCAACCGCATCCGCGACGCCGGCCTCGTTGCCGAGCTCGGCAACGCCAACTGGCTCGTCGTCGGCGCCGTCGTCGCCCTCTTCCTCGGCTTTTGCACCAGCGTCTGCGGCGCATGCGGTCGCTACTCGTCGGGCAGGTTTGCGGGCGAAAAGGTGGGTTCAGGTCGTGGTACTCGTGCTGACAGCGTAGTACTGAGCCTCTAAACACGACGCGATATAATCCCATCCGTATAATCCCTTTGAGCTCTCGGATCAGCGGCGTGTTTATAGTGCAGCAAGAGTAGACTGCAATGAATCACTGTATCCCTACCGGCTTGCTCGACAGTGAGTTGTCTGGTGTCTTTCTGGGCCGCTCCCGTGTGTCTTGGCGTCCGCGTGGTTGCCGTGTTGCATAGCTGCCATTGCTGTCTCCCAGGCCGCCAGTGTCCAGCCAATGTGCAGTGCGACGAGCGTTCCCTATGAAGCGTGTGATGCAGGCGCACCCGGGGCCTCGCTTGGTCAACCCGCGCACTGCGGACACCGTCGCGCTGTATCGTTTCCGACTCATGTCTGGCTGCGCGATGCTCGGGCTCAAGCTTGTCGTGGACATCCCCAAGTCTCACGTCCTTCCACGATGCTCTGGCGTTTCGCAGCGTCGGTCCGTATCAGCACGAGCAGAGACGTGACCCCGACGAGGCTGCGCCGTCCATTTCACTAATCATTGCGGGTACGGAGCCGCGCCTTGGTTCGGCCCGCCGAATACTCGAGCAGCTCTCCGGCCGAGATCGCAGCACGATTGCCAAAGCTCATTGCCATCTCGCCAGCCGATGGTCGAGTCGAGGCGATGGCTCTCCACAATCTGTGCGACGATACTGCTCTGTAGCGAGACGAACCCGCCCGAGCCCAGCCCGCCGACCAGCACAAAGCTGGATGTCAGCCGTCACAAGATGATCAGTCCTTGCAAGATTGCAAACGACCAGACGGCGAGCGACCCGATGACGATCATCAGCAGCGCCGCCGTCCACGCATTGATTTCTATTGTCAGCGCGGTCAATCCGGTTGCGCCTAGAGCGTGTCGAATGCGATCAGGCGAAACACGGCAAAAGTGGTTTATGCAACCGCCGAAGAACGCACAAGTCGGGAGGCCGTGGACTCTCGAAGCCGACGCTTCCCTCGAACCCTGCGTTTGCCGATTTGCTCGGTCGTATAGCACAGTAGACATACATCACACCTGGCCTTGACATTGAGCTAGACCTCGAACACGACCTCGCACATCTTGATCTCACACCTGCGCCCTGCTATCTCCCCAACCGGACCCGTTTGGTCTTGCAAGCCCAGTGAACCACCGGGGTCGTACCGAGACCCCTGGGCATCGGCCAATCCTGGGCTTCCGTAGTACGGATCTTTGGTTACGTAAAGTCAGTACGGATCCGCACATGGAAAAGTCCGTAGGTGTACGGATCTGTTACGACCCGTCAACGTCCCGTAACACAAGCCTATCAATATCGGCTATAATCGGCTCTACACACAAGACTTCCCTATTGTTCTTCCCCACAAACGGYGTACAGCCTTATTGTTCCTCTCCACACCTCGACCGCCTACGGCTACCACTCTTATTGTTCTTCTCCACACTTCGGTCGTCACTCTATTGTTCCTCCCCACACTTCATCCGCCTGCRGCCGCCTCCTTATTGTTCTCCATCCTATTGTTCTCCAAAGAACAATAGACCTTTGCCMCCCAGGACAACCGCCAGCACCCGCCRGGCCAAAAGGTATATAAGGAGRGGGTCCAGAGGGCAGTTGGGTTCTTCTTCCCTTAAGGATCCAATATCATAAGTTACTCCCCATCTTCCTCTCGACTTGGCACATCTCTCTCTTTACTATCTTACTTGATATACACCTGTGCAACACCTGTCAACCTCTTCTGGCAAGCCCATCCGGGATCCTTCCTTGCCACTCATCGTCCCACAGCATAAAGACCCTTATCTGTGCCACGTCACCTGGCTCTGGTCACGCTCTCTGTGCCCAGGCCTTACCTTACCTGTTCAAGTCCGTAGTGACGGCGTCACTAGCACCCGAAAGTAGTAATAGTCGCGGCGTCAGCCATGCGACGGGATTCTGGTCATGCAAAAGTTACCGCAAGTGGAAAATAGTCACGGCGTCATGCCATGTGCTGGACGATTGGTGGCATAGTCGCGCCGTCACAAACTAGCCGTGGCGGAGCTGCATCTGGTGCGCTGCGCTTGAAATCCTGCTAAGTAAATCAGCCATTCTGAACAAGCTGGCGAAGAGATCTCGTTTGTAAGTGTCTTGGTTGTGGAGATCTCTGCGGTCAAAAGGAAATGAAGCTCCCGAAATTTGAATGTGGCAGGTGCGCAGTGACGTCGCAATTATTTCTTCAGCAAGGGACAAGTCGCTCCGGAAACCTAACCATTGTGGATTCTCATTCACCACGTAAAAGCACCCCAAAGAGGCAGGTGAAAACACGTGGCTCCGTCCCCGACCCTCGTAACCTGCCTAGTTGAGTAATTCACGGCCACGTGGGTCTGTCCCAGATTCCATTCCCCTCGTACGTCTCCCCGCCCCTCGGAACTCAACAACTAAGACACGTACAAAGCTGTAGGTTATATTCACGGATAGCTACAACTTAGCTCTACAATCTATGCTATCAGAGTTCTGTCTAAAGTCGCATTTTACGGGCTGTAAAGCGGATACGCGCCGAATCCAGGCCAAGTCACATGACTTCCAGCTCAGCGTCTCTGGCCGAGAGTTGGCGTCTCTGACCACGACTTGTCCGCCCCTCGGAGTCCTAACCATTGTGGATTCTCATTCACCACGTAAAAGCACCCCAAAGAGGCAGGTGAAAACACGTGGCCGCGTCCCCGACCCTCGTAACCTTCCTAGTTGAGTAATTCTGGGCCACGTGGACCCGTCACAGATTCCATTCCCCTCGTAGCACTCCCCGCCCCTCGGAACTCGACAACTAAGATACGTACAAAGCTCTGGTTAGTATTCACGGAAAGCTATGATTCCGCTCTACAATCTGTACTATCAGAGTTCTGTCTAAAGTTGCATTTTACGGGCTGTAAAGCAGATACGCGCCAAATCCAGGCCAAGTCACATGACTTCCAGCTCAGCGTCTCTGGCCGAGAGTTGGCGTCTCTGACCACGACTCGTCCGCCCCTCGGAGACCTGTACGAGCGTGTTCTCCTGATTATTCTGAGCACGACGGTACCAGTCTCCGAGGGGCGGGTCACTTGGTTAGCCCGTCATTCACCTCGGAAGTTGTAAAACGGGTTTCATGTGTGCTAATTAGGTCCCGTGACCAGCGACGACGCTGCGCGAGTCGAGCTCAGCCAGGGCCAACGCCAGCCAGGACGCCCGCCAGGAAGCCAGCCAGGACCCGCTCAGCACGGCCAACCGCGACGGTGACGCAGACGCAAGCACGGGCAATCACGGCTGATCTCTGAGGGGTGTTGTGACGCTCGGGTCGCGAGCTGGTCAGTATGTATAGTCGTGGTGCGTACGGGTTGCCCATCAACTTGCTCGTAACTAACTACTATGTCTGTCAGCAACACCCAAGCTACTGCTATTGTCATTGACGAGGATGAGTTCTACTGCGCGGGCTCCAAAGTTTACATGGAGATTGGTGCGTACGATGACCTGACGGGACCTCGCTGACCT
Organism: Holtermannia corniformis; assembly: GCA_001599935.1. Lineage (NCBI taxonomy): Eukaryota > Fungi > Basidiomycota > Tremellomycetes > Holtermanniales > Holtermannia > Holtermannia corniformis. The sequence goes on along the minus strand of BCIJ01000002.1, from coordinate 9,907 downwards.
CGCAGGTTCCCTCGACGTCTACACGGTCCCTCTCGAGCACCTGCCCGCCTTGGCAACCCTCGGCCTCGTCTACCAGCCTGGCCTACACTTTCTGGTCTGTGTCGAGTGCAAGGAAGGCGTGCGAGCCATCCCGCGCAGCATCAAGGAGCACATTTCCAAGGTGCACGACGCGAGGGCCAAGGATGCGACGGCCGCGGCAGTCAACGCAGCACTCGAGGAGGTCCCGGAAGCCTTCAAGAATGGTCATCCCGTCTTGCCCATGGTCGCGGGCAAGCTCATCCAGCGTATTGATGGTCTTAAAGTCAACTGCGGGCTTGCGTGCCGTCTCTGCAGGTGAGTTGCTCGAGCGTGACTGGCGAGGCTGACAGACGCAGATACATCTGTCCCACAGAGAAGACCATGTCCAACCATCTCCGCGACCACCATCCCTGGGCGCCGTCCACCTCGTTCCGCTACAACGCTGTCTACCAACAAATCTTCAGCCGCGGCACGACCGTTGCCTTCGAGGTGGACGACTACCGCATCCCCGACCTCCCCGTGGACCCAAAAGCCGCCATCTGGGAAGCTGCGCTCAACGCCATCCCTGCGTACACAACGGTCGTGGAGAATGAGCGGGACTTGACGCCGTTCCTCCGCGTCTACAACTGGGTGGACCATGTCAAGGGACACGAGCTGCGCCCGCTGCAAGCCTTGACATTCGCTACGGTCAGGGAGCATGAGGTTCAGCTTGGCGAGCTGTCCAAGGGCGTCAGGACGGCCATCACCAAGGTGCACGCCATGCTCATCAGTGGGAACCCGCGCGTACGCACGCTGCTGGTCAACAGTGATGCTGAAGAGTGAGTACGGCTTGGTGCGGCTGGTGCGAGGCTGACAACGCAGGGCAACGGGGATGCTGCGAGCCAACAGCAACAAGTACATCATGGAGTGCACGCGGACCTTCCTACGCTTTATCAACATGCTCGCGCGCCTTGTCAAACTGCCCATGGACTCCTCGTACACCGCGTCTATCTCTCTGCAGCTCGCGTCTGCCCTCGAGGACTTGGTTGAGATGGCGTCAGAGCCAGACACGATCATCACCAACTTGCAAGAGTTCGTCGTTGCCCTCCTTGAAGACGTCCCATCCTCCTCGCACCGCAGCGTCTACGAGTTTCCTCTCATCCGCTTCATCTGCTTGCGTCACCTGAAGGAGAAGGGTGGCTTTGATGGCCCGCACGACATCACGCGGACCCTCGCTCAGCTCCAGTGGATTATTCGTGCGGTTCTCTACAGCAAGATCATGGCGGATCTAGACTCGGGGATGCCAGAGCAGACTGCGTGAGTACGCCAGGGTGGTATGAGCGTAGCTGACGTCTCAGCGTTGCGGACACCATCGCGCTCATCAGTCCATCCCGTCTCAACTGCTTTTCAGCCCTGCTCGACATGAAACGGCTTGCCAACGCCTGCGCCATGGCCACTCCCACCCTCCCCCGCTGCAGCTGGAAAGACACGGCTGGCGTCATCCTCGCAGTCAACGGCACTACCCTCGACCTCGACCGCGTCCGTACGATGATCCCGACGCTGTGCACCAAGGCTGGCGAGATGCTGGCGTCTCTGGCACTTGGCGAGGATCTCAACGTGTCCCTCGAGCTCAAGGACCAGGTGCCAAACGAGGAGGCGGGCTACAGCTTCGTCACTCAGAACGGGCTGCAAGACCATTGGCGAGCCGTCCTGCAGCGTATCATGGACTCGGACGGCTTCCACCGCGGCCTCGACAATGGCGAGATTGTCTGGCAGCGGACACGCGTCGTACGCTACCTCAACGACTGCCGCGCTCTGCTCGGCATCCTTGCCCCGCTCATCCACGTCACCTGCGGCTCTCCCTCTCGAGGCTCGGAACTGTGCTCGGCCAAGCTCGTCAACATTGGCTCTACACTGCGCAACGTCTTTGCCATCTCGGGTCGTCTCACCGTCATCCTGCAGTACCACAAGAGCGCAAACCTCATTGGCAAGGACAAGCCTATCCCTCGCGAGCTGCCGTTGTGCGTCTCTGAGCTGCTGCTCAAGTACCTCGTCTTCATCCGACCCGTTGAGGCGTACTTGGTCGGGAACATTGCCAAGGACGCTGCGGACGCCGAGGAAAAGGTAGCCATCACGCGCAGCTACCTTTTGGCCTCGCACGGCGTCCAGTGGAGCGGCGTCAACCTCAGCGAGGCTTTGAAGCTTGCATTGATGGAGCACTGCGAAGCGGAGATTGGCTTGCAAGACTGGCGTCAGGCCGTTGTCCTCATCCAGCAAAAACACAAGGTCTTGCCGAATCAACCCATTGAGGTCGAGGACGACATTGAGGACCTCCAAGCTGGCCACACGTCGTCTACGGCGAGGGCGTACTACGGTCTCAACTCGGCTGACCTCGCGGGTCTACATGGCAACTCGCTCCAGTGCTTTCAGCTTGCGAGCCGCGAATGGCACCACCTACTCAAGTGCGGTCCTCGAGTAGACGACTCGTATAAAATCAAGACCGAGCCAGTCAAGTCTGAGTCTGGCGTAGACTACGACCTGATCGCCAGCCTCGTTGCTGCGCGTCTCAAGCCGCAGCTCACTCCACCACCCACTGCGCCAGTCCTCACCTTGCCGTCGTCATCTCGCATCGTCCCGCTCCCACCTCTGCCGCCTCTGACAACAAATGTGTTCAAGGCTCTGTCCATCCTGCACAAGAGCGGCGCCTTTCGGTCTGCAGAGCAAGCGTACGCCTGCATGCTCACTCTCGAGGCCAAGACGGAGGACGACAACCTGTTGGTGACGATCCCAACTGGTGCGGGCAAAAGCTACGTGTGGAAGCTGGCTGCACTCTGCGAGAGAAACGAGTGTACCATTGTGGTTGTACCACTGCGCGCGCTGCTCAACGAGTTCTTGGCCGAGCTCGAGCAACTTGGCAACCACCGAGACGTCCATGCCAAAATTGCGCACCCTTTTGAAAAGGTCGGGTACCAGCGGCACGTCAGCGGCGTTGTCTTCGTGTCTGTTGAACAGGCAGTCACCAAGCATTTCCTCGACTGGGCGGCGCAACTCGAGACACCGCTCAAGCGTATCGTCATTGAAGAGGCCCACCTCGTCGTCTGCTCGGCAAGATACCGCGAGCACATGACGAAGCTCAAGGCGCTGCGCAAGCTGGCTCGACCTATGATCCTCGTCACGGCAACATGTCCGCAGCCCATGATTACCCCGCTGCTGGACTCTCTGCAGATCAGCCGCGCTGCACACGTTGGCCTACCTATTGTCAACCAGCACCACTCGTACCTCGTCCACCCTCAGCGACTGTCTGGCACGCTCCTGTTCAACAGTGTCAAGGCTTTGATCACGCACTGGTTTGACCGCGGCACCCTCACGCCTACGTCACGCGTGCTCGTCTTCTGCAGCGGTGCCAAGAAGCAAGTCGAGGCGTTGGCAGCCAAGCTCGGCTGCGGGTTCCACCACAGCGGGATGACCGAGGACATGCGCACGGCAATGCTGTGGGCGTTCACCAACGGGTCAAAGAACATAACCGACCGCGTCCTCTGCACTACAGCTGGTCTTGGCTGTGGCGTCAACTTGCCAAACGTTGACGCGGTGATCCACGTTGGCGAGCCTGATGACCTACTGAGCTTTGCACAAGAGGTCGGCCGTAGCGGACGCACTGGCAAGCAGGCGTTGTCATACGTCTTTCCCTCGGCACATCGTCGAACTCCCGTGCTGCCAGACGTCACGGGTCAGCAAGCCATGATCGACTACTGCGACGACCGTCAGACTTGTCGTCGTCATCAAATCAGCACGCTGCTGAATGATCGCGCAGACAACTGCTTTTTCACCCCGAAGCCGCTGCTCTGCGACAACTGCGGTGATCGTCGAGGACTTCAAAACCTGTTCCGCGTTGCTGGCAGCGTCAAGACCAATGGCGACGGCGTGCAGCTCAGGGACGCTGTGACGCAAGCCTTCCCCATCACTCCGCCAGCTCCGGTACTTGCGCCGGTGACTCCGCCCCTCACGACGTCGCCTGCTCTGAGGCCAATCCAGCCGCCAACTCCCCCTGCGTTGCCTTCGCGCCCACTTTGGCCACTTTCTCAGCTGCCGAGACCAAGCGTCAACACGATCAGCGACTCGTCCCTTGCAGAGTCTGTTCAATCACCAATGTGGACGCTGTCGCAGCCTCTGAAGCGTAAGGCTGAGGACAACCAAGGCGGTCCCAGCAAACGTGTGACGTCTTCGGCAGCTGCGCTCGACCGTCAAGCCGTTCGTCAATCAAGTCAAGCGAGCCGGCCAAAGTCATCGTCCTCGACTTTGTCAGACTCGACAGCGGTCCAGCACGAGCGCCTCCACTCGAGCTCGCTGCTGCTTCGTCTCAACGGCTTGATGCGGCACCACTGCGACCATCCTAATCCCGAGGACCGGTCTTGTCCCATCTGCGCGGCCAATGGGATGACTGAGCGGCACTGCGTCCGTGACTGTCCGTACTGGCAAGACAGCATCCTCGATCTTGCCGAATGGAAGCGTCAGATCAAGTGGCCGTACGGCGAATGCCGCAAGTGCTGGCTGCCTCTGCAGTCTACAACCGGTGTCAACGTCCTCCACAGCCGCGAGTGGCGCAACTGCTCCGTCTACGCTGACTTTATTCCCGAGCTCATCTATGTGGCATACAAGCGGGCAGACCACGAGGGGAATCAGATCCTGCGCGACATGTTCCCAAGCGACAACGACTTGCACGAATGGCTGCCAACGAAGGATGAGGGAGGTTTGACGGGTGCGATACGGTTGGCACTATGGATTCTCGAAGGCTTTGATGATTGTAATGTCCGTATCTTAGCTTGATGTATAATACCGGCAGCCTGGGCGAGCGAGATGACCGTCTGGTCCACAGTGATAATGGCTTAAAAGATCAGCGGTGGTGCTAACTTGGCGAGCTGCAAGCCCCAAGCATCATTTTATTCCAATTTGCTTATTTTCCGGGCTGCCGTGATTGAGCGCGAGGAGAGCAAAGGGTCATTTTATTTCTATTTGCCCTTTTCCGGGCTGCCGTGATTGAGAGAGAAGAGGACGTTGGCTGATCTTTAGTTTGCTGCACCACCAAGTTGGACAAATTAGGCGTGTATCAGAGTGTTCTGGACATCAGAGTCATGTACAAGTGTCTTGTTTGCATGATTTCGACGATTTCCAGGCTGCCTAGATAGACCAATGACAGCACTGCGCAGATAGGCAAGTCACATTTAAACCCGTGAAGATGTTGACTACGTAACTTGCGCAACTTGGACAATGGACACAGGGACGCAGAGGACACAGCTGTACAGAGACGTAGACCACAGAGACGCAGACCAGAGACGCAGACCACATAGGCGCAACGCATTGAGATGCAGAACACAGACGCAGAACCCCTAAAATTGAATGCTGACTACGTAACTTGCGCAACTTGGACAATGAACAGAGGGACGCAGAGGACACAGCGTGCACAGAGCACAGAGACGCAGAACACAGAAAAAAATACGCAGAGGACACAGAAGGCGCAGATGAGGTAAAAAATACCCAGTGTACGCAGAGGGGTGAAAGAGAGGCAAAAAGGACACTGCGCCGGACACGAGGTTCTACTCACAGGCCACCCTCGCACACGAAACTGTTGGGATTAGATCAAATCTGACGTAGAGTTAGTATTCGTTAGAGCTCGGCTAACAGGGCCAATGACTTACCATCGTCTGGAGAATGCAAGATAAGCGAATGCTACGTCTAGATTCGAACTGTTACCAGCAAGAATCGAGCCACCTTAACCACTAGACTAAGATGGCGAGAGTAATTCTACTGGTTGTGAGTGGCTATGACACGCTTGGCTGCGTTAGCTTCATGTGCTTTGGCCTAGTCACATGATCTGGCAGAGGTCACATGATCTGGCCAAGGTCACGTGACCCAGGCAAACTATCATGTGCTAAGCCGACGTCTGCTGGATTGACCAAGTCCAACGTCTGTACGCTTTGAGCGTGTTCCAGACTGTGGTGATGACCAGCTGCACCAAGTCCAACTTTTAACCTGATCACGTCGTTTCCAGGCTGCCTGGTTTAACAAGATGAGCCATGCAAAAAATTAATCTACATCCATCTGATCTGCCTTACGCTTCCTCTTCTTGCTCTCTGGAGGCCACATTTTCTTTCCTTCCACCAACTCCTTGTCTTGGACGTGTGCTCCATCCCCTATGAACCGTTGCTTGGCCATCTGGTCCTGGAACCCCGTCATCATCATCCTACGTTCCCTCTTGTCCTTTGGGATCTCTGTGGCGAAGTGGACTTGAAGGGCACTGTGGAACGCCATCATCTGTCCTGGCCGTAGAGGGACGATGACGCCCAGCTGGGGTAGGACCATGTGGCCTGAGGCCTCGCCAGGTTCATCCCATCCCAGCGTAGACACTGGGGTGCAGATGGTGTATAGACCTCTGGCGTCGTTGATGTCTATGTGGGGTAGGCCTGCTGAACCCGTGCTGATGGCTAGCATGGTGACCAGGTTGCCACCTCGTAGTGCTTGACCCCCCACTTCCTTATCAATCTCCTTGATGACGTCTTGGAGACCGTACAGATCAATCTCTGCATTTCGCATGACCTGTCGTGCTTTGAGCACTGCGACTGGGTCCGCTTTGAGCAGCTTGGTGCCAGCTCGGTTCATCAGGACCTTGTCGTAGAAGGACAGCATCCTAAGCGCTGCCTTGACTTTTGGCAGCTCGCCACCTTGGACCGTATCAGCTGAGAGCCATGATTGGCCTCTGGCTTCTGAGCCGTATCTAGCCCAGTAGCCCAGGTGGTAGGGGTGCTCATTTCCTTCATGCCGTTCCTCTTTGAGATGGGATTGGCACTTGGCTTCAAGCATCCCAGCGTAGAGTTGCTCAATGATGGCCATCTCTTCGTGGCAGATGACATTGTCCACCCGTTTGAGCCAGTACTTGGGAGGGGGGACTGGTGCGCCTTTCCAAACCTGACGATTCCAGGGATAGCCTGGCTTGGCGTTACAGAGGATGTTGATGGCACCAGTGAGAGGGAGGGTGATGAGGAGGGGTACAAGGGGTCGTAGGGTTTCGTCGTAGTATGCCTTGACCTGTTTGGGATTGGGATTCTTGAGTGTTGTAATCAGGTGCAGAGCACGGTCCTTCCATGCATCCCTCAGCTCATGAATGAGAGGGGCGGCTGAAGACTTCTGTGGGTATGTGCGCTTGGTGATGACGTAGTTGATTTGCTTTGATTCCTCCATTGTGTCTGTAGAAAGTCAGCATAAACATTAATGCCACAGGGATTGAACCAGAGACTGTGGCAGATAGACGAAGCTACTTACAGATTAGACTATACCACAATGGGTGACAGACTACGCACACAGTTGTAATGGTGACACGCTGTGCAATCTTTACATAATAGATTAGATAAGCCATCTCAAGATTTGGTACAAGTCAGTTTTTGGGTGATTTCGGTGATTTCCCAGATTCCGTGATTGGTTGCAGCTGGCCAGTGATGACGACTGATTTGGCTGATATTTGGCTGATATTAGCACGTCTTTATCTGCCAAGTTTGATTTGACATCGATTTCGGTGATTTCCCAGGATCCGTGATTGACTGCAGTGAAGCTAATCTGGGTCCAAATTAGACTAATTCTGGTCATATTTGATTAGCTGCCTTCATTAGTCAAGTTGATTAGTCAGTTGATTTCAAAGCTACGTGTTGGCTAAATGTACGTCACTCTTGATTAAGACGTCATTAGTAGTGGCAACATCATTCATGACGTGAACAACCATTACAACTCAATCAGCGTTAATGTCATCTTAATCACTGCTAGTATTAGCTGAATCAACCTTAACAACGTCACAGTCTAAATCACTAAGCTAGTCGATTTTTGGTGATTTCACTGGATCCGTGATTGGCTGCAGCTGGCCACTGATGACGACCCATTTGGCTGATATTAGCACGTCTTTATATGCCAAGTCTAATTTGACGTTGATTTTGGTGATTTCACAGGATCCGTGATTGGCTGCAGTGAAGCTAATCTGGGTCCAAATTAGACTAATTCTGGCAATCTTTCTAATCTGACTAAACTTGATATCAAGTCGATTTTGGCAGAAATCAAGGCAGCTGGTTTTGATCAGATGAAGGCTTAGTGACGTGGATAATCATCTTAACTTGGTCTAATCATCTGTCTAATCATCTGTCTAAACTGTCTAATCAGCGTTGATTTTAGACTAAAACAAGGCTGCCGGTTATGACTGCCAGAGTGACTAGCTGGCGTCATTTGGGTCATAAACTGACGTCATTTCAGCCAAGTGTTAGCCAAGTTAACTTTTTCGACGTTTTCGACGTTTTCCAGGCTCCCGGTTTTGGCTGCGTGGCAGAGTCAATTTGGATTAATTAAATTAATTTTTTCGATTTTTTCGACTTAAAATCATGATTTTTGAAGGGCAAATCAATTTTAGAAAATCGACTTTTTTCGCGAAATTTGGCTAAGTCCCTTATTTTGGCCAAAACCCGGCTCCCGGTTTTGAGAGCTGAGAGAGCCTTGGCTGGCTGAAAACGCTGATTTCTGGCTCAGATTATGTCTAAATTAGCCGACTTTTAGACCCTACCCTACATGATTTTGGCCGCTGATTCCGAATCTGGCGTCAGAATTACGTCATCTCGCACCGTTGACACCGCAGTGAGTCACGCAGCTGAAAACGCTGAGTGAACTGTGCAGCTTAATACTGCGACCCAGAAGGTCCGTGCCACACTGACGTCATCAGATTGGAATCGTACTCGTCTGTAGCTCTCTAACGGTACCACTCACTTGGCGGTAGGGTGAGAACTGAGCCACCACCGAAGACGTGGACGTTGAGTTTATTGGTGGAGAACGGCTGCATGGATCGACGCAAACTAACTTGCAGAGGTCAGATCAGGACCAGTCTGGACTGCCCCGAAGTGGAGGGACCGCCAGCTGCAGCGGTTGGTGAGTCTAAGTCACCGAAAGGAAAGTGCGAAACTTTACACGGTCCAATGCTGGGTCTAGAGTTTGAATTTGGACAATCCGACTTCACAGGTCTCTAAGTGGCACTTGGGGCTACGAACGCTGAAGTTTTTAGCTCGGTCAGATTTGGGATAAAAGTTAACGCTATGAGACTTTGGCAGAGTAACGGGGTACTTTCCACCATGACTGAGTGTCTGCCAGGTTGTCAAACCAGTAGATTTCAGTGAAAATGATGTAATTCAATGGATCTGAGACTTATAGACGCAACTAGATGGTGTCTATTAGCCATACCAGCGATGCGAGAGCGTTTGAATCAGCCGTTGGTGAGCTATAGCCGTTCGAAAGTTCCCAATGGCCACTGTGCCACCCGTGGGAGTTGGTGTGCCACCCAGGGATGATCCCCAACCAGTCCAGGCTTGGTCGGACCCGCTGGCTTCGTTCGACTTGGTGAATCGCAGTCAGTGGACTTGGCCGAAGCGAAGAAGATTCTGCTGGACTTGTGCCACTGCGACTGGTTGATTTGGCCACCCAGGCCCGTCAGACCCGTCATTAGACCCCGTCTGCCCGTCAACCCCATCACCACGTCAGTCCAATCAGGCCAAGTCAACCCGATGGCTTGTCAACCCGAACAACTTGTCGATTAGGCCACCCAAGCCCGTCAGACATGTGATCAGGCCCCGACTGCCCGTCAGCCCCATCAACGTATCAGTGATTAGGCCAAGTCAGCCCCGTCGACCCGCACGATAACCCGATTACGCCAAGTTGCCCAATTAGGCCAAGTCAGTCCCGTCGACCCGAACAAGTTGTCGATTAGGCCAAGTCAGGCCCGTAGCCCCGTCAAGTCCGTTAACCCCCGTCAGCCCGTTCCCAAGTCGGAGTTGGAAAAATCCCACCGAGTTGGGGGGTTAGGGGGTTAGGGGGTTAGGGGGTTAGGGGGTTAGGG
>BCIJ01000001.1:1737026-1871373 GCA_001599935.1 Holtermannia corniformis | reverse complement strand
CTCGCCGCGCTCCTCTCACCGCTTGCCGCCTCTCTCTAGGCTCTCTGGACACTAGGCTCTGGACACTAGGCTCTTGGCGTTGACTGGACGTGGGGGACTGGGCGATGACTAGGCAAGGGAAAGGGGGAGATAGGGGCTAGACACTGGGTGTTGGATGTTTTGAAAAAAGTGGAAGACCGCGCGGGTCAACACTGCTGGGCGGGGCTGGACGAGGAAGCAAAACAGCAACCAGATGTATCGCTAGAGTACTCTGTGCTAGACGGGAAAAGGAATGATGAGCGAAGACGGCGCGCAGCGCCGTCAACTACAAGGCTCGAAGCTCGCGGACAACTTGCGAGTAAGGACGTGGCGGACTTACACTACCTCAACCTTGTTTATCCTATTGTCTTGCTAACTGAGAGTATCACTTTCGAACTGGGAGTTCTGTGGTTTAAGGTGGATTTGGCTCAGCATGTAAGTGTTTACATCAAGCTGCGAGCCACATGTTTGAGCACCGACGGCCGACGGAAGTCTGCGGTCCGTCTCTTCCTTACAAAAGATGCTGTGCGCCAAATTCTTAGCGTGTTGCTCGCTCGCGCATGATTTGACAGGTCGTTGAGCATAGACGAGGCATATCACTCTCTTGCTGGCATGACTGACAAGTCGATGAGGTGATGGCGGGCGCATCCCACATTTATACATGGCGGGTGCAGTTGCGGCACCACAACTGTACATGTATCACTTCCAACATCACGCGGCTTCGTACGAAGTAGGGAAAGCGTGATTGTGGGTAACGAGCTATCCAGTTGTGTGTACGTCTAAGCCTTCATGTCACACCGGAGGACGCCACTTACGGAAGTTGCATACCCATTTGCAAGTCGACTCGGTCCACGACTGGCATACGGAGGCAAGGACGGCGTCATGGAACGATATCGCTTCATCGCTGAGGGCCTCACTTCGGGTACTAGAAGATCTTGTGTGACAGTGTGCGAGGGCCGCGAGGGTTGCGACGTGTGTCGGGTTGCGGTATGGGAGGAGTATTGCGGTCCGACCGATGCAAGCCCTGTGGAGTCAAGCACAGGTATGTCCCTGAATGCGTAAGACATGGCAGGAGGAACGGTATCCGCGCCTTGATAAATGAAAGACTCCGAGCTCGCGCGCGAGCCGTGGATCGGAGTGAAGCCTTGATACAGACCCTGCTCTCGCAGCATCATCGCGTCAACTTCCGCCTCGAGAGCATGGGCCATTTCGTCCTCCTCTTGGCTGTCCGCAACGTCGGAGCGGCCGCGATCGCCTCGGTCCGCCTTGTCGTGCGTTTTCATGTGCTGGGTGAGGTTGTCGCTGCGGCTGAAGCGCTTCGCACACCGTGTGCATTCATAAGGTCGCTCTTGAGTGTGCGTCCGTACATGCCTCTTGAGGTGTTCGAGACGCTTGAAGAGGCGACCGCATGAGAACAGTGGACAGCTATACGCTTTCGTAGGAAACGGGGCGTAATGAGACTGGAGGTCCCCGCTTTCACTCTGTAGCGGCCTCAACATAGAATCAGCCGCTGTGTACGTCAGAGGCGGCGCGTTGGTCGAGCCATCACTCATTTGTCTGTTGAGCTGCACAGGGAGATGTCCGGGCCTCGACTGTCGATCGTGCTGAGCCAAATCGCGTAGCGAACCCGACGGACCCGCCATTGGCTGCAAATCACCGGAATTTGAGTGGCTTTGGACCTCGGAATGACCACGAGCGTTGAGGAAGTCCCCTTGGAGTGTTCTGTGGGTTCCATTACGTATAACATCTGCGTGGAGTTGCAGGAGGTCCTCGGACATGTCGGCTGGCCCGTCGCTGTCTTCGTCGCCGGTGTCGCCTCCAACAGATGTTCGAGTCACGCTACGTTGTCGTCCCACGCTGGCCAAGCGACGGCGGCGTTGTTTGTACGACGGACTTCCCTCGAAAAGCGACTTTGAGACCAGTATCGAGTTCACTGCACCATGAGGACCAAAGGTTTCGGTCGTTGGGCGAGATACCTCGAAGTGTGCTTGGCTATCATGAGGAAGATCCGCGAACACCGCTGCGTTTCGATTCGCGCCCTCGGTAAGCGGACGAACGGCCTCGGGCGTCGATGTCCTTGCCACCAAAGACGCAGGGACAGTAGTATCCTGTACGCTCATCTCAGCCTCGAGAAGAGAGAGACTTTGATAGCAAGGCACTCACGTAAGTGTTCGCAATCGACTCCTCTAGTCCAGGTGTAGTTCCTGCGAACTGGTCGAACAAACTTCGCTTCGGATCGTACCTTCGAACGTCAGTCTGCACCGAGCTACCGCAAGGGTGGCCATGTACCGAAAACTTCTGGCCGGTTCTCCACTGACGACCGTAGTCGGCTCTAACCCCATCTTCTCACGCTTGAGGTCGCGTTCAAGTGCATCGAGGAAAAGTCGGTCATGTGGTACCGAAAACCTGTGATTATCGGATGGATCTCGACTGAAGACAGATAGCGGCATACCAATAAAAGACCTTTTGTTTCTTCTGTGTCCGTATGCACCCATTCTTAAAGAGCAGATCCAGAAACGCACTCTAAGAGACATGATCAATGTCGATTCTCTCAACAACAGCATACCGACCTTCGGTTCCTCCAGACAGGCGTCGGACCCGGGTTTGAGGTTGCGCAGGTCAGAGAATACACCCTCTTCGAATTTCTTCATGTTTTTCACTGGACGAGCGAAAGCCTCGAAACGGAAGACTAGCGCTCGCACTGCGGTGGTGAGTGTTGTGATTGAACAATCGCAATTGCCCGATCGTCAAGTCGCTCTGAGGATAAGCTCACTGACCTATATCTGTGCCGGTAATGTGATATAGACCGTTCCAGAATACGCAAGCAACATGTTCGCCATTGGGCAGCAAAAACCGGTTGAGATTTGGGTGCGGCGAGAGACTGGTTGCCTGTGCACGAAGTATCGGTCAGCGGCATGCGCGTTTGACGATGTCGCCGATGAGTGCGCACGTTGGGCAGTGTCTGTTGACCTGAAGGCATCCATCGCGTTGGGGCAGTAGCCAGAAACTGATTGCGTTGGATTAACAGAGTTCAGGCGAGCTACATTCCACGTACGAACTGAAGCTGACTCAGATGCTTAACTAGTTGACTTTCTCTTTCTTTTAGCGGTCGAGGTGCGACAATAGTTGGTACTGGAAGAGGCTGGGAGTTGACCTGGCTTATAGACAGTGTTGTACCCGGCATACTAGACATTTCATTGGTATCCAAAAGGCAGTCTGCGGAAGGAACGTACCTGCGACAGTCAAGCCTACGATTGCGGCACTGGTTGGGGCGCCTTAAACGGTGATGTTCCGTGCTTGTTGAGTTTCGATAGCTTAGGTGACCTTGCTGAAGGCCCGTTGTGTATTGCCGCTGCGTAGCTGCGCAGGACGAATGCGAAACACGCATGCACCTGAAACGTCCGCTGACAGGGACGTGGAACAATGGGAGTGTGTCCCGAATCAGTAATCTCAATTATGATTGGCTGTTCCACATCTGGTGTTTCACGGTCGCGGCATCGATTGTATACATGTCAACTTCCGATAATTACACCGTAGCTGATTCTGTTGTAGTTTTCTCGACAGTCATTCGTACCCCACTCAGCACCCTACTCGGCACCATGTTGGGAGTTCGAGCCGTATTGTTGACGGAGTCGAAAGTGTCTTGGTGCGCAGAATGTGCGCCGCCGAATGACTGTTGGTCCACGTCCAGCGTAGCGATCTTTGAGCCGAGATCAGTCATCTTTGGCGTATGAAGCGGCAATTCTCGGCTGTGATTTATATTAGTCGCCTAATGCGGATAGATTCTCAATCTTACTCACCGGTTAGGTCCGCTGCAGAATTTGATGCAGTATCGATAGACCTTGATGTACTCTGCCAAAGCCTCCTCGCCGAACCCAAAGAAAACGAAGAAGATGAAGGAATAGACTGGCCCAAGGTAGAAGACGACCACAAAGCTCCAGTTACTCGAGTTCGCGAGGGGAAATTGAGTAATCCAAGCGAAGGCTGCGTGTGCGTCCGAGACTGATCGCCAAGGTGATAATTGATATCGGGACAGACCCATGACAAGCGCCATGATTGAACAGGCCAGGCCGAAGGAGACATCGACAACCGCAAAGGCGATGAGCCGGATGTAACGTCCAATATTGAGGTGTGGGTCGGTCCGAGCAAGGATTGAGCGGAATTGCAATCGTCTGATTAGGAACCAACGAACGGCGAGGCCTGGAAATGAATGTCATTGGCCATTCGCATTTTGTATCGCGAATACTCACAAGCATACACGAACGATGCAACCGATACCGCGATTGGCACGGCATAGATGATCAAGATGCTCAACCACGAGAAGTAGACAATGAAGGCACAGCCAACATCCTCGTAAATCGCATAGCGTTTGTCTTGCACGATGAATGAGAGAGCAAGCATGATCAACGGGAAGCCCACGCAGAGACCCAGCTCGATCCAGGTGCGGTGCCGCTTCTGCGTTCTGGACAGAGAAGTGTGTCGGACAGATGCGACCGACTCTAATCGTCGCATCTGCGAGAGGGAGCATGCCGGTATAGCAAACGCAAGAGCAGGTGAGGCACGTGTTGCTGCAGAAGGCCGTGAGCTTCAGTCCGACGTTACTCTCCGATCGAACTCACCGATGTCGCACCATACGGGAGCCTTGTCAATGTAATTCCCAGACCATAGAAAAGCATTGATGATGATGACCATGTTTGCAAGGAATAGCCATGCGATGAGCGAGAGAGTAGCGATGTTGCGGGCACGCCAGTGCCACGGCGCAGGCAGCAGCACTGCGATCAGGCCCAAGACAGCGAAGACGACGTAGTCGGGATGGCGCATGTCTGTCTGAGGTGGTCGACTGCCAGAGGTTCGTGCTGGCCATGGCGATTATACGAGATTATATGGGTGGCTTGAGTCTACGAACAATAAGACGGGATACAATAGGCATTTTGAAGACAAAAGACACAAATCCAGTTGCCCGATGCAGTAATGAACCTTAACGACGCTGCGTTGCCGCCAACACCCGTAATTGTTGCGCGAGGAAATCGGCGGTGCCGGGCCTACCCCGATGTCAGTTGCGAAGGATGGGCTTGGTGAACTGACCGCATACGAAGGATGCGCATGATCACTTCCCAGTCACTAAACTTGCCTTGCATGGCTGATTTCTCCTTCGCTCTTTGACGAATAGTGCCCAGATTCCGCTGTGATAGTACAGTTTTCACAGGTTTGAGACGTCTGGAATTGCCCTGTCGTAGCGATGATTGGAATTCCCTCACGCACTCCTATCGTATGGTGTGAGACGTGCAAATCCACTGTCAGCGTACTAACCTCCATTAAGTTGTCTGTCGACCAATCGTAGTAAATGCGGATGCGTACGATGCTGTTGTATTTGCGGGTCTGTAGGGCCTCTAATGGGACACCATTTTCGTGACCTTCCGCATAGAAGAAGTCTCGCAGGAACTATTGGCGTGATTGTCAACCTCCTGTTCGAGTTAAGCACGCACTGACCTTCAACCACCTCAGAACGATGTCAAGCTCCCTGTCTTCCAGGGGGCGCATGTCGGATGGCGAGTCCGATAGGGTCGGGATAATCAGATCCTCAATAGTTGTGAGTATCTCTTTCCATATCTTGGTCATGACGACTCGGAGGCACGTTTCGCTCAGACACGAGCTGAGGGTGTGATTATTGGTATCAAGGTAATCGAAAAGAGGATCTATGGCGAGCTCTATCTCAGGGTCCGAGAGAGCGCTCGCCGCCTGCTTGCGCTCGTTCGGGACTTGTGGTATCCGAGAGTCGGCGGCAATCGCGACCGATCGATACACAGCAGATAGCCTGTCGATGGCGTCGGTGTAATCCATAGCCGAGGAAGCGTGTGATTTCTCAAAGCGTCGCAAGACACTTCGAGACAAGCCCTGATGGATGCGAGGGTTGATCTAATCACTCAGCTTCCCACCCCGAGCCGGCAAGTGCGCACCTTCTCGATGTAGTCCCGAATCATGTCGGTCTCAAGTCGCTTCAATCGTCGGAAGCCTTTTCCGAATAGGAATGGCAAATCGTCAGATTCGCCCTCCAGGTCAATCCTGAGGACAAGTTCGCCACCAGTATCGAGCTTGAGATATAGATCGCGGACGGCATCGGCACCCAGCGAAGGTATCTCAAGTCGCACAAAGGATCGACCAAGCACGCCGGGCGCGCCTGTGGGTGAACGATGCCGGACAGTGGCCATCAGCCAGATATTTCCTCGCATGGAAATATCGAATGATTCGTTCCCTGATGAATATCAGTTCAGGATGTCGAAACAGTAGATCGAGACGCTCACATCGAGGATCCCTACTCTTTTGTATCGTCCTCGTTTTGGCCAATCGATTCCCATGTTCATCGCTGAGGACCACGTACGGATTGATTGAGGGCCCTTGGGAACCATCGCCCGTATCGAGATTATGAGCGGATACGACCTTGACACTGAGAAGGGACGAGCGACCCGCCGAAGCTTGATTGGGCTGTATATCCTTGGCCAGCGCATCAACATCCATTCGTGAATAAAGCTGGTCGAGGCGAATGCGCAGCATTTCGACGTTGTTTATCATCACACAGCACTGCAGTGTATGAGCGACCATCCTGCCTTTCAGGCTAGAATGATGATGGACGTACTTGAGGTGTGACAACAGAATAGTCAGTGGGCGGCACTTCCTGAGTTTGAAGAGACGATCGCGCCTTTTCCATCCATTTCCGCGCGAGCGGTTCTTTTGTAGTACGATCAGTCGAGGCCTGCATTTGCTCGCGAAAGGCACGTTCGAGCTTCGAGCTGTAGTGTTCCAAAGACCTAGTAAAGATCTAGGCAAGTAGGGGTCGACGCCATCTGTTTCAAGCATGACGAACAACTTACCTTCATCAACGTGCACGCAAAGGCATGATTTTGTTCGCGGTTGGGCCAACCTAAGTCGAGGACAAAATCGGTGGCACTTTGAAAAGCATCGAATAGATCCACGACAGATGAGCTGTGAGTCCTAGGTTGTATAGGCTCGAACTGCCTCCAATCAGTCGAATGTCCGGTCCGCTGAAGGTACTGACGTTGTCGAGTTCCAAAGCCTATATCAAGAGATGAGCTTTAGCTTTGACTCTAATCGACACGAGACTTGCCTGATCGACCCAAGATAAAGTCTTCCTAGAAGTAGCCGTAATCCAACGCTCAACTATGCACTCAAAGGCTGCCAGTGGTCCCCTCACGTCGGCATCAATCAACCATCCTTTAAGTCTCTGATGACTCACAGTAAGCTCAAGGACGAGTGTCGTGCAAGCAACACATGTAGTCTTTTGTACATTTGGAGAGCCTCGTCGATGTCCCATGAGGCTAGCGACTTGCTCACAGAGCTGCTCATCCGCTCAAGATCAAGAGACAGAAGTTCAGTCAATTGATTGGCGATGACCTCGGCAATTTGCAACCTGAGGAATCAGTATCAGTGGAAGTGCCCGATCTGCAACTGACCCAAAGATCGGACGAGAGAAACGGCGTTCCAATTTGTGCAGAAGATCTTCGATCCAGTCGGCCGTCAATGACATACTCGCCAGTGTCGTCATCCTTTCGTCGAAGGTATGTGATGTCTCCTCGGTATACAGATCGAACGCCCGGCCTCGCAGGAAATTCACGAGTTCACCTTCGTTTATGCTCCAACTACCTTGTGATAGGGACAATTTGATTGCCTCGTCGTGAAGCGCTGCAAGGGGCGCGATGGTCGATGATTTGACACCAGACAGATCTTCGAGGAATGCTTTCCCTTGAGAGATCAAACTTCCAAATAAAACAGATATTGCTGACGCGAGCTGATCGTGCTGCGCTGGTCAATGCTGGACCGAGTCAAACTCACCAGATACCTACATCCGGGATGGGCCAATGGACCACAGGGAGCTCCTGAGCTTGCCGCGAAACCGAATGTAGCGCTTCGCGCAGACATTCAATCGGTATCGAACCCGCATTGTGATGATGTACCATACTTTCGAGAAAAGCTGCGCTTCTGAATGTTCCGGATATTCTCCAGCGCAGAGAACAGTCATCCAGAAGCTGCAAGTGACGTGATGACAGTATGCCGAGAGACACCTCTTCGTCCTCTGGAAGACTGGTCATGACATCAAGGTCAGACGACAAACATCTTCGCAATAGAGTTTTGTAGTGAGATCTGGCGTCGCTTGGAATGTAGGTGTATTCAGTTGGAAGCGCAGTACCATGCTGTACAGCCTCCTGCAGCGCAGTCGAATCGAGTATGGACAATTCTCCGGCGGCACGATGTGGTGTTGATGCGTTGGCAGCTGCACCCACTAGCTCCGGTCGCGACTGCAACATGGCCAGTATGAGCTGTGATAGAGTTGTAATCTCTGCAGTGCGCCAGGCTATCCACAGGTCTTCGCAAGGGAAGTTGGTCCGGCTGAACGGATACGGTCTATCGGTGTTGAGGCGTTGTAGACATAGCTGAAGACCTTGAACATATATTCACCGCGTTGGAAGTGGCTGTTGGGTGAAACTGACCTTCAAGTCGAACAAAGCGGCCTGCCAGGTTGCATGAGACTCACCCGGGTTCGTGAGGTACAAGCGGCTCACCTCAGCAGTACAGAAACCTTGAAAACGACGGATCATTTTGCGACTGTCCGAGAGGGAGAGCTCGAATAATTCTTCCATTATCGCGGCAAAGGTGTCGTCGTCGTCGTCGTCAACGGAGATGCCTTCGTGATCTACCCGCTGTGCGTGAGATGTTCGAGTAAGACCAGATTGGGATTGTGTCGATTGAGATGGGAGCAAGGAGCTTTTGTACGCGCGCAGTTTTTCGTGCAACTCTGTCGCAGAAGGAGCGCACGCCGACAAGCCGTCCGATAGAATATCCAGGAAATCAGAAGTTTGTGCGTGTAACGCACTCTTCCAATTGCTATCCATCAATTCGGGTTCCTTGCGGAGAGTTTTGGCGGAAGCTGTTACGAATTGTAATATCAGGTCTTCTATCCGTCGGCTGTCTTTCAGCTGGCGAATGAAGACTTTGTTTGACCAATTCGCCCAAAAAATGGCAGCAGTACGCCTGATTCTCTGATCCATATACCTGAGATATGTCAGTGATTGCACCTCGCGCGCGCGTACGCACAGAGGATCATCGCCCATGGCAATTGCCTGCAATCTCGTGCCCAATAGCTTTATGAGACGTTCGGGGTAACGTGTGGATCGCTGGCTGCCTCGGCGTAATATGGTCTCCAGATCTCCTAACAATGTTGCCGCGGGAGCTAGCAGTCGCTCAGATTCGACATGGCTCTTGTTTGCCCGCGTAGCGTAATAGCTAGTTCATGGATGTGAGCCTCACCTCAACCTTTCAATGTCGGCGTACAGGACCCGGCCTGTGTATCTGTGTATGGTCAGGTTCGTCACTTCATGTCGATGTGCGCGCACTCCAGGCAGTCTTGAGGTATTGGCAGCATCACACGCTAGCTGAAGTGCCCGGTAGCACGTCAACCGACGGTCGACAATCGAGCACTGGTCGCCTCCGTATCGCGCGGGCGCGGGATAGGCAGGTGTCTAACGAGAAAGGGGATGGATAGGCTCCTCCATGGGACCTTGTTATAGGCATGCTGGTTCAAGCCGCTTAAATCATGGTAGCACGTGGTCTAGTGCATTACAGAGCCGATAAAAAGCGTTCTGGAGCAGAACGTCGAGTGCGAACGACTTATGCATTCTACATAGAACTAAATATAAGATCCTCCGGATCCACCCCCGCGCGAAGTTGACGAGAATGCCTAATATTGGAAATCAGTGTGATGGTTGCGGGCCAGCAGGACGTCACAGTTCTTACCTAAGCAATAACACAACCGTTCGAACCACCGTACGAGCCCGTCTTGGTCTCTTGGTCGCGAGGAGCCTCGGCGCCGGCGGCGATGTTGGAGGTGGTGAAGATGGCAGTGAAGGCGTCCATTGTAAGGAGTTTGAGTAAGAGAGAGAGTGTAGGTAGGTAACTAGAGGTGGAAGTGTGTGTTGGATTTGATGAGGATCGAGACGAGGATGGTCGCAGTTTTATACCCTGGCAACGGTAACCCTCGGCAAGCGCCGAGAGCAGAACAAAAGACTGCGCCTAAGCGAGTGTACGGTGTTGCTTATTGTTCAGTGCGTATTGTCTGCAGCGCCCAGAGTCGGACCGATGAGAGAACAATAGTCGATGTGTTTCAGGCACGGTTGTCAAGCCAACCGTCCTTTTGTTCAGGTTATCGGGTTGGTCATGCTCGTTTACGAAACAATAAGGCAGTCGTGCATGAACAATAGCTACACGGATACAGCCCTGCAAAGCCCGGCATTGTCAACAGCCGAGCGACACGGCCGCGGTACACGGTCCGAAACTGACCTGTAAAGCAGAATGTACGCCACCGAGTCTTCACCGCCGCCATCAAGTTTGACGACTTTGTCGCTGCAATTGCCGTTATTGAGGCCGATAGCAACGGCGGGCTTTAGACTTACGCGGACACCTCTGTCACTTTGTCATCTGCACTGAGTGAGTTTATGTGCGCTGATGGGTATCACTGTCTCACCGTCGAATTTGTACCACACGTCGTTGGTCTTGCGCGTCCAGCCGATGTAGTGACCTGGGCAAAGTGAGTTCGGAGGCAATCATTGATGAGACATACCAGAGTCTGCGGAAGCGCCTTTGTGGGTTACCATCGCTGTGCAAGTTGTCAGCTGCAGTTGCGTGGGTACGAGGCACGACCGCACCAGAGAGCTCGTACAGCGCGCTGGGGTTGCAGCCTGGGTCGGTGAGACCAGATTGTGCAATCAGCGCCTGAACTTCTTCTGTCTCGCGCCTGGCGATCTCGACTGATTCCGTGCCGTCAGTCGACGTCTTGGCTCGCTTGGAAATCTTTTCCCTCTCATCGCGAGCCTTGAGGATGTTCTTGACGGCTACGCTGATTGGCGTCATCTTGGCACGGAGTTCATCTGTGACCTATCACCTGTGAGCCCCATGTGCGCAAGTCATTCGACTTACGAGGTCCAAAGCATCGAGTTGCATAGGAAACTTGACCTTTCGCACTGCATATGTTAGCGCGATCTCATGACATTAGCATGACGCACTGATCTTGGCTTTCTTCCTTTCCGTACGTTAGGATTGACAAAACATTGTGGCCGACGTACTGTATGTCACTGCGCCAATAAAAGCGGACTTGGTGCACGGCCAAATTAACGGGAAGCCTAGACAAACGCGACTTTCTGCAACTTGGTCAGCGGAACTAATGTCACATCTCTGGACTTACTGGCTGTAAACGGCCATCCGGCCGAGCGTGGGGCTGGTCTTTTCAATCTTTTGGTCGAAGCTCTGTTTGGTGATCATTAGGTTGAGAGCTCAAACAAGGCGCTGACCCACGTCGAGAATGCCCGAAAGCAAGAAATTTGTAGACGCCGAGATGTTACATGTGAGTTTGAGAACTTTTTCAAGTCTCTCAGTAGGAGGCTCCTGGTCCGTCTCATCGCATGAGAGGCTGCATCAATATCAGTTATTGCAGACGCGCAGTGGATGCTGACGTCTGTTTGACTTCGGCCGCCATGTATTGATCGATAAACGATTGATCGCTTGTCTGTGAACGGAGTGTGGTGTTCAAACTGGTGATAATCTGCGTCCAAGCCTCGTCTGCATCTGCGACAAGGTAAGCCATGGTGCGTCAATGCACATTGTACTGACCTTGCTGGGCGTGATGTCCTGTGCGGTCGAGTTCCGCAAATTGCGGCACAACATCACGCAGTGCTCTGAGCAGGACCATTGGCGGGAAGGCGGTCGATATCTGAGCCATGGTGCCTAGGACGGCTTTGAAAGACTTGGCAAGGCGTGAGCTCGACGCCGAGCTTTCCGACATCGGCCTGTAATGATCAGCACATTAGCCGTGCGACACAAACGAACATACTGCTGGAGCACGTCTGGCAATTCCGGTATCGTTCGCAGCACCTGCAAAGTTGAGTTGAGGTAGCACGTGTTGCCTAGGTTGACAAGCCCGGGAGGGTCAGGAGACTATAATGGGCAGGGGTATGAGCACGGCCAGGTATCTCACAGCGACCCACTGTCGAGGTCATGGCAGAATCATTCAGATCCTCAGCTGCAGCGCGTCAGTAAAATATCCTCTGTCCTCTTGCGACCGACCAAACACTGCTGCCTTCGCTGGAGCCTGAGGAAGCTCGCCTGCTGAACCGATGACCTGCACTGCGTTATTGGAGTACCCAGGCGCAGGACTGGACCAACAGTGATTGTTTGCAGCTGCTATGTGTCAGCGGTGATACATCACCGGCGCATAGAGGGCTTACAGGCTTGAACTGCAGTTTAGCGAGGTCGGCATCATCCTAGAGGTCGACCGGTTAGCTGCTGCTTTGACCGAGTACGCTACCGACCTTGAGCATCCCGCCTTTGACCATGACTTTCATACGGTCTATACGCGCGGACATGAGTAACGCGTAGGCGCAAGAGTAGGAACCCACCGACGGGAACCCCAGTAGACTGGTAGATAGCATCCTTGAACGCAAGAGCCGTCCCGTTAGGGTCTAGGGTCACGCTGTAGACTTTGCCGGCGTGCTTGATGTTGACTGTCAGAAAGCTAGAGTCAGATGGCAGGACGCGCAGCAGGTGACTCACTTGGAATGCTGGACATTGCGTTCACCAAAGATGGAGATGGCAAAGGGAGTCGGTCTAGAGCCCGAGCGCTCACGTCAGTGCGGACGGTCAGTCACTGACACGTCATTCAGTCACCTTTCGCTCACTTTCGGGCGTTGCGACAGTCATGGTCGTCGACAAGCAATCTCACCATGTCCCTCGTTCGAGCCTTGCGTGCTGCGGCAAGCCGGGGTACAAGGTAGGTGATATAGCAGTGCACAGCGGACGGCGTTGACCTCAGGACAGGCCGGCGTGGCGCGGGTCTGTGACCAGCACGAGCCGTTCTTCCTCCACCATCCCTACATTCTTTTCCCGCGCCGAGCCACCATCACCGCCGCATCGCCCTGCGAGCTCTGCCAAATCGGATCATGCCGAAGGCGAAGTGTGGAATGTTCGCAAACTTGAGCTGCTCCTAGACAAGCCACGCACTTCGCCACAAGCGTCGGTTGCCGACGCGAACCGCATATGGGCCTTGTATCGCTCACTCTCTGCGGATTGCCGTCAGAATCTGGCACCCGCTGCTCTGCAACGCGTTCTACGACATGTCGTACCCCACGTAGAAGCCGTGCGCAGCGCATCGGTCCGTCGAAGCGCACAGCTAGCCGATGCGACGACACTCAGCAAGTCGTACGGGTTCACCGTACCAAACGCGGCGCTACGCTGGGAGCGAAGACTGGCTCTCGTCATGTCGGACCTTGCCTGTGTCCGCTCTTCAGCGTCAATGGGGTCCTATCCTACCCTTCACGACTACAACTTTGTGCTCCGTCACTTTGCAACCGTAGGGCACGTCGCGGGGTGCGAAGACATTGCCAGGGAAATGGCCGCTCGCGGCTACGCCATGAATATCAAGACAGCAAACGCTAGGCTCGCAGCCATCTCCAAGTGGCTCGCCGTTGCAGCACATGCCGCGCGTGCCACTCAGCCGGATACCTCTCCGAAAGGCCTCCCTCATCCACAGGGCAGTGAGATCGCTGTCCGCACTGTCAGACTAGCGCAAGGTATCATGCGCAGCCTGCATGGCGCTGGTATCGCGTTTCGGCGTATCACGCTCGATCATCTACTCACAATTGTACACCGCCTTGGGCGCGACTTCTCGCCGGGACTCGCAGCCCTCGACTCCATCTACGAAGAAATCCTGGAACGAGGCTTCAGTGGCAGTCTCCCAGCAATCGCGCCGCCGTCAGCTGAGAGCGCCAACGAACTACCTCAAGTCAGTGTTCACACCATGAACGTTGTGATCGACGACCTAGGCAACCGAGGTAGCGTGTGGGACATGTTGAGTGCGCTCGAGACGCTCGGCAAGCCCACGCAGCTCATCAACAAGACACGGTCGGAGCTACCTCCCCGTCAGGACGAGCCAGTGGAAACACTGAGCGCCGCCTTGAGCAGAGAACATGGCAGTACCGACCGGTTGAACTTCTTTGGCCGTCCTGTGCACCCTCGCTCGCCAACCTCATCCAACGAAGTGGAGTCAGCACCCCATACCGCCAAGTCACCGCGGCCACAAATCGCTAAGCGCCAATTCAGCGACTTCGTCACCAAAGCCCCTTTGCCGACTACGGTCTACGCTGCCTTTGTTCAGTCCTCGACGCTCCAAGCCCCCTTCTCCCCTCATTCTTACTACCGACATCGACAACCTAGTGTGAACACGAGGACATTTACAGTCATGATCAAGCACGCCGCAGCAATAGGCGACTTTGACGTGGCTTTGCACATACTTCGCACGGCGTTGCACGAGACGTATGCCGTTCGCGCTGAATGGTACGCGGCGTACGCCTCGGCACTATCGAACGGTGGCGTCGGTGACACGCCAGCTGCCGCATCACATCGCTCACGTGTGCACCGACAACTCATCCATCCGGCGCTGGGCCCATCAACGAGCTGGTTTGATCCCCTAGTACACCTATCTCATGCCGCTGGACGCCTGTCCCTCGTGCTGGACGAGCTACGCACTGCGCGCGCTTGGATCGGTGATGAGACTCGCGTGTGGACGCAAGAGGCGGAGCAACTTCAAATCGCTCTGACGACTTTCGATGGAGGTGCCAAACATACCGACAAACGCCTTCGTGTGAGGAACGACCAGCGTTCCTTCCGTCTCGACAGCCACATTACCCTCCTGAATAAACTGGAAACGAGTTTAGGTGGCATCGAGTCGGAGGTGCAAAGACGGATCGAGGTGGATCAGACACGCAAACTGCGACGTCGACTTCGCTCGGCGACTACTCCAACTATCACGCAGACAGAGGTCAACGTGGGCCATGTCGATCAACAAGGACAATCAGGAACGTCGTGGACTTCGCCCGTCTCTTGGAATGTGACGTCGAGTGTTCCGGCGTGAAATGCATTCCTGGCGTTGTATACAACAGTTTCAGGTCTGTGATCTATACTGTCGAGCGATCTTCAACATGTCCTCAGCAATATCTTCTACTGCTTGAAACACTCGCAGCGGCACGTGGCTTGGGATAATGCGCGTCGCCCTTTGCTTGCGCTCAGACCACGCCGCTGCACGTTGCAGAATCTTCTCTTGAGCAGCCGTAAGTTCGGACATCTGCGCGGCAGTCTCTTCCATCGATGCTGCCGAGCCAGTCGACCCACTGCGCCGAGGTGTCTGTACAAGTCGCTCGTTGTCCAAGCTGGCCGGGGTAGATACTTGCGATGCTGGGCCAGACGAGACATCTCTAATGTAGATCCCCTGCACTTGTTGCGGTCGTTCCCTGGCGATTTCGGCGTAAAGTTCCAGATCCTCCTCGCCTGAATCACCGATCAGAACGAAGCCGGCATCGGGGAAAGAGTCAAGAGCCTCGAGAACACTAGGCTTTTTCCGGCCGCCGGCGGCCTCGAAGAGGCTGGAGAAGAGAGCACGTCCTTGACCGTAGTTCTTGAGCTTGGCAGGCTTATCAGCATAGTGTGTTGCGTGAGCCCAGCCATACATACGCGGACAGAGGCGTGGGCCGGGAACCGATGGACCCGGAGAAAGTCAGAAATGACCGCAAAGAGCTCGACCGGGCTATTCGACTGAATCCATCAGCAGTGTAATCTTGGGTTCAACGCTACTCACGACAAAGTGAAAATGTACACCATGCTGCGCAAGGTTACGGAAGAGCTCATCGAATCCTGCAACGCAAGCTCCTTCCAGCGGTGCGCAAAACACATTGCTGAAGATCCAAGTGTCAGCGCCCCGCGCATGGACGAGAACAGACTGACCGTATGACGGTGCGCATGCCTGAGAGGATGTCGGTGCGCTTGATCGTGTCATCGAGATCGCATACAACACGCAGGCCGCCGTTGCGAGCCACCGGCGTGATGAGTGTACGCTCGAGGGGCGGATCCCGCGAGTGCGACGGCTGATTGGGCAAACCAGGAGATGCTCGAGCCTCGCAAAGCTGTGTCTTGATTGCAATCTGCCAAGCCTCGGCCTCCAAGCCCTCTGCCAAGGCCAGGGCGATTGAAGGGGGATGGGTACAAATCTGTTCCCAGGTGATCACGAGATGTTTTGCAAAGTGGCCTTGTGGGTCGGTTGAGAACGTGAAGGTGCCCAAAGGGTCTTGGGCTGGTTCACTGGCATGACTGTCCCGACGCTGTGCGTCGACAGTGTATATGTCAACATGGAGTGGGCGCAGAGCCAGTGGCGAACTCCAAAACGGGTGCAGCCGAGCGTTCATGTTCGCATGAGCCGCTTCGATTGCCTCGAGAGACATATTGTCAAACGAGAAGGGTTGATCCAAAAGCTCTGCAGCTTTTGTCGAGTCGGGCGCGGTGGTCTGTCCGTCGCCGAGCTGTCGGAACATGGACTCTTCAGTCTCGGGCAGGTTGGGCAAAGCGGCCAAGCCTGTTTGGTGAGTCACATTCGATGTACGATAGGACCTACTTCGCGCAAGCCTCATGACGACTCGCTGCGTCCTTGAAGCATCCTCAACGTTCCGCTCGAGAGCGGCAAAGCCAGACATGAAGATGTGGATGTCGTAGGGTACAACTGCGACAAGGTCAATCGATGCATGGGCTCCGGAAAGACGGAGCGCACCGCTGTCGTCTGATTGATCGGCTGGTCGTTTGCGATGTCGCTTTACAGCCCAGCCGGGGACCAGTGTGAGGCGCTCGCTGCCTGGCATACGCCCGCCGTGCCCTGCTACAGAGCGCAAAGTGCTCGGTCCTGCGGCCGGAAGGTCCGATCCATCGCCGGTCGCTTGTACGACATAGCTTGAAGCTGATTGCAGCAAAGATCGTGCACGAGACCCGATGGACGCCGCCGCCGTGTACGCGGAGAAGGACATTGTCGTTGGCGGGAACTGGCACCGGACGGTGACGGAAGTTGTTGTGGGACGTACAGACCGGCAGAGACGAGCAGTCGTGCAGCGCAGAGCACTCTGCAGGTCCATATGCTTGCGTTGCCTGGACACCAACTACGTCTCGGTGTCGCTGCCTACAGCCAACAGGCAGGGACGTCACTGAGTCACGTGATCCGCGGCGATGTCTCTTGGATCTCCCGACAGTGCAGGGTCGAGTGAGTCCCGTCGCGCTGCATACCTCGCTGGCTGTGCAGAGAGTAGTGAGCTGTACACATACTAGAATGTAGCCATAGCCGGTCAACCGGAGCGAGTCAGTCAACTCAGTCGACCGCATTAAATTATTTACGCCACCCAGGCAAGCAAACCATCTTTCAACGCCAGTCGTCTCGCTTTGTCTCCAGCACTCGATCCCAGCGTACCCCCAGCCGTCTCACGAGCTTGCAAACGCACGCCCATCAGCATACATCGCTGCACAGAGCTGCATCGTTGACAACACACGCACGCACAAATCACAAATCGTTTACTCTAGCGCTTTCGAAACTCGCCATCCGTCGTCGAAATGTCGGACGGCATTACAGATTCGGCCCAACCGGTCGTTGAACTCGACCTCCAGACCTTGACCGCTCTCAGCCCAGAAGTTATTTCCAAGCAGGCTACAGTACGTGCTATGGGTTCCAATTCGAGCATGCGCTCACACTCTCTCTCCTTTGTAGATTAACATCGGTTCGTCGGATGACTCACTACCAGACAGGGTCGATTACTCACCTTGCACTCACAGGTACAATTGGCCATGTCGCTCACGGCAAGAGTAGCACTGTCAGAGCCATCTCGGGCGTACAGACGGTTCGCTTCAAGAACGAGCTCGAGCGTAACATCACCATCAAGCTGGGTTATGCCAATGCCAAGGTACGTCTCTGTTCGCCACCTGGATCTAAGCTCACTCCAACAGATCTACAAATGCACCAACCCGGCTTGCCCGAGACCAGGCTGCTACAAGTCCTACTCCAGCAGCAAGGAGGCCAACCCTCGCTGCGAACGTACTGGCTGTGACCACAAGATGGAATTGCTGAGGTTTGTGGGCATGGTATCGACGGTAGCAAATGGTTGATCTGGTGTAGACATGTCTCCTTCGTGGACTGCCCTGGACACGACATTCTCATGGCTACCATGTTGACAGGTGCCGCCGTCAGTACGTATACCGTCGCGCAGTGACGCGCAGCAGCTCACCCAACGCAGTGGATGCCGCGCTCTTGTTGATTGCGGGCAACGAGTCGTGCCCGCAACCGCAGACCGGCGAGCATCTGGCTGCCGTTGAGATCATGAAGCTCGAAAACATTCTCATTCTCCAGAACAAGGTCGATCTCGTCCGTGAAGCCGAGGCTCTGGAGCACCAAAAGAGCATTGCCAAATTTGTTGAATGTGTGTCATTGGGCTCTCTCATCGTTTGCAAGCTCACCCTACGCCTCAGCCACCGTCGCGCGCAACGCTCCTGTCATCCCCATCTCCGCCCAGCTCAAGTTCAACATTGACGCCGTTGTCGAGTACATCTGCACAAAGATTCCTGTTCCCCTGCACGACTTCACCGCCGACCCACGCTTGGTTGTCATCCGTTCTTTCGATGTCAACAAGCCCGGTGCTGGCGTCGAGGAGCTCAAGGGCGGCGTGGCTGGTGGCAGTATTCTCAGCGGTGTTCTCAAGGTGGGTTGAACAGCAAGACGAGCATCGACTGATTTCCGCAGCTTGGTCAAGAGATTGAGATCCGACCCGGGATTATTACAAAGGACGCCACTGGCAAGTACACTTGTCGTCCACTCTTGTCGCGCATCGTCTCGCTGCACGCCGAGGCCAACCACCTGCAATTCGCCGTGCCCGGTGGTTTGATCGGTGTTGGCACGCTGGTTGACCCCGCCCTCTGCCGAGCGGATCGTCTCTTGGGCATGGTCATGAGTGCCGTGGGCAAGGGAGCACCCATCTTCACTGAAATCGAGGTCAACTGTGAGTGGCGCACCAAGGCTAGCTGTCAAGGCTGATCATCGCAGACTTCCTGCTCCGTCGGTTGCTCGGCGTAAAGACGGAAGACAACAAGAAAGCCAGGGTATGCCAGATGACCGACGCGCACGATGAGGCTGATCACGCATCAGGTCCCCAAACTCGTGGCAGGCGAGACCCTTTTTGTCAACATTGGCGCTTGCCAGACTGGTGGCAAGATCATAGGCGTCAAGGCCGACTTGGCCAAGATTGCTTTGACCGTACCCGCGTGTGCCGAGGTCGGCGACAAGATCGCCCTCAGCCGCAGAATCGACAAGCACTGGCGATTGATTGGTTGGGGTACCGTGAGCTTCCGATCCGCTCTACGATTGTTTGCGTCGCTGACGAGAACTTGATAGGTCATCCGGGGAACCTTGGCCGATGTGGCCGAGTAACGAATTCATTGCTATGCATCCCCGATCATCTTCAACGTCTCGAGTATTGCTCAGTAGCCTGCAGCGACGCCGTTCTTGCGAGAGTCCGCAGCGGCCCAAAGAGTGCCATTCCTGTCCAGGACAATGGCTTGTACTAGTAGTCGTCAGTGAGAATCTTGCAAGCAGAACTTACCCTCGGCGATGCCGAGATTGACATCGAATTCTATCAACCGATGGCCCTTGTCTCGGAGATCTGTGAGGAAGTCGCGGTCGAAACCCGTCTCAACAGAGACATTCTGCGGGAAGATTTGATCATGCAGTCGCGGCGCCTCGACGGCAGCGGAGACGTTGAGGCCGCTCTCAAGGTGCAGCAAGACCTGAGCGACCGAGCCAAAGATCCGAGAGCCTCCACTGCCACCCAGAGCCGCGTACAGGCTTCCATCTGCGTACTCGAGGATCGCTGGTGACGTAGAGGAGAGCGGCCTATCCCAACTCAACTTTGACCCAGTCCACGACTTGTACCCACCGTTTCCCAGCTGCGGGGTAGTTGAAAGGACTGGGCGCAAGACCAAACGCGTTCGGCGCGCCAGGAATGGAGAAGTCGTCTGAGACAACTTTAGCGTGAGCTGAGATATGACATGTACGCCGGACCTTGCTCATCATTGAGTATTACCCCGGTCGCTTCGTCCATTACATGGCTGCCGAATATCAGATTGACCTGCCGGCGTCAGCAAGATGCGCGGGCCCGCTAGCTACGCACCGTAGAGGTAACACTGGCAACCCCGCCGTTTTCGTCGACCGCAACCAGGTGCGTCGTGCCGTGGTCGACCGGTGTGTCATAGGCGATATCATAGTAATCGGGGTGATGAGTTTTACCCTGCGTTTCTTCAATTCGGGCATGTACACGCCGCAATGAACTCACATCGGTGATCTTGGCAATTCGCGAGTCAACCCAGTTTTTCGAGTATATTTCAGTGTGACGCTCGACATTCGGGGCAAAAGCCGGGTCGCTGACTTCGGACCTGACGGTTGTCAACATTGGTTTACTACGTTGAGAGTTCCCTACCGTGCCCCAAACGCCATCTTCAGAGCCTCGACGAAGCGATGAGCTTGCAAGCTTGAGAATGGCGAGCGGCCGATCCTGTAATGCTCGAGAATCTGCAACAAGCCGAGAAGAACACCGCCACTATTGCAGTTGTTAGAACTGTCTCTCGCCCGGGCGCTGCGCTTACGATGTCGGTGCTTCTGTCGTGTACACGGTCTTGTCGTAGAACTTGCCGCGGATCGCAGGATAGGTGCGCACTTGATAGTTTGCCATCTGTCGCCGTCAGCTGGCTTTGGTGTAGCTGCCAACTTGCATCTTCGAGTGTCATCAAGCCACCGTGTCGTTGGACTGTGCCAACGATACTCTCCGCTATTGGCCCCTAGCGATGGTAAGATCGAGCTGAAGGCTGCAGACGACGTACCGCATAGAACGCTCCAGGTCCCTCGACTGCGATCGTATGCAGTGTCCGACTCAGGTTGGTCCTCCGAATCCAGTCGCCTTCAACCAACAAGTCGCCTCGGGGTGCAAATACGTCGCGCCATGTCGGTTCGTCCAGCATGTACGAACTTTGCGAGCGTCAGACTGGTCTGCACAGAGTTTATCCTTGGCATCACCAACCCAAAGATCTGAGCCGTCAGCCAAGCACGCTACGGTACGTCAACTTACCCGCAGACGCCGAGCGAGTTCGCGGCCGACCCGAAACCCTGCTGCAAGGTGCGCTACAGGTTCGACGAGTTCTTTCCACGGAAGCTTGCCATACAACTTGTGCGCTACGGATGCGTTAATTTCGAGGCCGGCCAGTGAGCGCTGGATGACTCACCTTGCTCCAACCCTCGCAGCTCGCCCGGCACTCCTACCGCCAGTCCACCTACCTGCGCGGCGACAGCGCCAGCTGAGCTCTCTGTGTACATGTCCTTGTGACTGCCTGACGGACTTGTCTCGCGAAAGTCGATGGCTGTAACGTTGTGTTTGCCAGACGGTGTTCGCACGAGCATGAAGCCGCCGCCACCGATCCCGCTGGAGAAGGAGTTGATGACGCCAATGCAGAGAGTAGTAGTGATGGCCGAGTCGACTGCTGTTCCGCCTGCCTTGAGTATGCTCACTCCGAGCTCGGAGCATGTTTGTACTTCGGAAGAGACAGCGCCGTGGGCCGCTTGTATGAGGAAGGCGTCGTTGCGAGGGAGATCCGTGGGCTACACGACCGGGCGTATGAGCTCAAGACTGCCATGGTCATGTTACTAACTGGGGGTAAACTTGGGTATATCATTGGCTCGCCTCGACGCTGCGTTGTGGCTGCATCAGGTTAGGATAGCTCGAGCTGCGCGATGCCACTCACGACCGCGGCGCCATGCTAGCAGCACATAAATCGCGGTAGCGACTACCAGGACCAGAGCGAGCCATCGGTATATGCCTCGCCGACGACGGAGAGCTACACGCTGTTCTTCCGAGTGGGGTGACAGCAGTCCATCGTCGACATAACGACGCTCTTGCTCTGGCTGCAGTCCGCTTTCGACATCGGCAGGAAGCAAGCGCTGCGTCTCGCCGTCGCCGTGCTTGATGGCCTCTGAGCCACGGCTTGACATTGCAGTGGTGTGCAGCTCCCAACAACACGTTAGCAAGCAAGATGAGATCGATGCCGATCGCCGAACACGTGATGCAGACATCTGTAGCCATATCCTGAGATTGCAGGGTGATTTCATCACAGGGCAGACTGTCTACGCGCCGACAGACTACGCCCAAGCCCCTCCTGTTGGTGCCGCCCTTTGTACGCCAAGATTGCCGCTTGCCCGACGTCAAGCTTGCCCTTTGTCGGTGTCGATGCGACGCTACGGTCCAGCCCGGTGTGCGTCGGGCCGAGGTTCAACGCAGGCGACTGCTGACGTGTAGAGTTTGCCAGTGGGGAGCCGCGCGGAGAGGGCGATTGCAGCAATTGACGGATCGAAGGCGATGACGGTTGAGCTGCTTGCTTTGCGGCAGACGGACTCGAGGCCTGACCGGACGTGGGCCTCAGAGGTGAGCCAGGTGATGCGGGGAACAGTGGCGTGGGCTGGATGATGGGGTATCCGCGAGTCTAAAGTCGGCTTAGCTGCGTTGTAGGTGTCATCAGTCTGCCGTACAAAGGGTGAACTCTTGCTGAGAACAGCTCGTTGTGCTGCGTCGGCCGCAGGTGTGCCCAACGCTGGCCGGCTAACGGTTGCTAGTGGTACTGCCGCGTTACGGACAAAGTATGCTGCTTGTACCGTATTGCAAGCGAAAATCGCCGTCACGATGAAGGCTACGACATGACGCAGGTCAGTCACGTTCTCGCGGTGAATTCAACGCACAGATCCAGTACACAAATGACGCCGTTCGGGTCCAAGGTGCTGAGCCGCGGTCGGTCGCTCGCAGCCAAGCCAGCAGTTGGGCATAGGCCTCTGTTTGTCCCGCTGCAAGCAAACCAAGCAGGATAATCAGGTTGGACTTGAGCCGAGCCAGAGCTTCGCCCCTCGGCGGGATCGTATGGTTGAGTGTGGGCCAAGCCATGTTACCGGTCTGTAGGGCTTGCACTCTGTTTGCGAGGTGCAGCGTACGCCGTGTTGGAGACCAAGTGGAACAAGCGCAGTGGTCCGTGGGAAAGTACAGCACGATGAGTGGCAGGTGGCACGGCGCTGTGAAAGGATCGACTGGGATCGACTGCAGTCGTCACACGACTAGATAACCTGCTGGCGGCTGCGCGGGTGAGAAGCCGGGCCCTTTGATCGGAGGTTGAGGATCTAGCAGCGTGCTGGGGGGGGCCAAGAGACGGATATGAGGCCGGATCCGAGAGAGCGCAACCGACCATCTCGACATGACACTGCTCGCTCGCGACGCCCCAGCGCCACTCGTTCTGCCAGAGGCTGTAGTCAAGCTTGATGCGGCTTATGAACATCGCTACCTCGAGTGCAGATCGCCTCTAACGCCGACAAGCGGTACCGTCACCCCCGCCGGTGACTCTCCAAGCGCGCAGGCCAGCCCTCCACTCTGCCAAGTACGTTTGCGCAGATTAGCGTAGCGATCGCTGACGCTTGCCAGACGGTGCAATACTTTTCCCATGTCCCATATCTCAGCTTGTCACGTATCGCCAGCTTTATCCACGACAAGATCGGTGCGTCCGCCCTTCGCCACGCTCCCCAGCTGACGTGGCTGCATAGACCTCGGCCAGCTGTACAGCTGTGAAACGGCGTACGCTGCGACGCTGCAAAGGCGCCTGCCCGGTAGCGCCGATGGCGAGGGCTGCATCACCTTCTTGACGGCCGCACCGGTGGAGCCGGAGCGGATCTGGGCGATCGCTGGCGTGATTCAGGTGCGTGCACCGTTGCTTCTGCACGAACAGACCGGCTGACAAGCGATACAGGCCCGGTGGCTCCCGCGCTTACTGTCGATAGAGCAACGTGCGGCATGTCAAGCGCAGTGATGCATCAATGCAACCCAGTTGCATAGTGACTAGCTACTACAGACAGCGAGCAAACAAAAGACTGACGGTTCCGACGCAAAAGACGATCCAGGATCCTATCACTAGGCAAAGTCAACCTCCCAGGTTGGTTTTTCGATTGCTATGGTTTTTCACGGGGAGGCGACCTGCGGGATGGATGAGGCGGTCGATTGAGTGGATGGCGATACGGGTGAAGAGCGAGCGATAACGACGAAAGGGAAAGAAACAGTGGAGGGTGGTGGGAAGATGTTCAAGGGTAGAAGCGCAGGATCAACTGTCGAGTCGATGCCGATACCGGAGTCTGTACCTGTCCGTGGGACAGGCTCTCCGTTCGACCGTCGAGCAGAAGCCACAGCTAGCAGGTTTGCGACGACACCTGACCTCCTCGAGACACCAGACTGCCGCCGTGGCGGCGGCGCTGAGTCTGTTCGAGAGAGGAGGGCGAGACACAAGACCGCATAGCCAGAGACTAGAGCTGTCAGGTGAGGGATGAAAGACGGTGGTAGGGATCGTATCGAGCGGGGGCTCGATAAGGAGTTGATGAAAGAAAAGGGGTGAGACCACGCCAAGTGGTCTCGCAGTAGTTGTTTTGTGGCCGTCCGGTCAGATCAGATTCCCGCGCTCGGCACGGCGCTGGGTCCTACTCTGAGCACGGGCGACCGAGGGGGTGATGCCCTGGCGCTTGGCGTCGACGAGCGGGCCGTCGGCGTGGATGCCCTGGCGGTGGCGCTCGAGATCGTGGAGGCGCGAGAAGCCGCGGTTGCACGACGAGTGCGGGCACATGTGCGGCTTGGGGCGCGACGGGTCGTGAGTTTGCGCATGCGACTGGGTACGTCAGCCATGTTGGATTGTGACGCAGAACAACCCACCTTGAGGTTGAACGCGCGTGCAAACGCGCGACCGCAGACGGAGCACTTGTGACGCTTCTTGGGATCGTTCGGCGTGGTGCCGGGAACGTAGCCACGGCCACCGCCGTGCAGGTTGGGAATGTCAGACGACGCAAACGGTTTCGTGTCGGCCGCGGATGAAGGCTCGCGCGAGGTCGCGCTCTGGTCCTCCGAGTCGCTCTCGTCGAGTTCATCGGCGTCATCAACCGTCGAAGGCGGGCCGGATCGGTGGTCGAGTGCGGGTTCGGGCTGCTGCGCAGGCAGAGCGAGGTGCATGTGCTGACCGGTGGCATTGGCGTCGGCGGCGGCAGAGAACGAGGTCTGCTGCGTTGGCGCCTGCTGTGGCATGTACGCGACTTGGTTGTTAACCTCCCAAGCAAGACCCGACGATGCGAGCGGGGTTGCGCTCGGTGCCGCGACCGAGTAGTACTGAGCGTACGTGGCCTGCGGGAGCATGGTCATGGGGTGCATGAGCGTGGCCCGTTGCGAGCTCGTCTGCGGCGAGAGCGGCAATGAAGCGCTCGAGACGGGCGAGGAGGGCGAGGACGTCAGGTTTGAAATCTGAACGTGCGCCGGGAGACTCGATGGGTAGGCCGGGTGCGCGAGCGGGTGCGCATAGTCGGCATAGTACGCCTGAGTGGCGGTGGTGTACATTGGCTGTTGCTGCAACGGCAAGTAGGCCCCACGCTGCTGCTGCTGTTGCTGCCGGACTGCCTGAGCCATGGTCGAGTGCTGGTGGTAGACCTGGTCCATTGACGTGAACGGGTTTGCTTGCGCTGGCACGGTGGGTTCGACGGCGTAGGCAGCGAGGAGCTTGTCAACCTCTTGGTCACGTGCCGGTGCGGGTGCGGTCGCGAGCGCAAGCTGGCGGTAGTGCAGGTAGCGGGCGAGGTAGTGGCTGGCGAGCGCCGGCGAGTCTGCTGGAGCGGGTTTGCCTGCCTGTGGTGCCAATGTCAGGTCGAGGTCGAGGTCGTCGAGTGAGCTGATCGAGTGGCGGTCGTGCGAGTGCGCACGGGGCGAGGGCGACGCCGACGGGTACGAGACTGGAGGTGATGGCGGGAAGACGGTTGTGAGGGTGGCAAACGGCTTGACGACCAAAGGGTCGGTGCCGAGCGGGCAGGCGGCGTCCGAGTCTGGCGGGGACAAGGGCGAGAACGGGTGAGAGTAGAGCGAGAGCGATGGGTCGGGCGACATGCCGATCAAGGCGCGAAGGAAGCGCTCTAGAAGGCTCGGTGCAGGTTGGTGCTCTTGCAGCAGGCTGAATACGTAGGCGCTATCTAAGAAAAGGCAGTGAGCTCGCTGCGCGATCAAAGGAGGGTAAAGACTGAGCGCACCGTGACGAAGAGTGAGCTGGTCCAGAGATTGCAACTGCAGCTGGGTGTTGATGGCCGGCGCGGCGCGGATTGCAAGTTTTGAGCAAAAGGGGCGTGCGCCGTGTGAATGCTTGTGACGCGCTCGGGCGGTTGCGGGCGGCTGTGCGGTCCCGACGGTGGTGCTGTTTGCGTTTGAGGTGGTGATCCAAAGGGGGAACGGACCGTCGCAGGTTCAAGGGGGTCAGTGCTGAGCGCCGGCAAGGGAGACAGCAGGGGAAGCACGCCAGGCAGCACCGACGGCGTCTGGAGCCAAACGATGCACGCTCAAACTGCCGCAACGGGCGTTCGTCAATCGGCTCCTTCGCGGCCGAGAGTCAGTCTGGGGCGGTGCACTCCAACTTTGGAAGCGCAGTGATGTCAACGGGACCGAGGCTTCGTTTGGGCTAGTGTATGGTTCATGGCGCTAGGGGTGAGCAGTGTGCGTCCAACGGATGCATGGGATGTCGACAGGGCTGCTCGCCAGCTTGCCAGCGCACTGGGAGACGGACTGGGATGAGCAAAACTGCCACGGTGACCCGTCCGGAAACTGCGGACGGTTTGGGGCTCGCCGGCACGCGCACTGCCCTCGGCACGGTGGAATGCGTCTGTTCAATTTGATACCGGGGAGTTTGACGGCGACCGAGTGGTAGTGACGTGGACACTTCAACTCGGTCGAACCCCCTGTTTGCCGCCTTTTTGCCTTTTGTGCCTTTGTCGCGAGTCACGCGCGGTTCAACGATCCGGGTGGCGGGACGTGTTGCTCACTCCACCAACAGCACCACCCGTACAGCTCGCAATGCTCATCACCGACCTCATTGCGCAAAAGTCGGGTCCGCTCGCCAAAGTCTGGCTCGCGGCCTGTCAAGAACGCAGGCTCAGCAAGGCCCAGGCCATCAATGTCGATGTCGAGCAGAGTGTCGGTCAGTCGGCTCGAGCAGTGTCGTAGCCCGCGGCTGATCTCAGTGTCCTAGATGCCATTCTGACGCGAGATGTCGAGCCGATCGCGTTGCGGCTCTCGGGCCAGCTCATGCTCGGCGTCGTTCGCATCTACTCACGCAAGGTCCAGTACCTGTTTGACGACTGCAAGGAAGCTAGAGAGCGCATCTCCATGGTGAGAGAGTCGAGTGATCCGAGGGCCGCGCTCACACCGGACTGCAGGCTTTCCGACCGGGTCAGGTTGATATGGCAGAGGATCAGCTCGTCGTCTCAAAGGCCGCCATCACTTTTACAAGCGAGCGTCAAGAGCTCGACCCACTCGGTTGGTACGTCGTAGCGGGTCGGCAACTGTCGCATCGCTAACTGTACATTGCAGGAACTTTAACGCGGCCGACTTTGTCCCGCTTGGACTGCACGTAGCCGATCCAAACGACATTACCCTCCCGCTCGGTCGGTACCGCGCTAGGTCTCTCTTTGGCGGTTCATCCCGCGCCGGCTCGGTCGACTGGGATACCGAATCCGTGCTCGACTCGCAGGCTTTCGATCCAAGCAGTCTCGACACATCCGGTGATCTGGGTGACAATGACAGCGTCGAGTTGGGTCGTGACGCGGCGACGGCCCGCAGTGCGCGCAGTGGCTCGGTAGCATCAAACCTGCGCGTGCGCGAAGGCAGCGTTCTCAGCATCAAAAGCGGTCGAGCTGGCTTTGATCTCGATCTGGGCTCGTCGATGCCCCAAGACGACGGCGCGTTTGCAGCAGACAACGATTTCATGGACGGCGCAGATCTTGGTCTAGATCTTGGCGATGGGTTTGACGGTGACGATGCGCCGCTCGAGCTGCCGGGCCTCGTGCAGGACGTGCCAGAGGATGACCGCGCCAGGAGAGAGTGTATGTGTAGTGTGACGCGGTTCGCCGAGGCTGATAGCAGCAGCAACACGACTCACAACACCTCCGGCTTCMCCCCCGCCTGCGTCGGTCACCGACATGACACCGCGGACGGCCAGCCGTGTTGCCGAGGCGGCTGCCAAGAAACGACCGGCGGCTGCGAATGCGCCAAACAAGCGCGTCAAACTGATCGGCGCCGATGAGGTGATTGAACTGCAAGAGGACCGCGCTGGCGGCGCCCGCAACCGCGACTTGTCAAGTATCCTTGGCGAGGTATGTCATCTATCTACAGTGCAGGCCAAGCTCAGACCGCCACAGGAACGCTACATCCCTTCTGATCCTGCCGTGATCCAACTCCGCGCCATTCGCGAGAATGTTGTCGCCCACTTGTTGCCAACCGTCACCACCGCAGCCGAGACCTTGTACTACGCCGGCTTGCCCAGTCTTTCGTCCGAGCTCGACGAGCTCTTCCTCTTTCCGTCGACGGTCCTTCGGCGTCGCGCGGGACCCGAGGACGTGCGCCAGGCCAAGCGGGCTAGGCTCGGACCTGGTCCGAGCTCGGACGACGAAGACGAGGTTGAAGTTGCCCGCAGGCAGAGTGTGCGCCCCGCCAGTGAGATTCGCGAGCACCTCGGTGGTGGATTCGACGATTCGTTTGACCAAGGCGACGGTGCCGGGATTGACGACTACGAGTTCAACCTGGACCCGGTCGAGGCCGGTCCCGATGTGCCCCTTCTCGAGGGCGCAGCCGAGATCATTGCAAAGGACAGGGCGGTCAAAGCGGCCCGGCGTGCGCGTCAAGAGTCAGTCTTGACGGAACGTTCTCGCCTCGGCTCGGTCCTCTCCCAACGAAGTCGCTTGACCTCACTGCCCCTCTCACTCGGTGGCACCCCTCAACCTGACCAAGCGGCAGACTACGTTCTCGCAGCGTTCGATCGCCGAATCCGTACAGCCGAGGGGATCGAGTCGCAGTTGTCGTCGTCGGGTACGGGCTCGCAGGCGCAGTCCCTGTCGCGCTCGTTGGCTTTCTTGGAAGACCAGGCGGACGCAGAGCTCGGTGGGACGCGGGTGGCAGGCGTATCCAAGAACACGTCGTTGGCGCTTTCCGTTCTGCGCGAGCAGCTCGGCGATATCACCAACGATATCATTTCGCGCCCGGACGAGCCCACGACTGTCAGCTATCGGGCGGTTGCGCAAAAGGTTGGTCGCGTTGGGTGCGCGTACTCTGCATATGCTGACATGTCACAGGCGTCCAAACGCGCGGCGTCTTCATTCTTCTTCGAGCTCTTGGTGCTCGGGACCAAGGACTGTGTCAAGCTCGAGCAGCAAACTGCGTACGGTGACATTGACGTGACGGACAAGGAGCGGCTGTGGGACGGCGTGGCGGCCCACTAGGGGTGCTGATTAGGGTCGGGTTGGATCTTGTTGTCGTTCTTGCTGTACTACCTGATAGACTGAGGACACAGGGTAGCTTGTGCGGGCCAATGCTGGCGGGTTAATGATGCATCAAATGTCATGTTCACGCGTTGTCACCAACAACCACAATGGCCATCCCACCGGCAGAAACGCCCGAAGCTGGGCCGTCCAACTACGCTCGCCGACCTCGATATACACTTGCACGGTCATTGCATGGGCATAGTCGTGGCGTGTCGGCCGTACAGTTTTCTCCAGACGGTCGCTGGCTGGCGACGGCTGGTGCGTCGATTGACTCGAGACGACCTGACGCTGACGAGATGCAGGTGCGGATGGTGTCGTGCACCTCTGGTCGGTGACGACTGTTATAGTCGACCATGTTCCTGTCGCTCACGATCCCGCAGGGATCCATACTCGGGCGAGCATCGACGGAGTCTGCGAGATCATGACGCCGGTAAGACTATCTCAGTTAATGTGCTCTTGCTCAACAGCTCAGGGATCAACGACATTGCTTTCTCCCCCGACTCGCTCTACCTAGCCACGGCATCCGACGACAAGTTGATCCTCATCTACCCCCTCAACGTACCTCTGGATCAAGCGCAACAAGCAGACGAGACCATACCCGATCTCGACCATGCCCCGGTCCTCCGCAAGCTCGTCAAGCACACTGCACCTGTGCTATCAGTTGCATTCTCACCAAAGGCCAATCTGCTCGTATCGGGGTCTTTCGATGAATCGGCCATCATCTGGAATGTGCGGAGAGGAACGCCTATGCAGGAGTTGCCGGCGCATGCGGATCCGGTGTGGACCGTCGGCTTTAGTGCCGAGGGCGGTATGGTGGTGACTGGCAGTGCGGACGGCTTGATGTGAGTACTAAGAAACGGTGGTCACTGACGAGCAGGCGATTGTGGGATACTTCGACAGGTCAATGTCTCAAGACGATTGAGAACGAGTCCAACTCTCCAGTGTCAGACGAGTATTCTCCACCTTGATATCACTGACGCGTACAGGTCGTTTGCTACATTCACGCCATCTTCCTCCTTCCTGTTATCATCCACCCTGTCCTCGACGATCCGCCTGTACAATTTCCATACGTCCAAAGTGCTCAAAACCCTGCAAGCGCCGGGCGTGTACATCAGCGAGCGCTTTTGCAGCCCTGCCGCCATGGTCGAGGCGCTTGCGCCGGATGCAGCTTCCAGTACCGCAACGAACGCACAGGCGCCCGCCGCACGGCGTATTGCCGACGTGTGGATCGTCGCTGGTAGCGAGAATGGCAAGACTGTCATCTGGGATCTGCAGACGAGGATGGTTGTGCAAATTCTGAGTGCGCATTCGTCGCCCGTGCTGGCGGTTGCCGTCAGTCTGAATCTCACATCGTACAATAGCTCATGACCGTAGGTACACCCCTCGCGCCGCATCATTGCTACCGGATCACTCAACCCCGAACGCGTTGTCAATCTCTGGGTCGACGACAGCTGAGATGCAAGCGAGATGCATGGTCTACAAGATCTAATAGAGTGCTCAATCCTCTTCACGGCCCCATCGGACCTCGCCGTCCCTGAGCACCGGCTCGCTAGGCCAAGGGACGGCATCGGGGTAAACGCCTTGGCCTAGGGGTGGGCACCACTCGAACAGCGGCACGAGCTCTGGACAAGAGGTGTGGTACGCATGGTAGCGTGCGTGCGGGTTGCGTGTCAAGCGCTTGATCGAGAGCGGTGGGTGACAGCCAGACGGCGCGGTCACGAACGGCGTGAACCCGTACTTGAGCTACAGGAATCAGCCCTGCCTCTGGTCACATGTGAGCTACCCACCTCGCCGGCATAAGACTCGGTCGTGTCGCCTTCGTCGTCGATCCCGTGGTACTCGAAGCTCTTGAATGGGAAGCGCAACGTGGCCCGATGCAAGTCGACAAAGCTGCACCATTAGCGTTTCTCGAGATCAATCTGTAATCACTGACCGATTGCGCTTCATGCCATAGCCAACGGTGGTGATTCGTGTGGGATAGCGCCCTGTAAACTCTTTGAAGCGCGCAAGGGCAAACAGTAGGTTTTGGTACGAATCGAGGGCAAACTCTTCGGTGGTGACTCTGGCACTGATCGGGAGGGGACCTGAACTGCTGCCTGGGGCGGTGAGAAGAGGCAGCAGTCTCAGAGTCTGGGCGATCGCCAGGTAGGACTGAGCTTCGGACAGAAGAGGCGCGGGAGGAGGGCGTGTTTGACCGCTGATGAGAGTGAGTTGCTGGCGTTTGCAGAGCACAGAACACACCCTGAAAAGATGAGCAGTGCCTTG
Organism: Holtermannia corniformis; assembly: GCA_001599935.1. Lineage (NCBI taxonomy): Eukaryota > Fungi > Basidiomycota > Tremellomycetes > Holtermanniales > Holtermannia > Holtermannia corniformis. Next base: position 1,839,776 of record BCIJ01000001.1, on the reverse strand, counting down.
TCGTCTGTCGAGGCAAGACGGATGCCCTCGGTGATGTGCTTGACATAGGTCTTGATCGAACCACCCTTCTGTACGGCGTCGAGGATCCACTCGGACTCGTCGAGGACAGACTCGGTTTCATGTCTGATGGCTGTTAGCGTTCGACTCGCTCACGGACACAACGCACCCATGCCAGATTGCGTGCCCAGGGATCATGACGAGGTGATCTAGCTGTTTGACTCGAGCATCGCGCTCAATGGTAGCCTCTATACTGGGCGGCGTCGCCGAGTTGGACAGGCCAAAGCTGGCTCGACCGTTCCAGATGCCTCGGCTTCCTTGTGCCGCCTTGGGATCACTGAACAAGATGTAGTTGAGGTTGAGGAGGCCACTCAAGACGAGGCCTGCAACCAGCAGCAGTGCAGCGAGGTTGGTCAGCCTCGCGCGGGCTCGTAGGTGTTCGGTTGACAAGGGGCTTATCCGGTACGCTGATGCGCCTGCTGTCGACGATGCGGATGGGAAGACGCGGTGCTTGCGGCCTGACGACGACGACGAGGGCAAGGGCAGAGTAAAGTCGGAGCTGCCCATGACGATCGCCGTTGGCTGTGGTCGCTCGCAGCTCACGGTGGATCACCTTGTCGTCTTGTGCCTTTGGTCGGCAGCTCATGCATAATTCTAACGGATCAGACACTCTGGCGCTCTCTATCTATATAGCTTGCCTCGCCCATGACTCAATAGCACTGCAACGACATGCTTGCATCCCCGATCGCCATCCATCGGTCGATGCACATCCAAGTGCTCAACCAAGCGGTGCACGCGTGCTCTGGTTGCCGTCTCGACTCTTGCGCATTCACCCCAGCCGCAGAGTTATCCAAGCCTCGAGGTTGCAGACGGCCATCAAACTCGCCGTGAGTGTCCTCGCACTCGGCAGCAGTAGCGACCGACGCACACGCTCGTCTCGTCCCAAAAAGTCGCTCACCAAAGGACCACCGAGCTCGCGCCGCGCTCGCAGACTGCCATCCGTATCGACAGTGTCACGCACCTCTCGCACTTGATCGACCCTGTCTTGGCGCTCCCAACACACTCCGGTAGCGGCCGAAGGCTGCCATGCCCTCACAGCAGGCGGCAGCGTCCAAGGCGCGGATCAACCCAGCCTGGCCACACTATGCCTGTGCGACCGCCGTGGCTTTCGTCGTCCTCGGTAGCCTGCTCAGATGGTCTGTCCTAGGTGAGCTTGAATCACACTCGTGTCAAGTCAGATGAGCTGATGATCCACCCCAGATTGGGCCGATCCTTACCACTGCGGTGCTCTGCTGAACACTGGTGAATGGCTAGATCCAGGCGTCTACAAGAACTGGCAACCAGACAGTCAGTCGCAGTCATAGATCCTAGCCTAGCTGACTCGATCGCGCAGACTGCCTGCACCTCCCACCCGCACCCAAGCATGTCTTCTCCTGCCTGTCTGCCCCTCCACGCAACAAGCACGCCCCGCGAGCGGCACGGCGACAACTGCTATTCATTGGCGACTCGGTCGTACGACAAAACTTCTTCGCGACCACCCGCCTGCTAGATGGCAATATCCCAAAGAGCTGGGAATCGGATGGCGAAAAGCATACGGACAGAGAGATTGTCCTCGGTGATGAAGGCGTTCCCGGCAAGACGGGTATCGAGGTGGCGTTTTGGTGGTAAGCAGGCGTGCGCTCCTGGGCGTGCGGAACTGAGAAGCGTGCAGGGACCCGTACCTCAACTCGACACGGACTGTAGAGCATCTAGCAAACCCTACCTCGCCGTCGTCTCTCCTTGTGCTCGGTTCCGGTCTATGGTACCTGCGAAACCCTGCTTCTGGCGGCCTCGCAGCTTGGGAGGCAGTCATCGACAGGACGTTCTCCGCCATCCACACTTCTCAGCTCGGGAGTACCACCTTTTCCCTCCCCACGAACGCACCCGTCGTGCCATGGACAAAATACTCGACCCCTCGACCACTGGCCGACGCTGTAATCTTCTTACCCATTGTCACACCTATCGAATCGCTCCTTTCAGAAGACCGCGCGAAAACTATCATTCACACCGATGTCGAGGCCATGAACGCCGACCTGCTTGCACGTCTTTCCCACCCGTCCCCTCCGCCAATCCACATCCCCACCGTCTTCAACTCTCTTCTCGTCGAGACAGAGACCAACGATGGACTGCACTTTAGCGACAAGATTGTAAACAAGCAGGTCGAGCTGCTGCTTGCATGGAGGTGCAATGATCATGGATTTGGCCAAGGACGACCAGAAGGGACCTGCTGCAGGCGGTATAGATGGCTCCGACCAGTCCAAGCCGCCGTCCTGGCGTTGTTCTTGGCTTACGCTCCGCTAGCTCGCCTTGTTGGACCGCGCATCTGTGAGTCGTTCAAATAGTTTACTTGGATTACTGACGTCACCAAGCGACCAAGTCGAGGTTGCGGAGCATCATGCCCTCGACCGCACTCGCCGTGCCGCTCACGACGTTTGGATTGGCCTTGTTCTACCTGTTCTTGGCAGACCGCACCACTGTCTTCCTCAAGGAGCAGAAGCACTTTGACCCGTGGGTCTTTAGCGTCGCTACCATTGCATTCCTGGTGGCTGGCCTGGCAACCATGCGCAATGGCGGCAAAGATCTTGGCTTCCTCGGCCGCGAGATTACCGACGAATGGAAAGGCTGGATGCAAAGTGAGCCGCAGATCGCTCAAGACCGAATCGTAGACTGACCACGTCGCAGTCGCCATCTTGATCTACCACATTTTTGGCGGCTCCAAAGTGTCTGGCATCTACAACCCCATTCGGGTCCTTGTAGCGTCCTATCTGTTCATGACGGGCTACGGTCACTTTTTCTACTGTGAGTCGTCTTTTGTGTGGCTCGGTTGGTGCTGACGCCGGTAGACTTTAAAAAGCGCGAGTTTGGCTTCCAACGCATTGCCATGGTCCTTGTCCGCCTCAATCTCCTATCGGTCGCCCTGCCATACACCATGAACACCAACTACGCATTCTACTACTTTGCTCCACTCGTCAGCTGGTGGTGAGTCGATGGCGTCGAGATGAACCCGCTAAGCGCTGCAGGTACATCATCGTCTTCACGACCATGGCGCTGGGCCATCAGTACAACGACAAACCCGCCTTCTTGGTTGCCAAGCTTGTTACCTCGGCTACGTTGCACACGCTCTTCATGCGCAACGCTTGGATCCTCGAGGGCATCTTCTCTGTGCTCAAGACCATCTTCCGCATCGACTGGTCGGCGCGCGAGTGGGCGTTCCGCGTATCACTGGATCTCTACATTGTCTACGGCGGCATGTTTTGCGCATATGCGTACATTATGCTCAAAGAGCACCGAGTCACCGATCACCCACGGTTCCCAGCCCTTGCTGCGCTCAGCATCGGCGCAAGTGTACTGGGCATGGTCTGGTACTTTTGGTTCGAACTGACACTCGCCAACAAATTCGTGTACAACGGTTACCACGCTGTCGTCTGCTTCGTCCCGATCCTGGCCTTTATTGTCCTCCGAAACGCTTCGCCTCTTCTTCGCTCGTGCTCAAGCCGGCTCTTCTGCTTCGTAGGCCAGTGCTCGCTCGAGACCTTTATCCTGCAATTCCACGGCTGGATGGCTTCCGACACCAAAGCTGTCCTTCTCGTCATCCCCGGTACTCGCTGGCGCCCAATCAACCTTGTTCTCTCTACCATCTGCTTTGTGTGGATGAGCCACAAGGTCGCTGGCGCAACGGGCGAGATCACCGAATGGTTGGTAGGCAAACCCAGAAAGCCAACTCTGCCTGCCCCCGTGACAGCGGCGGTACCTACCCCAGTCGACTCGGTTGCGACTCTGGTGCAGTCTACGGTGGAGAGACCCGATGCCGGCGCGGTCGCAGGAGTGCCAGAGAGTGTGCCTCTGATGAACCGACCGGAGGGCGAGAAGGAGGATACGAGCGTCAAGCCTGTCGAGCCGGAAGAGAGGACGCTTCCGAGGACGCTGCCGACGGATACGCAGGAGAGACGAAGCAGTCTTCCCAATGTGCGTTCGCCTCGTCACATGAGCACACCTACTGATTCATCGCATAGTGGATGGCTGCGACTGCGGCGCACTTGTCCGGTCGCGCAGTCGCCGAGGGCTATGCCCCGATCGGTCGGCCACTGCGGGACGAAACATTACTCAGTCTGCTCGGCAAGACGGGCGAGCTTGCGCAGCAGCACACGAGCGTCAAGCTCGGCCTGTGTCTTTTGGGGCTTTGGGTTGCAAACTGGCTATACTGAGCGCATCGCATACGGACCTTTCGGATCTCATCGTTTCGTAGAAATGTATATACGCATGTAGAGAGTCGCGCCATACGCTGTGCCGTTCGGGACGATGCGGATACATTGCGAGTAAACAAATAATGATACAGGAGGATTGATCAACCGCCGAACAGGGTCACGATCAGGTAGGCTGTCGACCCTAACAAGCGGAACAGGGCCATGCCGGCGACAAAGACTGAAAAGTGAGATCGGTTCGGACCGCGGCAGCCAGCACTCACTGAGCACGGCAAGCATGTAAACTCCAGTCCGTGTGGAGCCGCCAGTGAACGTCTCTGACGAGTCATTGCCTGAGAGGATGACGCTCGCAAGCAGAGCGTTTGACAGCGACCACAGCAATAGGAGCTGTAATGTGTCAGCGATGCCGCTCGAATACACCCCCAAGCTGACGTTTGTGCGGAAATTAGCCTTGGTAGTTGTCAGCTGCTTGTCAATAGTATGCGCACGACGCACATAAATGTCTTTTTGCTGTTGCTCCGACACGCCGTCCTTCTTCGGCGGCATCTCCGACGCATCGACTTTGGCGCGCTTGAGCCGGATGTTGTCGAGCGCATCTTGGTATGCGACATCAATGTCGACTTGCGAAGTGATGACCTCGGCTTTGACGTGACGGCCGACGCCTTTGACGGCGCCGAGATCGACTTCTTGCACAGTGTCTGCGCCTTTGGTCCCCCCTGTGACCTGTCAGCTTGGATCAAGTGCGGCATGCGTGTGCGTACACGAGAGGTCATGACTGTTGGTGCATCAGCTGGGTAATACAGAAACCGGGACGAACTCACAGATTCGAGTAGGCATACTATCGTAAGACAAGTCAGCACGGTGCTGCACAGACAGACTATCGGGATGACTGACCACATTGAGCTATAACAGAGTCAGCTTTTTATCGAGGTAAGCGGGTGAGCTGGTACTCACAATGTTGATGTAGGCTACGCGAAAGCATTGTCAGTTGGGAGCCGAAGCGCGTCTCGAAACGTACTTGGTGAGAACAGTATGTACTGCGCAAAGCAAGTGATCAGATGCCTGCGGTCGGTGAGCGGGCTTCGGATCAGTCTGGAATGAGCGACTTACCATGGGTCGAGAGCCATCAGACTCGAGAGCACAAAGACTCCATACGTTGACGCGAGCGAGACGATCATCTGTGCATAGATCGGTTCACCAATTTGCGAGACGGCCTGGATGGCACACAGCACAGCGCAAACGAGCATGCTGAGAGTCGTCAGAGGAACGCTCGACGAGACTATAGCCACGTACTAGGTCGTGAGCACGGCGAAGAAGTAGACGGTCGCCTTGTATTTCCAAGCGGAACTGCAGGCCGACGTCAGATACGCAGGAGGTTGGCATGACGGACTGACCCTTGCGGCCTGTTGCCCATGGAGAAGATGAAGCACGCGACGACGGCGCCGAGGTAGCCATACTATGACCGTCTCAGTCTGGCACACGACTTGACAATAATGTCACGCACCTGTGCAATCTTGTTGAGCACGGCAATGTTCTTGATGTTGAAAGTGCTGCTCTCGAGCGATGATGTGAGGATGACCTAGGGAGACCAGTGAGTCCGAGGTAGCACGTCCATGTGCGCACGCACAAAGAAGATGTAGTAGTTGCCGAGCGAGAACCAGGTGAAGACTAGGTTGATGGCATTATAGGCCGACTCGAGCATGAGCATCGACTTGCGCGTGACCGAGTGGTCGGAACGGAGGATCTGGGCAATGTGCCACAACGAGTAGACCTGAAGACTGCGTCAGCGGAATCCGGTCGAGTGCTATCCAAGACGCACGGCAGCCATGAAGGATCCGTTGAGCCACCTGAGGGTTCGCTCAATAACGTGACCATCGGCACAGTGGGCGACTTACCGACGGCGCTGCGAGATGAACTCGGGGATACTATCCGGGCAATCGGTCTCACCCACGGCCTGCTTGACGTATTTCAGTACCCAATTCGCTTTGGGCTTGGCGCTATGGGCCATGAGCGACGTATCACGGCTCGACGATCACTCACACGATCTCAAAGCAGAGAATGCGGTCTTCGGCAAGATACTGCGAGCATGATCAGATCCGGATCAACATCCACTCGAGCGCATACCCTACGGTCACCTTGATCAGTGTCGTTCAGTCTACAACGCTCATGAACTCACATGTTAGCCGTAAAAGTGTCCGCTTTGCCAGCCAGCATCTCCTCGCCTCTAAAGTAGCTTGCGAGCGGTCCGCGGCCCTGGGCGTCGTTCTGCAGTGCAATGTACTGTCGGACAGGGTGTCAGCTTGTCAGTATAAGAATGAGGTGCGACTGACCCGGTACGCCGAGAAAGCCCCAGGAAGCACGGTACAGTACCCAAAGATCGACTCCATCGGCTTGTCGAGGATATTCGACATCTATCAGTGTCAGCGTGTAGCGCCGCGGCCCACATCGGGCACACCTTGTACTCGAAGCATTGGGCCGCGACTAGGTTATATCAGCAGCTGTCGTATACCGTCCTTCGATCGCGTACCCAGAGGGTTCAGCAAGCCACGCCACGTCTTGCCCTTGAACGTTGCAATCTCGCCGCACGCGCCACCAACGTTCGAGTTGCGGTCAAACGCTTTCCAGAGGTGATAGAGCGATTTCGGGGCCGGCATGGTACCGACGTCGAGTAGGATCGTGATGTTGGGCTGGGACTGTAAGCTGATGCGCGAGTGGCAGTAGGGCGACGTACCGAGAGCAGTGGCGCAAAGCCATTGAAGAACCAGCGGTGGGAATTGATCTTGCGCGCCTGGGTGCGTCAGCTTTGTCCGTAACGGAACGTCTGTCGGTTAACACACATTCTTCTCCTGTAGATGAATTGGTCAGCACCGCACGACGGCGCCATCGCGACGCACCTTGAGGCAGAAGATGATCTGGCACGGAACAATGCCCTTGTCGGGATACTTGAAGTGCAGGTCCGAGTCGAGCGCGAACGAGGTCGTGTATTCGAAAACGTGGGCGACGACGGGCTTGTCCTGGACCATGTTGGTCATGACGCCTGTGGGCTATCAGCGGCAAGCCTGGGCGAGTCGGCACTTGACTGACCCTCCTGAAAGACGCCGAGGGCGGCAAGGCAATCGAGTACGCGCGGGTTGACGGCTTTGCGGCCGTCTGCGACGATGCACACTACAATCTACTGATGTATCAGCCACCATCGTCTTCGAGGTCGGACGCTCCAACCTTTTGCCACCCGTCCTTGCCCCAGACCCTCGAATTTTTGCGTGAGCAGAGGTGGCTGATATTCTTCATGACACCGTAGAGGGTGCGGCAGAAGAGCTGGGCGTCTTCATTGTACATGGTGATGACGATGAAGAGCTCGGTCTGGCGCGGGGGTTCGTACGAGTTTTGGCGCAAGCGGAAGCCTGTGAGTGGGAGCTCGTCGGGGGACGAGGTGATGGCCGTGTAGCTGTCGCTGTCAGCTGCGCGCTGTACAAGACGAGGATGGGCACCCACCGGGTACTGCACTGCTCTTCGATCCCCTTGACGGGCATACACTGCGCGAGCCTAGTCGGGATCTTTGCGTCGATTACGAAATTGTTGTAGTGGCGGTCATCGAGCGTGACTTCTTTCAGCTGGCGTGCGGCCTGCTTGTTGCGCCGGCTGACGCGGCCTTCGGGTGCCGGGCCAAAGTGCTGGGTCGAGCTCATTGCGAGTGCAGAATCTGATGTTGGCTGCTTGACGTGGATGCTAGGCAGACCGGCCATGGCAAACGGCCGGTTCTCGTCGGCGTCGTCGACGGCGTAACCGCCTGCGAGGTCGCCATCGGCACTGTAGCGCCAACCGGGCGGGGCGTCTTCGAGCCCTCCATTCGGGCCGTGCTCGACCGACGGGATCAGCGGTGATTCAATGTCGACCCGAGGTGATTTTTCATCATAGTCGTCAATGAGCGGTGGCGTTGGCGAGCGTGAAAACTCGCGGCGGAAGCGTGGAGTGCCTGCGAACCGAACGGTGGATGATGGCCGGAGCGAGAAACCTGTCTCTGGATGGTTTGGGTCTTGGCTCGTGACCGAGTGGTAGGACGGCTGATGGTACGCTGACGGCGGGTTGTACGAGAGATGACTTTGTGCCGGTGATGGGTTGTACGAGACGTGGCTCGCGACGGGTGATGGGTTGTACGAGAGATGACTTTGTGCCGGGGATGGGTGATAGCTCTGCTGAGGCGGTGGTGAGAGCACGGGTGCGGGCGCGAGGGCCGATGGGTAGCCACGCGATCTTGCAATGGCGGCTTCGAGGTTACTAGGCGGTGCAAACGACTGAGCTGGCGCTGTGTAGCGGTGTCGTTGCTGCTGTTGCAGAGTCGGCAGTGCACTCTGCCATCCTGGCGGTGCGTGCCGGTGCTGGTCCCCGCCTGGCACACTGGCGTAGCCGCCCTGAGCGCGGCCCGGATTGTACGAGTAGCCGCCCGGATCGCTCATGTCGCCGGACAGTGCGGTCAACGGTGCCGGGGATGGACCGCGAGCGTAGTGCAGTGGCAGGGTCTGCTGTGGGCTCGACCGTGCAGGGCTGAACGCACCCGGGAGCAGGTAGTCTGCTGCTGCGGCTGGTGGTTGTTTTCGTGACGAGCTCGGTGGTGGCATGGTGTTTGTTGTTGTGGTGTGAATGTCGACTGCTGCAGTGTTGATGTATGTGTTATACGCCGTGTCCCTGCTGCCCGTGTGCCATCTAGACGTGTTGTGTGCTCTGCTGTCTCGTTGTGATCGCTCGCTGGTGATCGCGTCGGTTGCTGGGTTGGAACGAGGCGACGGAACCAAATCTCGATAAAATCAGGCGCGTCGCTCAGTGACCGATCGATCACGTGATACGCCCAATCGCCACGTGGCGCCACGTGGCGCACCATCAGCATCAACCACACCAGCAAACGGATCCTACGCAGCGCGCAGCAAGCAGCGAGCATTCACTGGCACGATGGCACACATCGCTGGCCACAACGCACCGTCCGTCTATCCAATAAACGCAGCACCGGCCCAACGCACTATTAAGATCCCGCTAGACGGCGCCGTCCAACAAGCAGACTGGCTCGTGTTCCCGCCCTTCCCCTCGGTCCCACCAGGCGTCACCCTCATCCCGTTCCAAGCCTACGAAACACCGGGGATCTACATCCTCGACCCAGCTGAAGCGACCGACGGCGAGGAAAAGACCAAGCAAAGAGGATCCGTGCACGACTCGGATTCCAACACAGACTCGGATTCCGACGCAGACGATCGTGTAGAGCACGACGCGCACGAGATCCCACTCGTCCCACTCAAGGTCAAGCATGATCCCGCGTCAAAAGAGGCTCGCGCGAAAGCGAGGTGGGAGGCCCGTGCGCTCAAGCGCCAAGTCATCTGGAGGCTGCCGTATGCCGACTGCTGGAAGATTGGCGAGCGCGGGGGCGACTGGCAAGAACCGGACAAGACGACGCAGCACGTCTACAGTCTGTGAGTGTAGTCTTGATTGTGCAACACGCGCTGATATTCTCCAGCTCGGAACCACCGTTCAGCCGGCGTGAGTGCTGCGTTTCAGCCGCATGACAATGCTGATCTACCAGTCCTCAACGCGACCCGCGACTTTCTGCAGTCACGTCACGAAGCGTTTGCCAACCCGTCCAACAAGTATCTGTTTGACAATGTCAGTTGATCACGTTTCTTCTACGCACAGCTCACACCCAACAGCTCCGCAACGCTCTCAACCTCCGCTCCGACATTCCCGGGCAGCACTGGCCTGCGCCCGATGCACCCGATGAGACTGACAAACCCGACGCGGCGCCGGTAGAGCACGCCGAGGACAAGGACGGTCAAGACTTTGCGCCCGTCCCGACCGAGATCTGCATCTTGCTCCGCGACCCCGTCATCTGTGTTCGTGGCTTCTTGGCTCTTGCTCGCAAGGAGGCCGAGGCGACTTGGTGCGCTGCTTGGCTGGTTGATCCTGTATGCAACTGATATGCCTCAGGGACGTGACGAGGGCTCTCACGCTCGCTTGTAAGCTCCCTGTGATCGTGCTTGTCTCCAGCTGACTCGCTACTCAGCCATCACCGCCGCCTTTCTCGCCTTTTTGGAACACTACAATGTCCTGCCGGACGCCAACATCCACCCTCGCTTGCTTGAAGCGCTCGCTCTCGCTCAGGGTGCGCGCGACGCGCTCATCGCCGCCGATCAGCTCGAGGCCGGTCTGGCCTCGGTGAACGCGTTCAACATGGCCGCTTGGAGCTATTGGGCGCGTGAACGTGAGATGGTTAACATCAAGGAGCACACGCAGGAGGTCCCGAGGGCTGTTCAAGAAGACGCTGACGGCTGGGAGGTGACGGCGGGTGAGTGCGACCAGTCAGCTGAACCAAGTCAACTCACGCTCGATTCCAGCAAAGGCCGGGCCTCCATCCGGCATGGCCGTTCCAAAGGCTTTGACAGCTACCGAGGGTGAGTCGTAAACGACAAGGTGGACCGAACTAAGCGATACGACAGCCATACCGATCCTCAGCAACCTGCTGCACCCTATCGCTCCGACCACGTTCAAATTGATCCACCAGATCGCGTACGCACGCCGGATCGTCACGGCCATCATCCCGCCCGCAGCCTGCATCCCCGCTCAAGCGCCCCACGTCCACTCTCAGCTATACCAGCTCGAAACCGCACGGGCGCCCTGGACGCCCGAAGAGAAATGGCGACAAAGGCAACAACGGCACGTACCAGACCAAGACGACGACGACGACGGCGAGCACGTCTTTGAAAATCCAGATATGGGCCCTGCAAAGCTCTGCATCTGGATCGAGCGCGACGCCTTGTGCAGTCTCTTGCAAGACGGTCATGAGCATCGCTTACTCGGCTGTGGTCTCCGCGGCGCCTGGTCCCACGTTGGAGACGGTCAAGGCCTCGAGTTTTGGCTGTTCCGCGGGAAAGACTGTACGTCTCTGGCCCGTCTTGGCGAACGTCGCTGACGTGCTCGACAGTCGTCCTGCCAAACTACTGGCAGTCTAAAGCAGCCCGCGGCGCTAAGGTCTAGCGCGTGATCGCGCCCCGCCGTCGTACACTGTAGAGGCCACACTTGCATGTCCATATTATCCATATCCATAGCACCTACCATTGTCCATAGCATGATGCACCTGTTCATCTTGTCATTGCGTTGCGCTGCTGGAGGCATTGACTGCACCGCCAAGCTCGAGCTCGACCGCTTGCTCGCTGCAACCTAGCAGCCACTTGGTAGTTGGGCAGCGCTCGTTGATCGCGACTAGCGAGACGCGCAACGATGGCAGTTCGCGACGTGTCCAATGAGCGCACCAAGCTCGTTACGACTATAAACACAGCCAATCCCAATAGCAATAGCAATGCAAGAGATGCATCCATTCCATTCTACTCGTTCGCCCCCCCCCCCCCACGCCACGTTCAGCAGCTTAGAGCTCGTCGTGGCTGAACGCAGGCTCGTCGTCGCCGCCCGCCGCGCCATACAGCTTGGCCGTGATCGGCTAAAGTAGTGCTTGATCAGTACCTCCGTGCACGTGTAGGTGCAGACGCAGACGTACCCCGACAACACTCTGGATCTCTGCCAACTGCTCTTCAAAGTCCTCGGCCGTCGCGTCGGCGTGCTCGTCGAGCCAGTCGGACTTTTCCTTGATGGCGGCCAAGATTGTCTTTTTGTCGTCGGCGTCGAGCTTGGCGCCGAGACCTTCTTGGTCGGCGAGCTGGGACTTGAGCGAGAAGACAAAGTCTAGTAGGCGTGAGCTGGCTGGCTCGAGCGTGCGAGGGGGACGTACTTTGGAGCGCGTTCATGGCTTCAATCCTCTTCTTGACGAGCGCGTCCTCGTCGGCGCTGGCGGTGTCAGCGCTGTAGAGCTCAACCAAAGAAAAAGACGCACAACTCCTCGGCCTCCTTGACCATGCGCTCGATATCCTCTGGGCTCAAGCGACGCTGGTCGCTACAAGCCGTCAGCCACTCGCTTGCCGCTTGTCACAGACACGCACTTGGTGATGGTAATGCTCTCAGCCTTGCCCGTCGCCTTGTCAGCCGCCGAGACCTTCATGATACCATTGGCTACCGACCGCGTCAGCACGTCTCATCTTGCCTACACTCACTCACCATCAATCTCAAACGTGACTTCAATCTGGGGCTGGCCACGAGGCGCCGGGGGAATGTTGGTCAAGTCAAACTCGCCGAGCAGGTTGTTGTCCTTTGTCATTGAACGCTCGCCCTCGAACACTTGGATCCGGACAGTGGGCTGGTTGTCGACGGCGGTCGAGAAGATTTGCGACTTTTTGGTCGGGACGACCGAGTTGCGCGCGCTGCGCGGTGAGCGACTGCTAGTAAGATGGAGAACCGACTTACATGAGCTTGGTCATGACACCGCCCGTGGTCTCGATACCGAGCGTGAGCGGGCAGACGTCGATGAGGAGAACGCCGTCTGAGCCCTCTTCGCCGCTGAGAATCCCGCCCTGAACGGCGGCACCGTACGCAACAGCCTCGTCAGGGTTGATACCCTTTGAAGGCTCCTTGCCGTTAAAGTACTCCTTGAGGAGCGCCTGGACCTTGGGAATCCGGGTCGAGCCACCGACGAGGACGATCTGTTGGGTTGTAAGTATTCAGGCCGCGCTGCGCACCACCACTCACGTCGTCAATCGCGTCCTTCTTGACCCCGGCATCCTTGAGCACCTGCTCGACCGGCTTCATCGTCTTGCGGAACAGGTCAATGTTGAGCTCTTCAAACTTTGCCCTGGTCAACGTTTCTGAAAAGTCGTTGCCGCCCTCAAACGCCTCGATCTCAATCTTTGTCGACATTTGGTTCGAGAGCGTGCGCTTTGCCTTTTCAACCTCGCGCTTGAGCTTGCCCATGGCCTTTTGGTTGGACGAGACGTCGACGTCGGTCTTGCGCTTGTACGTCTTGACGAGGTGGTCGATCACGCGGTTGTCAAAGTCTTCACCGCCGAGGTGCGTGTCGCCGGCGGTCGCGAGGACTTCAAACACGCCGTCCTCGATCGAGAGGAGCGAGACGTCGAACGTGCCGCCTCCGAGGTCGTAGACGATGATCTGCGATTCGGCCTTGCCGGTGCGGTCGAGGCCGTACGCTGCGGGGTTAGCGGCGCTGAGTGGTATGACGGCGGCGTACCGATGGCGGCGGCCGTGGGCTCGTTGACGATGCGGAGGACGGTCAAACCGGCAATGATGCCAGCGTCCTTGGTCGCGGCGCGCTGGGCGTCGTTGAAGTCTGTAGGGTCAGTGAATGTTGAGCTACGCGGTGCGGCTCACACGCAGGGACGGTGACAACAGCGTGAGTGACCTTGTGGCCGAGGTAGGCCTCGGCAGTCTCTTTCATCTTGGTCAAGATCATGGCCGAGATCTCCTCGGGCGTCTGCAGTCTGTCAGCGGGTGCACCAGTTCTACTCTGACTACGCACAAAGTCCTTGAGCTCGCCGCGGTTCTTGACCTGGATCATTGGCTTGCCGCCCTTGTTGACAAGCTTGAAGGGCCTGTGGCGCGTCAGTACGGTTCTACGACTCGCACGCTACGGACCAGTGCTTTGCGTCGCGCTGAACGTCGCCGTCTGAAAACTGGCGACCGATGAGGCGCTTGGCGTCAAACACGGTGTTGGAAGGGTTTGAAGGCGCCTGGTTCTTTGCGCTCTCGCCTACGAGGCGCTCGTCGTCGGTGAAGGCGACCCATGACGGGGTGATGCGGTTGCCCTGGTCGTTTGCAATGATTTCCACCTTGCCGCCGCGCTGGACGCTGCGGGGGTCAGTTTGGCACGATAGCATGTACATGTAGACTGACGCGACGGCGCTGTAAGTCGTTCCGAGATCGATACTGTTGGTCGGATCAGAGTGGCGAGCGCGTTACGAAAGTCGCACGGGCAGTAGAGAGAAGAGACCAAACGTCAGCCCTGTGTGACGATCCCGAGCGCGCACGCACCCAATGACGGTTCCATAGTCGTTGTCCGAGTTGTCAGCCTTGCTGACGGGGAGCAAGCACAAGACTGCGATCGCGACGAGGGCGAGCATGGTCAGGGCGGAGAAGAGGGAGCGGACCGGTGACGGTGTACGCCGCCGGCCTGCGGCTTGACGTGGAGCCATTGTTGAGAGTGGTGGTCAGTGATGTACGATGTAGCCACTGGCTTTTCAAGCTGAGGGATGGCCGTCGGTCGTTGTCGAACGCTGTAGAACGCGTCGGGGCTGGTGCGGTGGTCGATGGTTGTCGACGTGGCGGGGCGGTAACCGGGTGGCGTTATTACACTGCCACGCACTGGACCACGTGGCACATTAATTGATCCCGTGCAGCCAGCAACGCACAGACGCACGGACCCGTCACTGGCAGAGTGAGAGAGGGAGGGAGAAGACGCTGTCTAGGCATCGCGCCAGCATGTACTCGAGCCTCCAGCGCCTCAACTTGATCACATCCCTCGCAACATCCTCGGTCCTGATCCTGCTCGGCCTCGTTTCAATCGTCTCACTGCTCGCACTGCCAGAGCTCGAACCAGGCTCGGTCGAGGTCCGGGATCTCGTCATGTGCGTGCACGCTGTCTTCGGACGTGGTGCTGACCCGACACCAGCCAAAAGGGCCGGCTACAAACTTGGGGTGCCAAGGATGAAGAATTCGGCTCGCTCCGGTTCGACCTCCGTGCCGGTCCGTGCTCCTTCGCGACCAGATCACCGCGCGCTAACAGCCCGTAAGACCTGACACCCGTATTCGACGCCTGGAACACGAAACAGGTCTTTCTCTACCTGACTGCAGAATACCAAGATAGCGTCACCGCCGTTCGTCCTCGAACCGCCGTTATCACACGCACTCACGCACCGCACCAAAAGGTACAGCACAAGGTCGTCCTGTGGGACAAGACTATCCCCAGGCCGCGCTCGCCAAAGATCCAACTAGCAGACGGCAAGAACAAGTACCTCTGGAACGAAATCTCCACGAGCTTTCAGTGAGTTCCGTAGCGGTTGAGACCGTCGAGTCGCTGGGTTCAGCGATTCCGCGTCTCGCTCTGTAAGCTCTTGCTTTTCCATGGGCATGTGTGGCTTTGAGCGCCAGACGCGTAGGCGGATCATCTTGCGCTTTGTCTAAACTCGGGAGCCGTAGAGACGCAGTCCGCGCAAAGCTAGGCGCTGCCATTGTTGACGTATGTGAGGGCGCTCAGCGTGAGCGCTCACGGATACCCCCATGCATCGCAACGGCCTCAGTCATGTCTTCAGTGACATGCCTGCAGGCCACACTGTGTGTAGCCAGGCGACGCCGCGAAGCTCTGGGTCATGCACATTGCCGCGTCCGTGGTCAGGCGCGGTTGTCGCAACACTCAGCTATCGCAAGGCATGCGAACCTCACCGCCACGACATGACTCTGGCGCAGAGTTACGCTCGGTAGCGACCACAAGCTATGAGTGCAACCGGCACCGGTACGCTTGCCGAGCGTTGGGAAGCACAGCATAGCTCGGCCGTCCGCCTTGTGGCTTGACTGTGCTAGGGTCACGCCGCACTTGTATCGTTCAGAGAGCCGTAGATGATCTTCCATCAGATACGAGCTCCTTGAATCCACATGGGCGTTGGACGGCAATATTCAAGCGCGCTCATACCTGAACGCTATACGCAAGCGCCGAGCAATGGTCGCATTCTCACAGGCGCCATTAGCCTGCTGGATAGCATCCAAATCTCGGCGCGCGGGACGGCGTTGTACATCTTCGAAGCTAGGCAAGTTTCGTGATTGCGTTCAGTGCGCTGAACGGGACACGGCTAGATTACGCGAGTTTTGGAAGCCCCTTGGCTTGATAGCTTTGACGTAGCCTTTCCGACTGCCCAAACTGGAGAAATGCCTTCTACCGCCCTGTCGACCACAAAGTGCTGTTCCTCTGCCGTCCTAGCTCGATGCAGGTACTTTAAGCCAGCTGATACATTTCCGGTCGCTGCGCGTGGAGTAGCCCAAATCGAGCTCGTCAAGGTTCACCCTTCAGCATGGCAGTATGCACCGTTCGCATCACCTGCATGCGATGCCAACGCGCGGCTCAGCGCCTGAGTCTAGCTGAGAGGCCTTTCGGCGCGTATCTCATGATGCGAGACACGCTCATCGAGCGACTGAGAGCTAGTTGGTCAGGGTGAAGCGCGTGCCTATTCGATACCTCGCATCAGCTGCGAGGGGATGCGTATCACGATAAACGCGGTCCGACGCCCGGCTCGGTAGCTCTTGCGACATGTCGGACGTGTCCTGTAACGCGAGACACGCTCATCGAGCTAGACAGTCGGGGTAAGGAGCGCGTTCAATTCAATGGCCGTTTCTCAGTGCCGCTGCGAGTGTAATGCACATTTCGGTGAACGCGGCTCGATGCCTGGCTCGATAGCTTTGAGGGCGATCTGTTAGTGTCTCTCAACGCGAGACACGATCATTGGACGCTTTGGAGCTACGAATCCCTGGACCGAGCGCGCGTGCCTGTATGATGATTGCATTTGAACCGATTCTGGCCCGCGTACGCCAGCGTCTCTTCGGCATAGCTCGTCCAATGTCTGGCGGCCGATCGTGTACTCGACGAGTTGCCTACTGGACGCGATCGCGATAGCTCTCTCTCACTTGTCACTGCAGCACTTTCACGCGCTGAGAGAAAGAGCGTTGAGAGCTGCACTCTCACCTGTTTGTGCGTTGAGCGAGTCGTGCTAGTCGAACCGAGGCGTTACAATCTCTATACCTGATCTGCATCGCTCTCGTCGTGACCGCTTCAGTGCAGCAGTACGGCGACAGTTCGTTACAGATCGTGGTCATGGGCTCGTACGCCTTGTCGACGTCGAGACCCTGTACGCCTCACGCTTGCCATCCTGCGATCGATGAATTCCCAATGGCAGAGTCTTACTGACACTTTGCAGAAACATCCCAAACGCCAACCTGACACTGCACTACTCGCTCATGCCGTACGTCGGCATCCTGGCATCGGGCGTTGCGGCCAGAGCGCAAGGGCCGATAGAGCTGCCGGCGCTGATCAAGCGGTGATGCATTATCGAGACGAGATTGCAAATGACGTGTCGGTTGCGTGGCATGTTGTTTGAATGCACGCGCTTTCGCCCTCGACGTGACCGTGATTGGGTGCGCGTGATTTCTTTTGGTGTCGAGCTCGGTCCACTCGTTCTTCCTCTTCACCACTCTGATCATCTTGGCTTGCCCTCCCAGCGGGCACGTCGCGAGGCAGCCGTGCGCGGCGCAATGCTCTCGCTGCAGCAACGCCCTGCCGGCGCCCACCCAGCCACCGCCGTCGCCGATCCCACCGCGTCTTGCTCAACCTCGATCCAACCGCAGCCGCTACCACCGCGCACGGCCTCACCGGAGCCATGGTCCACTTCACACCTTGAAGCCCATGGCTGGCGATACCGAGCTGACGGCACCACTGAGCGCAACGGCGAGTGCTCGCAGCTCGAACGACCAGAACACTGGCGCGACGTGCTGACGGAAGAACTCGCGGATCAGTGCTACGGCCGCTATCCAGAGTACTGGTGGTGTAGCCACAATGCCGAGGAGAAGCGGTGCAGTGACGCTCTCCGCCGCCAGCAGGCTCACGCGGCTTCACTTGCCAAACGTCCCAAACTACCCAAGCACTCGATCCCGACCGTACCAGACGCGCCAGACGTCTTTCATGTCCCCAACAAACCAAGCAAAGCATCAGCATCAGCATCCAACAAGCAACTATTCGGCACTCCTGTCTCAACCACAGCCAAGAGCAACAAGCGGCTAGCAACCCCACTCAACGATACGCAGATCAGCGCAAAGCGGCGCAAGAAGGACAGCGCGGGCAAGACGGCGCAGAACAGCGTCGTGCTCGACGAGTGGAAATCAAAGTATTCGAAAGCGTTCCCAAACTTCATCTTCTACTTTGAATACGATGCAGAGCTCGCCGCGAGGAAGGAGGGTCTCAAGGCGGGCGTCGAGCGGCTCGGAGGGGTCCGTCCAAACGGCACTGGCAACAGTCGAGCTGATGACTCTACGCTAGCGGATCGACCAGTTCTTCTCGAAAAAAGTCACCCATCTCATCACTGTCAAACCACCTCCGGCTTCGGCCAAACCTGCACCTCTTGGCAACAAGGACCCAAATGTCGAGCAGAGAGCTAGGGCGTTGCAGAAACCCAAAGGGCTTGGGATCAAACCGTGAGTGTAGCGAACCCGCAATCGCACGGGCTAAGCGTGCAGACCGACGCAATCCCCCGGCAAGAACCCCTTTATAGACACTGGCGCCTCGGCCGAAGTCACTGATCTCGTCAGCAAGGCCATGGTGATGAACATGAAGGTCTGGCCCGTGTCTAGTGTGTAGATCGACTGCCAAGGTGTGACGCTGCTGACGGTGCGCAGAACTGCAGGACGTGGTCAAGATGCTCTGCCCCGCGGACGAGACCGCACCGATCCGCAATGAGCTCTCGCGACTGCTCGAGGACGAGCGCATGAATGGGACTCGCGAACGAGACGCACACGCACCGCGCAACGACTACTACTACTTTGGCAAGGGCAACCACTACCTCTTGATCGAGGACGCTACCGGAACTCATCGACCCGTCATGGCGAAAGAGTACGAGCGCGGCAGTCGCAACGAGATCCAATGGCCCGTCATGTACTCGGACTTTATGCGCGTGTCCGAGAGCGTCAAGGCGCAGGACGACGGGACGCCGGTCGATCTGCTGCGCGAAAAGGCATGGCGCATGTACGTCTCGCGAACCGGTTGGAACGGCGAGGTCGCGCCGGCGTCGCACGATCCCTTGCGTCGATCGTCGTCCGCGCAATCGATTCCACGCCGAGACAGCGGCCGTTTCTCGATCAACGACGTTCTGCCCACTCCACCGCCTTATCAAGCTGCATCGGGCAACAGCGTCACCTTGACGTCCAACATCAACTCGACGTGCACTGGCCGCACTTCACTAGAGAGCGGCACGGCAGGTCTGCCGGCGCAAGGCAAGGACAAGCGCGTGCTACAGATGAGCAAGCGCGTCCAGGTACTCAAAGGCAACGCCACAGCCCGGTTCCCCGCTGCAGGGCTCACCACCAAGCCCAAGCTCGGCGCTGCCAACCGGCTCGAGGGCGGCGACGACGACCTTGAAGTCTATGACCGGCCTCAACCGGCGCGCGCACCGCCAACAGAGACTAAACCTGAACGCAAGGTCAAGAGTCAAAACGAAGTCATTGCCCTTCTCAAGCTTGCCAAACGGCCTCTGCCCGTTCCCTCCGACGTGACCTGGGCAGATCGACAGCGCGTGTTCGAGCGCGCGTGGGCAGACGAGCCAGGTGGTGAAAACACGTTGTTAGGCCGTAAGGCTGGCTACTGTGAAAACTGCCGCGTCAAGTTTGAGAGCATCGAAGTGGTAAGTCAACCACCTGGTTCTATCGCTTCATGCGCTGATGCGATCCCAGCACACGTTATCCCGTCGCCACCAACGGTTCGCGAATGATCCCGGGAGCTGGGAGTCACTCGACGTCGTCCTGGCCCGTCTGCGCAGACTACGGCGCTGGACGCGCGAACAGGAGAAGCAGCGGCACTGGGGCGAGTACGTCGAAGATTCCGATGACCAGACTTTTGCGCAAAAGTGGGCATTGTACAGCGACGGGGATGCGGACGAATGAGAGCACGGAGAGCACGGGGTCATCACGATATACTGCATACGACATGGCGATGATAGCATTTGCATACGCGTACAACGGCCTACGAACATGGCGCACGCATTCTCGTGCTCGGATTCGAGGCAGACTCTGCGAGTTCAGCGGTGACAGTGTTGCTGTTGGGCCCTCACCTGAACCCATCATGGGTGTGCAGAAGGATATTGGTAAACAAAGAACGCCTTGTCTTTGTCGCAGAGGTCATGCAGGAGTATCACAGGCGCCCAGCTATATTCGTCTTGCTCGCCATCTGACTCGTCAGAGCTTCGAGAAGAGTCCAGCGGCGCGAGAGCCTGGCTTTCGCACAGAGTGAGGAATGTGGCGTCCTCTTGCGCGGGGCATAGCACTGCTTCGGGGTCGACCGACGGAGTGCGAGCACTCGTCACATCACTATGACCGAGTGAAGACACCAATAGCCTTCTCTCGCGCTCTGGGGGGCATCTTGATTCTCCTGAGAGTGGTGGTGTGACCGAGTGAGGTCTTTCGATGTTACTTGCACCTGGCGTAGAGATCACATCTGAAGGTGTGGCGCGCGCGACTGTCCACTCGTGGCCTTGGGCCGTGTCCACACTGGGGACAGACGGGCAAGAGCGCGATCCAGTCGGCGACGGAGAGAATGGACCAAGCACAGGGAACTCGGAAGAAGAGTTTTGACTGGACGCAGGTGTCCAAAGCCCCGCTGCGGTCCGTTGTGCACCAAACGCCGAGTGATTGCATGCGTGGTCGAACGAGCGGTGCATGCTGTCGCCTCCACGGCCGAAAGCCGAGTGAGCCCAAGGTAGGCCGATGGGTGATCTCTCCGGAGAGCTCTGTTGGATCGGGGGTCCTGGAGTTGTCTCGAGAGGCTCGGCCGTCACTTTGTCGCATGTGGTAACCCATGCTCCTTGGCTGATCTCCCGAGGTCGAGATTCTGGTTCTGAGAGCTGCTGGTCTTCCTGACCGAGCATGATTGCATGGGGGGATGTAGGAGGTGATGAGGGGAGATGACGCTCGTGAACGGGTTCCACCGGCGATGGTTGGACACTGCAGGCTCTATCCGCAGAGCAATTGAATATAGCCACTAAAACCCGTCAGGTCGTAGTAGACGAATCACTGGTGTGCTCACTGCGTACAACGTGCTCGACGATCGGCACGCTCAGGCTTGATCGAGTGCTCGTGTCGTCCTCGATGTGGATCACCTCGTTTGTGGCAAAGTCCAAGGGACGGTATGCGTCTTCAAGGTTGTCGACAACGTCACCAATCGTCCCCGAGATATCTTGCGCTACCGCTTCTTCAACTTGGGAGGAGACTTCCTCGGGACACGGCGACGGAGACGGCAGATCATCTCGTGCAGCGTCAGGTTTGATGACCGGCGAGTTGAATGAAGTGTGCCGATAGCCATGCGATAAGTACAGCTCTTGGTTTGCAACCGCTTTCGGTCCAATAGGCTGCCTGCGCTGGATGATCTTGCTTATCCCGAGGACTGCGCCTAGATGGTAGCGTTGCAGCTTCAAACCCGCTTTGATCCCATCGAGGATGTGCGCTGTAGCCAGCTCGACTGATAACGCTGATGTGCCGTCGATGAGCAGATCGAGACAGCCTTCCGACTGTATACACAGTAGCTTGCGCACGAAGACAAGTCTAGCACTCATCTTGCGATATGCCTTGCGGCAAGACCGAGCCGCGACGTAGCGATCTGGCGACTGCGTATCTGCAATGATCACGAGCGATCGGTTCAGACACTTGATATCCGCGAGAAGGTCATCAAGCTCAATGGCGGCCGCTTCGGAGACGGTCCGAAGCGACTCTTCTTCCAGCTGCTCGACTTGCTCGAGTATGTGACCGGCGCCGAGTAGATCAAGCGCGATGCCGAATAGCCGACATAGACTTGCTTGCATCTTGAACAGGGCGTCTTCGCGAAGTCAGTATAAGGTCGTATTACGTTGGCTCTGACTGACCGACGCTGGAATCCCCTTCCCCGGGCTTGCTCGCTTGTAGAGCGTCCTTGACGGCTATGCGGACTTCTTGAGACACCTGCAAGCTCTGTTCAGATTTCCGCCGAAATTCACTTTATAACTCACCGCCATTATAACGCTGAGAGTGATTCGCCGCCTGCGTTGATTGCTCATGCGAGAAGCAACGACCTTAAGCGTATCGTTCGATGCACAGTCCCTATACGATGCGATGCGAGGCAACCTAGTTGCATAGTCTTGTACCTGACGGCGGTCGGTGACGAGCTGAGTTCCGGCTCGGACGGAGGAAAGGGATACATATGGCACATGGATCTGCAAGGACATCACGTCATCCACGTTTGCTCACTTTCTTCCCCGGCCTCGTCCTCGTCCTCGCCCCCGCCACGCGCCGCGCCAAGGCTTCTTTGCAGCTGCCGCACGCTTCTTGGCTGCTGCCTCTTTGGCCGTACCGATTCCAAGAGCCATGGTCCGCGCCTGCTTCTCATACCCATTCTCGCCGTTGGCCGCCGTTTTCGCCTTTGAGCGCGTGAGATGGTTCTCGAAGAAGTCGCGATCGGCGCTGTCAAGGTCCCTTAGGTAGGTGATCGGGAAAGTGATCGGCTCGGGTTCGGGGCTATCGGCAATCTCGAACACTGGGATAGGGGGAGCGGGTGGGAGCTTGGCCAGCTGGCTATGGGGAGGGATGTAATCGCTAGGGCCATAGGCAAAGTCGTCGTAGTCGTCAACCGCAAAGTCATCATCACTGACGAGATCCACCACGTCCGGATCTGGGGTTGCGGCCTTTTGTTTGCCGTAACGTTGCGGGGGCCTTGCGGTTGGACTTCGCTGGGATGGATCGGCTGGGCGGTGATTGTCCTCTGCGTGAGCGTGCGATGAGGCGTGTCGACTCGAACGCGGTGTACTGCACCCCACTTCCGGACCGTCATCGGATGCGGGCACGAGCACGCGGCCTGGACGAGGAGGTGAAGAGCTCCAAGGGAACTCCTCCTCGTCATCCTCGCCATCATCGTCCGCTTGTACCACCTCTTGATCGTGCCCTGACAAGCCTTGGGAGATCTGCGGAGCTGGTGGGGGATCGTGTGCGTCCGCAACCTGCTGAGGTGACGGAGTGAATATATGTTTCGTCCAGTCGCCACTGGGGTCTTCCTCGCGACCCTTGCCAAGCGAAACAGACGTCGGCGGGCTCGATTGTGCCGCAGAACGTTGAGGGTTGGAGGAATCAGCTGGCGGAAGGGAAACTGGGTTTTGCGCAGGAGAAGAGTCGGACACGAAGCTGAGGCTACGGGGCCGCTTGCTGCGAGCTTTCAGATTGGCTGAGACGTCTTAAGCCAACTTCTTCAGCTGGCTTGGAGCACTCACCCAGCAGGGTCTGACGATGTTGCAGCTGTTCCGCTCTCCGCTCTTCCTGCCTAGTGACGGCGCCATCGGGATGTAGGCCTGCTTGCAGCTCTTGTGCCTCTCGTATGAGATTCTCGTGATGGCCTCTCGCCTCCTCTGGTTCCGAGATAGACTCTGGCTCGTATCCTCTCCACAGCTCGTCGTCGCTGTCGCCTTGAAGCATCTCGAAGTCCTCGACGGTCTCGATGACTTTTGCCGGCGTTCGCCCTGACATGGCCAGTGCGTCCTCGCAGTCCTTCATGAGCTCCCCGAGCTTGGTATTATTCTCTGCGAAAAGCTTTTGCTCGCCATTCTGAGATGATGGGAGACCGGCCGTGCTGACTCGTGCACGCTTTCTCCCGGCAGGTGGTGATACATTGCGTCTGCTTGAGCGAGAGCTCGCCGATGCAGAGCTCGACGGGTCTGGGATGCCATCACGCTGGTTGGTCGAGATGCAACAAGGGTCTAGAGTTGTCCTAAGGGAGTTGCCGGAGTGACCAGTGGCAAACGACGAGCTCAAGTCGATCACCGGCCGCAGCGAGACTGTCATTTGGACTGCCTGAAGTCAGCTTCGGTATACTCTGGCGGAATACCACAGCTCTCACGCACTCGTCAAGCTACCATCTGCATAGTCGATGCTTGCTGCCTAGATGATCCGATGCCAAAGTCACAAGTCAAACGCGTACATGCTGAACCGGGAGAAAATCAGAAAAAACGACGTCGATTTAACATGAAACGTCTGTGCTTGTCGCGTCTCCGGCTTGCAGTGAACATCCCCATTATTATTGACAACTGCAGTTGCGCAGCACGTACTGATGCAGCATTCCATCGCCAAAGACGTGCGCTGCGCGATGTCACATTGTGACGATTGCGCAGCAACGACTGATGCTACCGCGTGCCTCATATCGCTCAGGCTAACTTTGGTCGTGCTGAAACACTGACTACCCAACGTGCTCATGTTTCATTGAACGGACCAAAGTTCGCACTGCGCAGGCAAACAGACCGGTGAGACCCAGACGCTCATCGTTCCTCCTGTCTCGTTCATCCATTCGCATATTCGCTGCTCGGCTGCTGGACAGTCGCTGTACTTTCTTGGGACTTTTCTTGACGACTCATTACCATGCCCAGGCGTGCATCCCACCTCTCGTTCGATTCTGGACCTCCCGTCCCGCCGACAAACAGCTATCCATTTTCACCCAACAACCTCAATGCGGCGTCGACGGTACCCTCGCACCTTCAGCGCAATCAGGCAGAGCGCGGGCGCTTGCAGGGGCTCATGCACACCATGGCCAACCTCAAGGCTGGGTCCGTGCTAGAGAAAAAGGGTGGGATGGGTACCGCCGAGAAGATCAAGGTCTGGATGGTGAATGAAGGTGCGCTTCACCGACCTCGTTCGGTAGCCGCTCCGCTCATCTTGCTGGACCAGGCGGTAAAAGACTGTTCATGGTCTTCTGGATCTTCCTACACTGCCTTGCCTTTGCATTTGCCGTGATTCACTACACCCTCAAAGACAACCTAAACAATGCAAGGGCAACTTTCGGGTGGACCTTTAGTGCGTGACAGTAGTGGGATCAGCTGCATAACACTTCTCACCTTTGGCGACAGTGGCAGCGAGAAGCTCTGCACTGGTTCTGCACAGTGGGTTCATGATCTCGCTAGGTCGGAAAGCTGACACGGCCTCTCCGCTAGTCGACGTCATTTTCATTCTCTTCCCAGTGTGCCGCAACTTCATTTCGTTGCTACGGCGGACGCCTCTGCAAGATGTGATCCCCTTTGACAAGAACATCACATTCCACAAGCAAGTTGCCTGGGCGATCGTTCTATTCAGCTTCATCCATATCGTATGTACCTCGTCGAACATAAGGGCCACTAGCTGACAGTGATCAGGCTGCGCATATCAACAACGTCAGATTGCTCGCGATTGTACAGGGAACGCAAGTGGCGAACATAGTTCGCTTTGACTGGCTAACGATCAGCGCAGTGGCTTCACTGGCTTCCTCGCGTACAACTTCACGACCGGGCCAGGCATCACAGGTTGGATCATGACGATCGCGCTGGGGATCATGGTCTGGTACGCGATGGAGAAACGTCGTCGAGCCAACTTTGAGAGGTTTGTTCTGGACGGTAATTACTCACCCGCACTCGCTGACGTCAAATGTAGGTTCTGGTACTCACACCATGTAAGTAGGAAGTGACTACAAAGTGAATGCTCTAACGTTGCGCAAGCTCTTTATCGTCTTCTTCATCGGCTGGCAGCTACACGGCATGTTCTGTACATTCGTATAGCGAATTCATTGTTGGGTACTTACCGTACACAGGCATGATCCAACCTGATCGTCCGCCGTTCTGCTCCGCTGGACAAATCGGTGTCTTTTGGGTGCGTCAATCGGAGCGGTCACGCATAGTCATTGAACCAGTGCCCTGTAGAAATTCTGGCTCCCTGGCGGTTCGCTGTGGGTCATGGAGCGGATCCTTCGTGAGATCAGAGGTACGCATAGATTTTGGGCTGTTATCGCACTCGCGCTTACCCGGCGCAGCTCGGCATGTCACGTACATTTCGAAAGTGGTGCAGCACCCATCCAAAGTCATGGAGGTGCAGATCAAGAAGGAACACACGACGCGACGGGCTGGGCAGTACATCTTCATCAACTGCCCGGAGATCAGCTACTTCCAGTACCATCCGTTTACTCTGACATCGTGAGTAATCTCTATCTCCCTTGGTACCTATGCTAACTGACTGCAGCGCACCCGAGGAAGGTGCGCGGAGTGGCGTTGAGTGTTTCTGATACTGACCTCTGGCAGACTACCTTTCTGTACACATCCGTGTCG
Source organism: Holtermannia corniformis (assembly GCA_001599935.1). Classification (NCBI taxonomy): domain Eukaryota; kingdom Fungi; phylum Basidiomycota; class Tremellomycetes; order Holtermanniales; genus Holtermannia; species Holtermannia corniformis. The sequence goes on along the minus strand of BCIJ01000001.1, from coordinate 1,813,777 downwards.
CCGGTGACTGGACCACAGTGAGTTCTGCAGGCACTACTACTGAAGTCATCCGCTCACCATGTTACAGGCCTTTGCCAAAGCGCTCGGGTGTGACTTTGACAGCAAAGCACCCAAGGAGAAAGGTGGCAAGTCGGACGGCGCTGGCACCGTGGTTGTGCCTCCGCCACTGAACAAGACTCTGCCGCGTGTTATGATTGACGGGTGCGTGTGGCGAATGCGCATCGACTTCAGCAAGTATCTGAGACCACATTAGGCCCTTCGGATCCGCAAGTGAGGACTTTACCAAGTTCGAAACTGTTCTCCTAGTCGGCGGTCAGTCTACTACTTCGTGTGCCCTCAGACGATGACAGAAACAGCTGGTATCGGTGTGACACCCTTTGCTAGTATTTTGAAGAGCATCTGGTACCGCCTGAACGGCTTCGGCAAGGAGAAGAAGACGCGCTTAAGCAAGGTGTACTTTGTCTGGGTCATCCGGGACTTTGGAGGTATGTACACCGGTCTGACATGCGGATATGAAGCTAACTCGTGATAGCTGCCGAGTGTGAGATATGATAAAAACATACACTCGTCGCCACTAACGCTCTGTCCAGGGTTCCATTCGCTTCTGCAGGCTGTCGAAGCCGAGGACACGGACCACCGAATCGAGATCCACATCTACCTCACCGCCAAGATCAAAGACGAGGATATGAACAACATCCTCGTCCAGGACGTCGGCGCTGAGAAGGACGCAATCACGAGCCTTCGTGCTCCGACTCACTTTGGACGTCCAAACGTGAGCTATACTGGCTTGATAAAAGACACTGCTGACAATTGGCGACTAGTGGGACAAGGTGTTCGAAGGTATAGCAAACAAGCATCCCGACACCGATTGTGGAGTCTTGTAAGTGAAGCCCGCATGCGCTACTCAGCACATGGCTGACGCGATGCAGCTTCTGTGGACCGGCAGTCCTCTCGAGACAGCTGCACGTCATGAGCAACAAGTATACGACACCTGAAGGCTGCCGCTTCTTTTTCGGCAAAGAGGTGAGCCCCGTGCGTTTGGAATGGACAACACTAACTTCAGACAGAACTTCTAAAGCGCTCGCCGGCGAGACGTTTTATCATTATGCATACCTGTACAACATCAGATACGTTCAAGCCAAGTGCTTCATCTTGTTCCTATGCCACGATGGGCCTATACGTGCCGCGTCGCTCGGTGACGGAAGCGCCGCCCCCGAGCTCTGTGCCCGTCGGCCATGGGCGCCTTTCTGCAGTTTCTGCTTCGGATGCATTGAGACTCTCTTGGGACTCGATTGCCCCTCGAGGTTTTGTGTCCGAATGGGAGGAAGTGGAGGTGGGAGACCGCCGGTGGCGGGGGCAGAGGCCGGTGCAGGATGGAATGTCTGTCTTCGATCGTAGATTTGTTGCGGTACTGGAGGTTGCACCATGCTCTTCGCTCGAACGCGCTGGACAGCGGGTGAGACTGGGATAGTGAATGTCTGGGGTGGTGGCGTCGCAACGGAAAAGGAAGACGCGGTAGTGCCGGATGAATACGAGCTCTGCGAGCGCGTAGTGTACTGCGATGAATGGTGTGATGTATCCGAGCGACTGTCATAGCCATGACTGGGAGGCGCGGCAGGTAGTCGACCGTTTGCTCGATACACTGGTGGGGCTGGAGGGGGCACATTTGCCTGGGCAGCTACCCAATTCTGCTGTGCATATACCTGCGCTGGTGTCGGTTGCTGTTCGTACGTCGGCTGACATGTAGTACTACCGGCAGGATACACCGGTTGCGGCTGCGGCTGTGATGCTGCAGGCGCCCAGGCACTTTGAAAGTTGACGCTGCCAGCAAAAGGCGGCGGATGATATGCGCCCGAGTTGGACCCAGGATGGGCGCTGGTCGTCGTGTGCGCTGGAACGGGTGGACCGAGGCGAGGGTGCTCCATTGCGCGTATTGGCAAGTGGAACGAGGGTGATGCCGCATTGACGGGACGAGGCGATACGCTGGCAGGCGACAGACTGGGCGCGGGCTGTAACAACGGTCTTGTCGAGCACGGAGAGCTGTTAGGATACGCCTTCATTGCCATGACTGCCGGTTCGGAGCGTCCGCCGGACCCAGTAGTCTTGGACTGCTTTAGGACCGAAAAGACCGAGCTCGGCCTCGCAGGAGCTTTGAAAGCTGCAGGGCCATTGGCGTATTTCGGTGTCGAAGGCGCATCACCGTGATAGCCTGTTCCATCGGGGTGCTTGAGTGCCTTGTTGAACCGCCGTTCGCGCAACCACGAGCGGAAGCGCCAGCCGCCGACGATCAGGAAGATGATCAAGAGTAGACCCCCGAGGATCCCTGTATGCGCGTGATCAGTGCGCTGGGCCAAGTGAGGAGACGGCACTGACCGAGCAGGGAGACTGTGCAGACGGTCGTGCTCCAGTCTGCCATACAGAAGGCAGGGCGTAGCTCTTCGACATCATCGCCTCGGTGAGGTCTGTGTCGCGTTAGATAAATTCACCCTGTCCGAGTTGGAGCACTCACTCGGCCGCTCCCACACCAAGCGCTCCACCGAACACCCCCAGAGCCGCATAAACGACAACAACGCCCATGTCAGCGCATCCCTCGACGCTGTCTGTCACAGTGCCCCCAGGCAGCAAATCCCACATTGCCTGCGTAAGAGCTCCGGGCAAGACACAAAGGAGCCTCTGAGGATTGCGTTTCACCCATCAGTGTCCTGATGACGAGGGGCCGAGGCGATCAAAGGGCCTCTGGGCTCAAAGGCAGCGGAAATCGTCTGCATACAACTGGATTGCGGGGATCAATGCCGTTTACGGGTCCCACCAGTGGGATCTTGCTGGAAGAATGAAATGCTCTGACGGGCGTCAGCACCGTTCAGACCAAAGACACCCACCATGCGGTCAAGAAACTCTTTCAGTCGAAGCTTGTAGCCCCGATCCTCGATCCCAAAAGCTACACATTTCCTCGCCACATGCTCGAAATCAAGGGGCTGCGCATGTCAGCGCGGCGTGTCGTCAACCACTACGCACCTCATACAGCAATACCTTACTGTACATCTCGCGATCCGCGCTAAACAGGTCGTGGAAGCGCAGCATGATGTCGCGCTTGACTGGGACGGACACCGGTGACTTGGCCCGCTTCTTGCCCGTGCGCTTGTTGACGCTCGCGAGCGGGATATCGGCAGACGATGACGAGTCGGACGATGCGCAGGCGTCGAGCAGAATCGCAAGATCTGCATCTTGCGCCCTACGCTGAGGCGTGACGGGCTTGTGGCGTGCTAGCGGCAGAGGCAAAGGCACAGAATACGGGTTGATGGCGGCCCAGCAAACCTGGGCTTGCTGCACCAATGCGTTCTTGTTCGTGCTCTTGCGATAGCCATAGAGATACGTGAGCTTCTACAAAGTCCCGGGCGTCAGCCAGGCTCGCCGTGTAGCATGCGACGCGCACCTGCAGCTTGACGAGCTCCCATGAATCATAGTCTGGCATCCCGCGCGCCAACAGGTCCACGACGGTCTCATGTCGACAGGCCGTGACTGATGACGTTTGGGCTGGAGAAGGCATCACTGCGGCGTCGTTCGCTTGTGACACGGCGCGCGTTGAATCGTCGTGGGGATCAACAGTCGGATCGGGTTGATAGTCGAGCTCAAACTCGAGCATTGCGTCTTGCCCCCAACCGTCCGAGTGAGCGCAGTCGTCGTCGTCGTCTTCACCGTCGTCGGCCTCGTCAAACTCGTGAGCATCGCCCGTCCCTACCCACTCCAGACAAGCTTGATCGCCCCACGCTTCCTCATCCATGACCTCGTCCTCGTCCGCGCCAACATCCAACACCTCTCTTCCCACGCTCCCCGGTCCGCGAACCAAACCCAACGAGACCGGGGTGCCAGGCGACGAAGTCTGAATGTCTCCAAACCTCTTCACCAGCGAACCGGCGGTACTAGGCGTCCTTGGTTGCGGACGCTGTCGATCCATTGGAGGAGAAGAGGGATTCGACGTCCCCTCTTCTCCCTGTTCGAAAGGGCTCTTTGTTGAGTGACAGCGGCTTGAGAGCGCCTCCGGCGCTGAAGAGGGATGCGCGGCCGACGGTGCCGGTGCCAGAGCCCGAGTCAGAGTCGGCGAGACCGAGTCGTTGAGCGAGGCTAGATGGTTTAAGCTGTTGTGTTGGCGGGTATGCCACGTCGTCTGCGTCTGCGTCCATGGGCTCGGCTTCGGGATCGAGTTCAAGTTGGAACCCGCCGCCCTCGGCCACTGGTACCGGCACGGACGGCGCCTGTGTACCACCCAGCAGCCCATCGAGTTGTCCGCGGACGTGTGCACCCCATTCACGCTGATCGCGTTCCGAGGGTGCGCGGACGGTGACGATGTTGGGCAGGCCTTTGGGTTTGGTGACGGGTGCTGATGCGTAGAATGCCAGCAGCGAATCTGAAGCGGTAGGTGACGGATTCGAGTCTGCGAGTGCCAGGAGCGCTTGGTGGATGAGTTGTGGGAGATCGGGGGGTGCATTGGGTGGGCGGTAGAGCGGCGGGAGGCACGTTGCGATATGGCGCTAGACGGTCGATTGTCAGTCGTTGTCACTTTTGCGGGTAGAGCCTCGGTGGCCGACACGACTGACCCATTTCCCGATCCCCGTCTTTTCCTTTGCGCCCTTCCACATCCTGCCGCACACGACACAGCCCTTGAGTTCTTGCAGTACTTTGGTCGTCTTGAGCCATGGCGGCGGTTTGCTCGGTTCCTTGAGCTCGGAAGGGGGCGGCAAGAGCGGCAACGGGCTCGCAGTGCCATTCGATGGTGTCTTTGACGGTCCTGCTACGGCTGCGCGCGAGGTCGACTTTGGCTTGAACGCATACTTGTTGGCTAGTGATGCCAGCTTTGGACCTCGTTCATCCACAATCTCCACCTCGTCGTCTTCGTCCGACGTCACGACTGTGATCACCTCGGTACCTCCTGCCAGCTTGAATGCTGGCGTGATCGAACTCTGGCCAGTGATAGAGAACCCGTCGTCTTGACTCGCTGCTCTCCGCTTTGCCTTTTTCCGTTCTCGCCGGACCCGATGGTACTCCAACCGTTCCGGCTCCGAGTCGGGGATGACCTCTTCTGATCCAGAGTGTGTTGGAGCTGCGACTGAGCGTGCCATGGTGCAGGTTGGCGGTTCAAGTAAAGCAGGACGCGATCGATGGGTGGCAACAAGCAGATCATGTCACGTGATCAAAGGCGCTAGCAACGTGCTAACAACTTGCTAGCACTTTTCCACCTTCCGCCCTTGTTCTCCTCCAGTGCCAAAAGGTATGCTTAAGCGATCCTCCTGCTGACTCGCTTGACTCGCTACGTTCCAGTTGCCTACATGTTGTGCTCTATGGCCTGTCCGATGACACACTTGGGCGATGACGTGTTCAGAAACGTCAAAGGAGGTTTGGCACCCAACTTGAACTCGAAGCCCGTTTCACCACCATCCAACATCATCAGCCATGACTCGCACTCAGCACCACTCGCACCCAACACCAGCGTTCCCAGTCTACACGGCAGAATGGACATCAGATAGTCGATTGATCCTGGGAGGCGGCGGCGGCGCGAGCAGGAGCGGGATCCAGAACAAGCTGGTCAGTGGCGGCTGCTGCGGTGGTTAGATGCACCACGCCGGGGGACGAGAGCGACACAGCTGGTAGCGCTGAGAGATCCCTCGTTACCCGGCGAGGCTGCCTGAGCCAATCACAGCAGATTCACCCAAGCTGACCACCACCCAGAAACTCCTCACCGTCTCCCCAGACGGCCGCAAGCTCGCGCCTAAAGCCGAATACAGCTTTACAGCCGACGAAGACGCACCCATGACCGTCGCGCTGAACCCAAGTGTGCGTCGCGCGCCTTTCTATCACCCGAGCTGAGACGACCACCAGACCAAAGAGCTCGTGACGGGCGTGAATGCGTCAGCCGACAATATCAAGCAGGGCAAGAACGAGCATGTGCGCGTACTGAGCTATGCGGAAGACAAGTGTGTCGTTGGCTGGGCTTGGCGTTAGCTATCGAGCTCGAGCTGACCACGGTCGCAGGCTCGAATACGTCAAAAGCGCACAGACCATCTCGGCCCCGTGGTCAGACGATTACCCGTACCAAGTGCGTGTCGGGCGCCGCAACTCACGGCAAGCTCGAGTTTACTAGAGAGGCGCATTAGAAGCTGACGCGCACGGCAGAAACTGACAGCTTTGAACCCGGCTGGATCATTACTAGCCGTCGGGACGACCGACGACGTCGTGACCGTCCTTTCCTATCCGACTCTCGAGCCCGTCTTCTCCACCAATGTCAGCCAGGGTGAACCAGCAGGCGAGCTCGTAGACGTTAGCTGGAGTCCAGAGGGGCAATGGGTATGTTGATCGTCGCAGCGGATCAAAGGCTGATCAGCACCAGCTCGCCGTCACGTCAACGACAGCTGCACGAATATACGTCGTGTCTGAACCGACCGCCGCGTCGGCACCAGCGTTTCACCTTCAGTTAAAACAGACGATCCCATCACCAACGTTTGAAAGCACGACGCTAGTCTACCGCGCCGCTCGGTCAGTTCATCCCGCGTCGCACTCCGCACTAACGTGCCACATAGGTTCGCCACACCATCCCTCACCAACCCCCACCCGACCCTATTCGCAATCCTCAATGCCGCACGCGCACCAGCGAAACGCGGCGCACCACGCAAAGCGTTCATCGCCGCTCTCTCGTTCCACCCGTCTTCCACGTCCACGTCCGCACCAGCCGCGCAAAGTGTCAAAGCAGCCGTTCAATCCCTCAAAGATGACGGTCGCAAACTCGCGGCTGAGCTCGAAGGGCTCAAGGGCGAGTGGACGGTCGGTGCCAAGAGGGAACTGGGTGGTAAGCCTGTGACGGTGTTTGATGTTAGGTGAGTGCTGGGGTTGCTTGCGTCGAGCGTAAAGGACTTTCGGGTTGGTCTGCGTGGAGTGGGGGTCACGAACCTAATCGTGCGTTCCCAGAAGCGCTTGTTACAGCGTGTCAGAACTGGCATATTAGGTTCTGATTTGTCCACTGACCACTTTTGGCGGTTAAACTTATGTGGGACCATGGGAAAAGGGGTACTTAGCTACGAGTTTGCGCCTCCCCGTGCTGGACACATGCCCACGTGTAGGGCTTGCTCATAGCTAACAGCCTCATTCTCTTGGCTCGTTGGCATGACACTGCACCCAGGCCACACGATAGCTCGCACCACAGCCTGCGGGTGAACGGGCGTTCAATCTCCCCAGTGTTTCTGCGGTAGGCAGTGACAGTGCGATCAAGTGAAAACTTGACCTGCCCTGGTCTAGACCGCTAAACAGCTAGTATGGGTACGCGAGACCTGGCAAAGGTGCAGTATAGCTGGTTCTCCGACCAGACCCTTCGGCGCGCGCCGACGTTGAAGTGCTCGGTACGGCTGGTCTGCGTGTCCCCGTGAGGGTGATTGAATGCAGTGAGATCCAAACCTCGCCTTGGATTTCGTCGTGTACAACTTCTTAGCACCCCATGGCAGTACGTAGATGAACGCCAAGGGTGTTCCATCTTGCTCCGTTGCTATGCCAAGCCTCGACATGACGGGCAGCATGGCACTCCTATCACCAGTATAGTACCGTGAGCTCAGACGTGCACATACCCAAGTCACCAGCTGTGCCGCGATTTCCGCAAGGATCGAGCTCGATTATTGCGGTCTCGAGTGGAATCGAACGTGCGTCACCAACACAAAAAATGACGGGCGGCCTGTCGACTGGCAGCAGCACCAGTCGTTCGACCTGACGGTGATGAATCGCATCATGTTCAAGTCGCACTGCCATTTGCAGAAGAATCGTCCCGAGTGGCGCTCGCCAGTGGACTGCTGGTGGTTGAGCTATGCCAGAGTCTCATGGCGTGAACCGCTGGATGATCTGGGTTAAAACCAGGCGTGCGCTTGTACCGCATGGGTGTGCCGTGTGGCAAACCAGTGAGTCGACCACCTCGACCCTATCAGCCTAAACTTAGCAGCCTACAACCAGACACTGTCAAGCCCTGGATCGATACACGGGCTCGACTGCGTGGTGGTCGAGGCTGACACTTTTGGTGCAATGCATTTCGGATATCAGCCTCGTTCTTGGCTTGTAGCATGTGCTTGACGCGCTAGTGCCTAGCTGACCAGCTCTCAGCGCCGATGGTCGATTACTTGCCTACGGTTCGTCCGACCTCTCGATCGGCATCCTCGACTCCAAGACATTGGCAGTGAGTCTCCCGTTCAGTTCTCCTACATTTTGAAACTGACAACCTACCCAGCCGCAGCTCAAGATTCTTCACTCGCACTCGTTCCCGCCGACGGCGCTCAAGTTCAATCCGTCTGGGTCTCTGCTCGTCTCGGCCAGTGCTGACAACACGGTGCGGATCATCGTTGTGCCGGCAAACTTTGGTGGAGGTGCGTGCGCGTGAAGACTTGTTGGGCAACGCTAATACCCAGCAGTGTCCTTGGCTCTCGTCGCGTTCATTGTCGCGTTGGTCGCGCTGCTGCTAGCTTTCTTGCTGCAAAAGTCGGGCATCACCCTCTGAGCGTTACCCGGATCTTTGTACAGTATCCACTAGATGTATGTTGGATGTATATGAATGGGAGTATGCATACACAACGGGCAACCCTTTCCTACTGAGGTAGCATGATCAGGGCACCCAAGAAACCGATCGTATGAGACAGACGTTGAGATGCAAGTATGTTACAATGAATGCGAGTGCGGTACGTGCAGGAGGGGGAAGATGTCCAGATCACTCGAGCTCGTGCGTGGTGCTCGGGACGGGGCGCAGAGCCAGCGCTTGAGTCAGCGACGAAGTGGGGTCGTATGGGTTGACGTGGTATGCAAAGTTGGGATCATACGGCTATTCGACATCAGAGTGCACGCGCTCGTGCAAACATACGGACCTGAACATGGGCGCCAAACTCGGCTATCAGCTCGTCCTTGATTTGACGCTTGATCACGTTCGCCTCCGCCAAGCGCAGCCGCTTCAGTTCACGGATATCCCAGTTCAGGGCAAGCAGTTGCTCGGCGGCAGCTCGCTTGTCCATTTTCTTGTTGACGCGCAAATCCATCAAGTCGTCCTCGATGTCTTGGACGCGGCTTGCGAGCCCGTGGCGCGGTCTCAGCTGCTGCCTGCAGTCTTCGATCCGGTCGCGGAGGCCATCGACACGAGACGTTTGGTGTAGGTTCGATGCCTCGAGCGTCTGCAGACGGTGCAAAACGTCGTGCTGCCCTGCACGGTGTGCAGGCGCAGGCGACAACACGCGGGCAGTCCGCGAGCTAGTCTCGGATTGAGAATGCGCAGTGCGCTCCAACTTTTCGATGCGCTGTAATACGTCGTCCAGCTTCGATTGTGCGTCGACGAGCAACAAAGTACGCGTCGAGCCTTCAAGTACTTCGAGGGTCCTTTCGAGCTTTTCGCGAGTCAAACTGGCTTGATCGGCGAGGTTCTTGCCCTCTTGCTGGATCACTGGATCCCGCGAGGATGCAACACCAGAGTGTAAGAACGCCTCGTGGCGCTCCAGCGCGTCACTCGCTTGTGCGTTGGCCTCTGCGGCGGCAACGCTGGCGCGGACGTCACTGATAATGTGAGTAATCATCATTGACAAAGAAGCCGCGACCGACCTGATCCACTCTGACAGCTTGAGCGCATTCAATGAACCAGGCAGAGGGCGGCTTGGAGAATCGTCTTGCCCTGTCTTCATTTGCATATAAGCTTGCTCAATCCCAGACTGGCCCATACGGCGGTCGGCGAGTGGCGTGTACGATAGGCGACGGACAGGACTGGGTGAGCGATCACGCCCGTCACGATTCGCCGTGTCATGGTGCGGTGGGTGTTTGATGCTGTGATAGCCAGAAGGTAGCTTGATAATCCCGCGGCCGCGGATCGGCTCTTCAAAGTAGCTTGGATCGCTCTGCGGCGAGGGCGTGACGCAGACGGCGCTGTCCCATAGCTTTGACTCGGGGTGTACGAACCTAGTGTGGGGTCAGCCATGTTGTGCAGTATACTTGAGGTGGGATACGAACTTGCAGTTGCCCCGCTGGTGATACCAGCAGCCGTGCTTGGTGATGGGTTCGCCGTAACGGGTGTAGTGCTTCCGTCCGTCAGTATAATGATCGACGAACCGCAACCGACTCACCTTGCATTTGATCAGCGTCGGAAGCTGAAGCTGACCCTCGCCCCTGAGCCTGAGCCATTTGGGGTGCCAAGGGTGATAAAACCTCACGTATGTCAGCACGAACAGCAGCAAAGAAAGAGACCTACGGGCAGTATTCTTTCTGGCGGCAACCGCCCGGCGTCTTCGGGTTGCCAAAGTCGTCATAGTGCTGCACTCTTCAGTCTTGCTCATGTTCCTCACGCCAGCAGACGCACTGGGCAAGCAGCATTGCTGCGCGTCTTGGCGACACCCCTGCGGAGCAGGTCCTCCCATTCTTGATCGTCGGGGTGAGCAAAGCTGTCCGAGATGCAAATCAGTCCCGCCAATTCACTTAATCCAAGTGACTGACGTGCAGTGATCGCCATGGATACACTTTTGAGCTTTGCAGAGATCGCCGTACATGTCGTATGCCTACAACGCGTCAGATTGCGGCGGCGAACAGAGTTGGTGTGACGGACCGGGCAGATAGCGACCTTGAACTAGTCAAAGCGTCAGCGCAGGACTGTGGGAAGGCCACGAGGTGGACGGCGGCCTACGCGATAACGAGCATCGGCCTGAGCGCGCGCTCTGTGGCGGCGATGCCACTCGCTACTGTACGATCTGAGAGTCAGCAGCTCGTCGCAGTACATATCAGCGAGCCGGACGCACTCTTGGTCCGAGTGAGTAAGACTGGGCTCCCTTTCGAGTTGCCTTGCGCGGTTTTCGTCTTTCAGCGCAAACACGCGCGGCGGAGGCAGCTGGCCAATCTCCTGAGCGGGTTGGGGCGTTTGCGACATCTCACGCAGCGCTTGTAGGTGAAGTGCATAGTCTCTGCGTGGCTCTTCGTGATGGCGAGTAGCCGGCACATCTTGCGAGTCGTTTGCCTTTGGGCGCTGCTCTGCGCCGTCTGACGACGTCACTACTGCAGGCATCGCTTCGAGCAGCTTCTTGCGCTTCTCGACTTCGAGTTGCTCAGTCGTGTCTGTAGAGGACTCGAGACGGCTTCCTTGGAGGACGATAGCAGGCTGCACAGCCAACGCCGCGGGTAGAAAAGATGCCGGCTGCGAAGGTGGCGTGTACCAGCGTTCAGTACTGCGGACGTGCGGTCAGCAACTGCTCCGTATGAACGATCGGGTAAAGAGTAGGCTCAAGCTCACCTGCTCCTCGATTGCATGTCATCAGTCAGCGCGACCTGCGTCTTGCTTGCCGATCCTTTCGCCGATCCCGACGTCGTCTTGCGAGGCGGCGTACGCGTCACGATCCGCAGCTGCCTACAATAATCGGCATCAGCACGCGTCGAGTACTGCAGACAGAGCTGGTCAACGCACGGCGTCTCCTTTCTACCGCTCGAGCGACTGCACAGACGTCAGTACCTGCTGCTGTGACGCCGTAACGAACCTCGTCGCGCTCTTCCCGGCCCTCAGCTGACTCCTGAGCACCGTCTCGCGGTCTTCAGGATCGATCCGGCGCTTCTTGCTGTGCTCCGTCACGGTCACGGTCCCGGCAGAGTCTGTGCTCGAGCCTCTCTTGGAGCCGATGATGATGACTGGGTGACCGTCAGCTCGACCGCTTCGGCTGGTGTGGGCTGGAGATGGCGAGGACTGACCTGGAGCGGTTGAGCGACGAGGCATGAGCTGGGCGTCGAACGGCTTCAAGGGTTGCTTGTCAGGCAGAGCACGGATAGGATAGCCTTTGTCCGAGTTGCGGGGTGGGTCCCACGGCAGGAGTGGGTACCGCTTGGTCATTGTCTGCACGGGGATCGTGCACGAGAGCACTGTGCAGAGTGGATGGCACCGAGTGGTGGATGGTGGTGACTGGAGCATCAACGACGTCTGTGCGCAACTCGAGCCAATCACGCAAACGGACCACTTTGCCACCCAACGACCGGGATCCCATGCAAATGCTCACGAGACGATACAACGCCAGAATGTACACTGTACGCTACACAAACAGCCGCCTCGCAACCTTGTTCGGCGCTCCACCATCCGCAAGGCTATCCTCTGGCGGCCCAGCCTTCCGCTTGACGCCTTGGCCTTTGTCGTTGGACGCTACGGGCTTGCCGTTGACTTCGTCTGGCGCTAGGGCGCGCGGACGGAGCTCGGCCAGGGGCTTGGGCAGCTTGGCCGGCGGGGTTGGCCGAGGGAGAGAGGTGAAGAACTTGTGATGCAATGCCTGTAGGGTGTCAGCGGCTGTTGTTTCAAAGTGACGCCCAAGTGGCTCTCAACGGGTTGTACGATTGGCAACAACGCTCGCCAGTCGACTCCCGATGTGAAGCCGGTCCACGCAAGAGCACCCACCTTGCGCGCCGTGATCCTCTGCCTGGGATCAAACCGCATCAACTCCCTCGCCAACTCCATGCCCTCTTTGCCCACGCTCGAGATATGCATCCACCAAGTCGTCTTTGGCTGCTCTGGCACGGCACTGTAGTCTGGCAACGACTTGTGACCTGGCCATTCCTCCTCTGTCGGCGTGCCCATGGCGAAGAACATTTTCTTCAGCTGGTCAATGTCCGACTCGCCGGCGATGAACGGCAGGCGCAACACGAGTTCGTAAAAGATTGTGCCGACGGACCAGATGTCGACGGCGGACGAGTAGGTGCGTGCACCCCAGAGCAGCTCGGGCGGGCGGTACCACCTGGGCAGGTTAGGTGTGACATGTGGGACGTGTGGGATACAGACCGAGTGATCACGTTGGCAGTCATCTTATCTCCCGGTTCACCAAACTCTCGAGCCAGACCGAAATCCGCAATCTTGAGCTGACCATCCGACGCGATTAGCAAGTTGTTCGGCTTGAGATCCTGCAAGCGGCTTGTCAGCCTGACCATTCTACGGTGCGATTGGTCAAGCACGCACACGGTGCAGGATGCCATATCGATGACAAAACTCGAGCCCACGCAGCATCATCGCCATCCAGCTCTTGACGTCGGCGTTGGTGATTGTCAGTTTGATTTCCCTGATTACGGCTTCGAGGTCGGTATCGAGGAATTCGAGGACGAGGTTGAGGTTTTGCTTGACGGAGAAGACGTCGAGCATCTGTCGGGTGTCAGCGTTGGGGTTATTCTCGTGAAAGAGAGCACAGAGGGGAGGACGCACGGCAATGACGTTGGGATGTGAGAGCTCGCGTAGGAACTTGACTTCTCGTACGGCGGACATGTCGAGCCCATCGGCCATCAGCCCGACTTTAATCTTCTTGATCGCGACTACCAAGTGATCAGCTCGCTGCTGCACTGATCGCGAGATCGACCAACCCTTGCGCCCCGTAGCCTTTTCCGTTGCTGTTTATTACATGTTAGACCCTACTCTTAAGCGAATGGACTGCAGCAAAGACTCTGACCCTTGTACACGACGGCATAGGTACCCTCACCAATCTTGGTGTCCTTAGTCCCTGTTCGAGCTCAGCAGTGCACTGTCTGCCGTGTGGCGCCGGTAAAGGTGCAAACTCACACCTTGCAGCAGCTTTGGCATTTTCGAGCGCTGCCAAGTCCATGCTGGGATGCTTGACTGGCTCGTTGCGCTGGACGTGGTCGGTCTGCTGCACTCGACTGCTAGCACAAATGGCTGAGAACTGCTAGCGAGGTGCTAGGTACACCCGACTGATGCTCTGTGTGAGTCTACAGTTATCGTGCATTTGTGCTGCAGTGACCACCTTCTCCTGGCTCACTATGCACTCCGTCCTGGACATCAGACGTGCGATCAGTCTACGACCGACGCTCGATTCGGATCACGCTGCCACGATCACACCAAAGTCTGTGCGGACGATCGCAAGACGCACGGTGTGTACATCGCTCTCATCCTCGCACACCAGTGTACACGATACTGTACATACCGAGCCCGCTCCTGCCGAGTTCCGCCTGGTCAGCTGGCTTCCGCCCCGTCAGCTCGGTTAGCACGATGAGATTTGACCTTTCCCGAGACCTCCACCGCCGGCTCTCGTTTACACCAACGGGCGCCAGCCAACACCGCACCGGATCCGCCCAAGACGATGCGGGCACTGAGCGTTCTCTTGCGACCGTCGGTATACCAGGCTACTAACATCCGGGCTAGAGATCTCAGACCGCTGTTCAGGACAATGAGCGCTGTGAGTGCATGGTGCAGATCAGAGTCGGGCTGATAGCGTCTAGTCATCCCAGATTACAGGCAAGGGTGCGTCGGTGGTGTACGGACCGTGCTGTACTGACGTCGTGATCAAAGACTTGGGCCTCAACGACCCATCTCTCTACATCCAAGATGCGTTCATCAACGGCGAGTGGGTCAAGCTCGGCTCGCACGAGCGCTTCGACGTCACCAGTGCGTAGTCCATCTTCCCGGGATCCTCCCACTCATCATCACAGACCCGTCCAGCGGCCAGTCCCTCGGCTCGCTCGCCGACATGACCGTCGCCGACACGCAAAAGGCCGTCGATAACGCTGCTGCCGCCTTCAAGACGTTCAAAAAGACGACTCCGCAGTCGCGCGCCGACGTCTTGACGGCCTTTCACGCCGCCATCCTCGCCAACAAGGAGGATCTCGCGCGCCTGATCACGCTCGAGAACGGCAAGGCTTACAAGGATGCACTGGCGGAAGTCTTGTACTCAGCCAGCTATGTCCAGTGGAACGCCGGCGAGGCGCTCAGGCTCTATGGCCGCACGATCCCTAGCAGCTTGCCTGGCACAAGGAACTTGACTCAGCTCCAGGTATGTCGAGCCTCGACCTCTTCCAGTAGGCTGACAGGCTGCAGCCTATTGGCGTCGTCGCGGCTCTATGCCCATGGAACTTTCCAATCGGCATGCCGATTCGCAAGCTCGCACCTGCTCTCGCCGTCGGCGCGACCGTCGTGCTCAAGGTCCCCGCCGAGACCCCCTTCAGCGTGCTCGCCTTGATCGAGGTCAGTCTGATCAATCACTGTGCCCCGCAATGCTGAACCTGCTTTAGCTCGCCCGTCGGTCTGGCGTCGCACCAGGTGTCCTCGAGGTCATCACGACCGACAAGCATCTGAATGCCATCGGTAAGGAGCTTTGCACCAACAAGACGGTCAAGAAGATCAGCTTCACCGGTAGGTCACACCCTGCTCGCCCCGCTCACGCTGACGATACGCAGGCTCCACCCACGTCGGCAAGATCCTCATGGAGCAATCGAGCAGCACGCTCAAAAAGCTCAGCATGGAGCTTGGCGGGTGCGTATCTTCACCGCGCGTGACCAACCGATGTTGATGCGCTGCAGTAACGCGCCGTTTATCGTGTTTGAGGATGCCGATCTCGATGCGGCCGTCACGGGCGCCATCGCATCCAAGTTCCGCGGCTCGGGCCAGACTTGCGTCTGCGCCAACAGGATCTACGTACAGTGCGCTCACTGCGATGCCGCACGGAAGAACGCGTTGACACCCAACACAGCGAATCGATCCACGACCAGTTTGCCGAAAAGCTCGCAAAAGCCGTGGATGACTTTGTCGTCGGCGACGGTCTCGGCGAGGGCGTGTAAGTCTCTCACACGACTTGTGGCGGGTCCTAGCAGCTGAAACATACAGTACACTCGGCCCTCTGGTCCACAAGCGCGCGGTCGAAAAGTGCGTCGAACACGTCCAGGACGCCGTCAAGCGCGGTGCAAAGGTCGTCACCAAGCCAAAGGACGTTTCGGGCAACTTTTTCGCCCCGACCGTGCTTGCCAACGCGCCGAACGACTGCGTGAGCCGAGCCAGCATCGTAGAAGAGGGAAGGCACTGACGATCACCTAGTTGATTGCGGACGAGGAGACTTTTGGTCCCGTTGCGGCTTTGATCAAGTTTAGCACCGAGGAAGAGGTCATTGTATGTGCTTTTCTGTCGCGAGCGACGTCCTGCTGATATCGTGACAGGCCCTCGCGAACAACACCGATGTTGGGCTTGCCGGGTACGTCGTGTGCCACTAGACACCGTTTGGATGCTAACGTCTTGCAGCTACTTCTTCTCCGAGAAGGCAGACCGCATCTTCCGTGTGGCTGATGCACTCGAGACGGGTATGGTCGGCATCAACACGGGTGCCATCTCGCAGTCTGTCATGTACGTCTTCTTTATAGCTATTGGTATGTGACTGACGCTTCCTGCTCTAGTCCTTTCGGCGGGTTCGTGTTTACTCGAGTACCTCGATACGGCGCAGAACTGACATTTCACAGCGTCAAGGAGTCTGGCTTTGGCAAGGAAGGCGGTGCAGAGGGGATCATGGACTACGTGTCTATCAAGACCCTGATCATCGGCTCGACCAACAGCAAGTAGGCGCAAGTACGACTAGTGACTCGGACCCGATGTATCCCTTGTATGCTCAATACCACATTGAGACGCTCCAGCCCGGTTCGTCGCCTTGGCCACGCATGGCGTGCCACCACCCAGGCGGCATGACTAGCATATCGCCGGGTTCGAGCACCGCTTCGAGGCTGTGGGCTAGGACGTTGTCTTTGAACGATTGAGCAGAGGCCAGGTGGAGCCATTCGGACGGTGGGGAGCGGAGGATGGGGTATGCCGACGTGTTGTCGGTATAGGACGCTGTCAACGTTGTCTCTTCGCAATCTGTCGTGGACGTGGGTGGGTGCATGTGTGGGGTCGCAGATGGCGGAGCTAGCCACACGCGCTTGCGTCCTAGTACCTGAGCGTAGCAATTGAAATACGGGTCCTGGAGAGACGGTCAGGCGTGATCGTCGGACCTCTGCGACTGTCACCCACTGTATGTGCAGGACTGGTCACCACGCCGTTGCCACCTCCGACCCACACGTTGACCACGAGCCCATCTTCATTCTGCGGCGGCTTGTACTGGGGCGCATCGACAGTTGGGTCCGGGCACGAATAGACATAATCGGGTCGAACGATATCTCGCTCCAATTCCGGAAACTGTGTCAGCAGCGGATGCTGTGCGAGGTATAGCGGTTGCGCCGTGTCGCTTGGTGTCTCGCACGGCAAGATACCGATGCGCTCGATGAACTCGCGGAATGGCATGATCTGCTGACCCCAGCCTTGGTCTGTGTATGCCCCGCCGACTTCGACAGGGACGACGCGGCCTGGTCCAACGCGCGAGAGGAGGTATTCTGCGGAACGCCAGTGCTCTAGCGCTGGCCATGGTGGGGTTGGCGAGTCGGCAGAGTTGAGGAATGAGCGGAGGATGAAGGGTTGCTGGCGGTGTTTTTCGAGGTAGGAATTGAGTGAGGGAGCCGTGTCGAGGACGGGGATTGGGTTGGGTGCGAGCGTTAATGATGGGGTGGGATCAAGCTTGCGTCGTTTTCCAGGGCGGTCCAAGCTTGCTGACGGGGTACAAGGGATCTGAGCGAGGTGTGTTGCCTGCGCGAGTTTGACCGTGCGTTGGATCCAGTCCATTCGACCTTCTCCGACGGCGCCAGCAACGATGATGGCCATATCCAGCCGCCGTACGACGCCGAGCCAGAACGCTTCGTCATAAGTCTTTGGTGCGAGGACGAGGTCTGCGAGTGCCCAGAGCAGCGAGGCGTCCGTGTACAGCCGCAGCCATCGCCGCGAGACGAGCTTGTACGGAAGTGCATTGATCTGCTCGTTTGCGAGCGTATGCACAGTCGACAGGGTGATCGTCACATCCTCGTACGAGCCCGAGCCTGACGTGGATCCGCCGCTACTCGATCCGAGCGACACAAGCACACGGTCCAACAATGAAAGGACCCCTCGTCCACAACGCTGCAGATCTGCTCATCATCAGCACACGTTTCGGCTTGAATCTCGCGATCAAAAGCTGACGCAGACCTATTGTCTCTTGCACCTCGTACTCGGCCAGATCGGCTGCGAGCGCGCGGATGATGCCCTGCGCATTGTCCTCTGGCTTCATCGTTCGAGTCGAGTGAGCTGCACGTCCAAACTTTGTCTCGGCCTTTTGTCGGATCAAGCCGCCGTGGATGTGTGTGTGCCTCAACTGCACAATCGCAGCCTCGCTTCAAAAGAGAGCGACGGCGGCGTCTCTGATGCTCCTTGTCGCGTTCTCAGCGCCTGCGCCGCCTACGAGTGGTCCGATTCATCGTAGTGAGCGACAGAGCTCTCTGGTGTCACCACGCGCCAGGTACAATCCTCAGCGCGACGATCCCGGTCTCCGGTCGCCGAGAATGACACAGTCGGCGGTCACGGTACAAGCTGAGGTCACCGAGTGTGCACCAAGCCTGTATGATTGTCTCTCGCGGCTTGCGGATGGTCATGAGCTGCAACAGCAATGCCCGTGTTGCGCCAGCGACAGCATGAGGTACAGCCTTGACAACCTGGTCAGTGACGCGGCAAGCAGTCTGCGGTATACTCACAGATCACACAGTCGCAGCCTAGTGGGAGTGCTACGCTCGGTCGAGTAGCTGGTCATCCGTTTCGCCTTGTCACCCCGGGCCAAGTTGGTAAGTCTACCCTATAATGTACAGGCCTTCACCTGCTCATCTCTTCGCCAAGCAGCTCGGGACAGCGATACTTTCCACCACTTCTTATCCGATAGTGACTCGCCGATCGATGACCGCATCCGGTGCAACGATCCGAGCCATCCTGAAAGCCAAGGATGCAAAGTTCTCGAGTGCAAGCTCCAAGACTTGCATGCCGACAAATCGGTGCAAGACACAAATGACAACCTCGACTTTGTCCTCGATGGCGAGCTCAGGATTCCCCTGTTCGACATTGATCTTGATGTGTGCTCTCAAAGCCCCTTGCCGCTCGGTCAAACGCTGTCGACACCAAGTGCTTTATCCGGACTTTCGGATCCGCACGAAATTCATGACGCATGCCTGAGCGATCATCGGCCATCACCTGAACCGGCTTTGGGAGAGGATGTGGACATGGCGGTCAGTAGTCCTTCAGTGTCGAGGGAGGTCGAAGGCATCAACTACGGTGAGCAACACCACCTCACCGTGCGAAGCGCATGCTTACTCGACACAGCGCATTCGCCTGAAGCGCCTGCTTTGAACCAGGCCAGCGCGTTCGACTCGCTGTCGCGACAACAGCCTGACCGTCTCGGCATCTTTTGCAGTCTGCCGGCTGTGCTGACCCCTCGTACTCGCGAGGGGTCTCCACCTGCGCATCGAGAACGCTTTCGGTTCAGCTCAGCCCCGATCGTGGGTCATCCCTACATACCTGCAACACCTCATAAAGCGATGCGTGGTCCAGGCGGTCTCCTGACCCCTCGTACCAGCCAGAAAAGCCCTCCACCTCGAGCGCCTGGCCCGCAATCTTCGGCTTCGGTACTACCACCTACCCCATCACCGAGCCCAACGAAGCGCCCGTTCACGATCGCTCGCCGACGAACGCGTCTTGTTGTCGAGTTGCCCGCGACGCGTACGACACTGGCTTATATGAAGCTACGTCGCCGCGAGCAGACAGCTTGGAGTGCGGGAGAGACCGAACTCTACCCTGCTTCGGATCGGTACAGCGACGGGGGAGACGACGAGGATTCGGACAGTGACTCGATGTCCGATGACATCGACAATGAGTACGCTGCTGTCTTTCGCGCGCGGACTGCATCGTCGTCCGCCTCCAGCTCCGAAAGAACCCTCGAGTGGACCCCTGTAAAACATCGGAAACCTGCTTTAACTCAGGGTTCGAGTGCATACACGGGGTTTGATCTCAAGAAGGAGTTGAGCGCTGATCCATGGTTTGATAAACCGGCGGCCTACCCCATCTCAACCGGCACTCGGCCCAAGCGCATCTGCGTCAAGACTGAGCGGCTAGGCAACGAGGTTCCCATTTGGCGTGTAGGGCCAAACGGTTACATCAACGTCTTTGCACACGATGCCGACAGCGATGACGAGTATGAGCCGCCTGAAAAGCACGTCAAGAAGCGCAAGAGGGTAGCAGCGCGTGCGACCTCGCCTGCGTCGTCGGCGCTCGAGTCGAGATCAGAGCTGGTCGACCTCGAGTCAGTTGACGAACCGTGGGTCCAAGAGGAGCTACAGGCGCGCAGAAACACACCCCTCCGCCCTCATCGACCTACCCCGAATCCCTCGCCACCGACGCGAATCAACCGCGCTCGACTATCTCAATCCGACCCCAACGCCGCCTGTGTCGCGTTCTTGGCCAGCACGAATAGCGTCAAGGCGGCAATGTACCGTCCTATCGAGCCCGTCTCCGACCTCGGCGACGACGACATGATTCCTTCCGTCACGCTGATCCGAAATTTGGCACCCAAAGATCAACTTTTCTTCAACGAGCGAATTGAGCGCCATGCGAACGGTAGGAGCGCTACGACTGTGTCTGGGCATTTGAGGCTGGAACAGGAGGCGAAACCGTACTGGAGGCTGGGACGTTATAACCGATGATGAACATGTACACTGCGCCACGCAACACGGTGATTGCCTTTGGCAGACGTCCGATCGTTGCTGCAAGAACCGTGCCAGGGCCTTTGGTATGGCGCTACCGAATGACATATGAGATAGGGTACAACGAGTGAATGCAATCCAGGACGACCGATCAGACCAAAACACGTGCCGATCCGAGTTAAACAACCGCAGCCCGGACGGGCTCTATGCCCTCAGTCGCCAGCATCGCCTGCTTGATGCACGACGATGCCTCGACACCCTTGCAGACCTTGCACGACCCAGGGTTCCCTACGCAGGCGCTGTCAATCTCCGCCACCCCAGCCCAATAAACAGTAACTCACGAGTACACTCGGTGGCCACACAGCCGCCCTTGTCCTTGCACACGGTGCAGTGCTGTGGGTCTGCAGCGCAGCCCTTGATCTCCGTCTTGGCGCAGTGCGCGGCGTCGGTCGCGGACGAAGCGGGCTGGCAAAAGTCGCAAGCGGCGGGGTTACCAGAGCACTGCAAGGTGGGTCAACGAAGTGCAAACCCGCTGCCGAGGCCACGTACAGTCATTGTAAGATGAGATATGTAAAGTGTAAGGTGAATTGGATGAGAAATGTGAAGATCGGATGCACAGATGGCTGGCCTGATATGCAGCAGATCGGCGGATAAGGTGGACCTGTGACAAGGCGTCGCGGACAACTTTGGCTAACCTGCAGCCAATCAGAGGCAGGTCAAAAGTCAGCCAACGTGCTCGAAACGTGGCTGGGCTTATCACGTGCAGATCCATTCTCGTCACACCGGAATCATCGGTGTAAAGCGCCGGCAATACCCGGCGTTGGCAGATATGGTAGGCGCCAGCGCTGCTAGGTTATTCCAAGCCGGCTGAACTATGTACCCGCGCAACTGTGTGATCTGGCATGGTCGATGACAGCGATGCTTGTACGATTCAAGCATCGTTTCGGTCTGTCTGGACATATGAGACGCCCTACTGTCGCTCAGTGAGGCCTCAATCGATCGACGAGAGAAGTCTAGTGCTCCTGTCGCACTGCGGTAGAAGCGTGAGCCAGCTCGTGTGGCTACGACCGAGGGTGACATTGGCAAGGGTGATACCTTGAGCTCATTCTGTCTCCCTCGCGGGGCGCAATAGAGCGACACTCTCTCATCAGGCGACGTTGCGATCCAGCAAAAGATCACTCCACGTGAGAAGGTGACGACTGTAACGTACGACGCTCCGTTATACGACTGCCGAGAAAAGTCGGGCTTCGACGCCAACGCAGCCACTGCAGCCATCATCGCATCCTTGCTTGCCATTGCTTCGCCCGGTCGAACGTCTTGTCAATCTGTCACCGGTGCAATCTGTCTGATCCGCCAACCTGGTTCCCACGTGCCGTCCCTGAACCGAAATCATCGAACGGAGATGCAGAGCTCGAGCGTCGACCACCAAGTCTTGTCAGAGATCGCAGAGCTTTCGTTGCAGCTCGCGCAGTCTGCCGGAGCTTCATCGAGCAAACACGTCGACTGGAAGCTCGACGTTACGCGGCGAAGCCCGCCGATGCAAGAGGCCGACCCGGCCATGGCAATGCAAAAGGTCACTAGCAACCTTGTGTGTGAGGGTGCTGATACCACACAGTTTATCGCATCGCTCGTCGACCCCGAGTTGTCAGATAGCAACCCCAACTTTCTGGCCGTGGGTTATGAGCTCGAGGCGTTGCTGGCTATCCACGGCGAGGCGTCGGCCCGACTCTGTGCGTCGTCACGGCCGGCGAGCTGGGATGAATCGGGCGGGATGCCGTTGGCATCAGACATTATGCTCGAGCCAGGAGAGCGGATACGATACGAGGTGTCGCTGCCACTGTTCGACGAGCTTGACGAAGCGGCCGAGGGAAATCCAAAGATCAGGTTGCTGGTCAGCCTACCGCCAACGTATCCAAACTCGAGTCCACCCCAGCTGCAGCTGTTGGGTCGATACGTTGGGCAGTTTACGATCGATGCCGGGCTCTGTGAGTTGATTGCACATGATCACTCTGAAAGGCTCACACCACAGTCGGTACCGTGACACGGACCTACATTTCGGACGCAGGCGTACCCTTTACGCCCGGCGATGTCTGCGTGTTTGAAGGCCTCCAACACACTCTAAGCGCTGTCCGCGAGTGGTACAGCCAACGCCAAGCCGAAGGGCTCGAAGGCGAAAAGGCGCGCGACGAGGATCGAAAACGAGGCAAAGACGGCCGTGCGTTTGAAGAGCTCGAAGACGAGGCAGAACGCGTGCCCGAAGCTTCAGCGCTCCGACCGTCGCCGTCACGCGCGACGTTTTCATACTCTGGCGTGGACGGACAACAGGCGACGTTACCCGACGGCGTGCGGATCTACTCTTCTGACCCGATCGAAGCGCGGCGCTCGTCTTTCCAAGGCCACGCGGTACGCGTTGATGACCCGCGCCATGTCCCACTGGTGATCCATCAGCTGTTGAGCGATCGCAAGATTGCGAAAGCGACGCATCCCGCCATCTTTGCGTATCGGATCACGCAGGAAAAAGGGGACAAGCACGTCGTCCTGTCCGGTCGGTTGATCCTCGTCGACGCTGAGGCTGACGCGACGTAGATAATGACGACGACGGAGAGTCGGCCGCCGGGGCTCGGTTGTCTCACCTGCTCCAGATCCTCGAGTTGGACAACGTCCTCGTCGTTGTCTCGCGGTGGTATGGCGGTGTCCTGCTTGGCGCCGAGCGCTTCAAGCACATTAATCAGGCCGCGAGGGATGCGTTGGAAATGGCGGGCATGTTGGGTGATAAGGACAAGGAGGGGCGCAAGGCGCGGCGGTGAGACTGAGCCGCGGCTGGGTGGGATGGCATAGAGCAGATGACTTGGCATGTAGCGAACGAGCGATGCAATCGTGGTAATTGAATGTAGAGGATTCGTTCGATTCACAAGTTCAGTCGAGTCAACGGAGACGTCTACGCAAGCGCACCCGCTCCCGACTTGCTTGCTCTCGCAAATCCGAGGACAGCGCCACGATTCCATTTTCAGACTAATCGCATGCATCAATCCTCATCTTCATCCTCGTCATCTTCATCCTCAATCAGATCCTCATCAATCCCTTCGCCCTCATCCACCACCTCAAACTCCTCATCCTCCTCGTCACCAAATTCAAACCTCACAATCCCACTCGCAACCACATACGCAACCAACGCAACAGCAACACCGGCAAACCAGGCCCACCGACCGCGATCGAACCGTTTCTCCTTTTCGGATCGAGTCTTGTGCTGTGGTGCTTTTGAGCTCGCGTAGGCCGGGAGAGAGAGGGTGGGTTTCAGATCCGCCCACGGGATCAGGGATCCGAGGAGCTGATGGTGAGAGATGAGGGATGGATAGGAGCGGATGACGTTGGTTAAGAGTTGGTTGGGTAGGGAGAGGGAGAGGACGAGGGAGAGGTGGGCGAACAGGTGTAGATCGAGAGATGTGGGTGTTGGGCCGAAAAAGTAGGGTTTGTTGGATAGGAGTCGAGCTAGAGGGTCGAGTACGCGCTTGGCGTGGTTGACGAGCTGAAGGTGTGAGTGCTTGCTGACTATTCGAGGTGGTAGTCGGACAGACCTCGTCCTGGTCAAAGAGCCTTTTTCGCTTCTCGGCCTGCACGCCCGCATTCCACCCGGTCCAGAGTTTCGGCACCGTCGTGCCGCCCGAGGCCGTCACGGTACTTTCCTCCAATCGTTGTCTATCGAGGTCCTGTGCGTCCCCTGAGTGCAGTATCAGCGCCCTCTATCCCGGTAGGTAGGAAGGACCACACCATAGTTGAGCCCGCCGACGCCCCAGAGCCCAACCTTTTCCAGCCGAGTCTGATGGATACTCCGGATACGCTGTGGGGTGTACAGTTTCTGCGGGTAGGACAACGCTTTGGCTTGAGCTGGGCCGAGTAGGGCTGGGTAGTTTGGCGGTAGCGAGTAGAGCGTATGGTTCTGCCCGCTGATCAGTATCCTACACTCGAATGGTGTATGTAGCTTACCACCAGGTCGGTCAATGATTGCTCAATGTACGCTGTCCAGATCAGAGCTTGAGCTTTGTCTGTCGCCGAGAGGGAGCCATCGAGGTCTCTGACGGCCAAGTGCGACAGCTCGTTGACCGGCACAATGTCGCCATGAGCCTCCAGCGCAGGCACATCTCCTGCGATCTGTCAACGAGCGCACGACTGCACAGACTGCACTGACCGCCATTGACGCTATAGTCTCCCGCCACGAGCGCCCACTCGCCCTTGTTGCTCGCGAGGTGGAGGTAGGCCGTGAGGTAAAGACTGTCGACGTCTGAAGACGGGAGCTGGCCGACTGGTGGGGACGTGTAGAGCGTGAGCGAGGGTGCCATTGTGCTGTGTGCGCTCGAGGTTGTTCGATGGTGCAGTCGATTTGGTGCACGGACTGCGGTGACTTTCATGTGATCGGGTATATTTTGGCTGGTGGTTCTGCTGTTGCTCTGTCGCTGGTGCTCAAGTTCAGGTCACTGCTGGATGCGACGAATGCGATACGATCTACTGCTACGATGTGCAGCTGTATATAGTCATCCGATGCGAATGGTCGTTCACGGACGGTGCGGTGCTCGTTGACGGTGCCACGTTGCTCTCGCTGCTGTCCTCGTCCTCTCACCTTCCTAGGGCTCGCATCGCCAGCAGGGCACTCGGCACCATGTCACTCGCTCCTCGCAACCGCAAGCTCACGCGCGAGCCCTCACCCCAGCTCCCGCGCACAGTCGAGAGGAACCCAGGCGGGGATCACGACGAAAAGGTAGGCAGACGGCCCGTGCGCGACCAAGACTGATGGCCATGCCCTTCAGCTACGCCACGGCGGGTTCCGGGCTCCAGACGGTCGAGCGTCGAGGAATGAACACATTGCGAGCTTGGCTACGGCGTTGGCGCTCACCGTCTTGGCGTTCATCCTTCGCTTCTGGCGCATCGCCCACCCGGATCAGGTCGTGTGCGTCGAGCACCGTGCACCGTCGGCGGCTGATAGCGTGCAGCTTTGACGAGGTCCACTTTGGCGCTTTCGCGGGACAGTACATTCGCCGCGAATACTACTTTGATGTCCACCCTCCACTGGCAAAGCTCCTCAACGGACTCGCGGCTTGGTTCGTTGGGTTCAAAGGCGATTTCGGGTTTGAGAACATTGGCGATGACTATACACTGAACAATGTGAGTCGGCTCGGAGCACCAGCAGACGCGGCCCTGACGTCGATAGGTGCCATACATTGGCATGCGCTCGTACAATGCCATCCTCGGCTCGCTCACCGTCCCCGTCGTGTTTGCCATCATGCGCGAGTCGGGCTATCCCGTGTTGATCGCCGCGTTTAGTGCCTGCTTGGTCCTCTTTGGTGCGTCTGCGCCTGCCCAGTCGTGCAGTGTGCTGACAGACAGACAATGGGCATATCACGCAAACACGACTGATCCTGCTCGACTCTGCGCTCGTCCTCTTTATCGCTCTGGCACTGCTCACGTACATCAAGTTTCACCAGCAGCGATACCGGTACGTTCTCACGATCGCTTGCTCATCGGCTGACCACATGCCCAGCGAGTTCACCGCTTCATGGTGGTTCTGGCTGCTCGCGACCGGCGCATCCCTAGCCTGCACTCTAGGCTGCAAGATGGTCGGCCTCTTCACCTTTCTCAGCGTCGGCGCCGCTGTCCTCTGGGACCTCTGGGGCATCCTCGACATCAAGCGCGGCCACTCGATGGCCTACTTTAACCGTCATTTCGGCTACCGCGCCCTCGCCCTGATCGTCTTTCCATTCATCCTGTACCTCTCCTTTTTCTGGATCCACTTCAAGATCTTGATCTATTCAGGTCCGGGCGATACATTCATGAGCCCCGCGTTCCAAGAGACGCTGCAGGGTAACGAGCTCTTGCTCAACAGCCAGGGTGGGTGCTGAGGTCGATGCCGCCGGACGGACTGATGCGGGGCAGAGATTCGTTACTATGACACGCTCACGATCAAGCACAAGGACTCGAAGAACTTTTTGCACTCGCACCCGGAAAACTACCCTTTGCGGTACGACGACGGCCGGATCAGCAGCCAAGGTGAGCAGGTTGCATCAACGTCCTAGGCGTCGTTGACACCTCGCAGGCCAGCAAGTGACCGCGTATCCACACAATGACACCAACAACGAATGGGAGGTCCTCCCGACCAAACAACTGCCTGAAAGCGGTCGCGGCCGCATTGTCCGCCACGAAGACGTGATCCAGCTCCGACACGTCGGGACCGACACCATCCTGCTCACCCACGACGTTGCGTCCTCGCTGATGCCGACCAACCAAGAGTTTACCACGATCGCAAAGGACAACACGGAGCGATACAACGATACCCTGTTCATCCTCGATATCGTCGATGCGCACGAGGGCGAGCCGTGGAAGAGCAAGAGCGGGCACTTTAAGCTGATCCACGTCCCGACAAGGGTCATGCTGTGGACGCACAAGGGCGTTCTGCCGGAATGGGCCCACGGGCAGAATGAAGTCAACGGGAACAAGAATGCGCTCGATCGTACCACGACATGGTTTGTGGACGAGATCATCGCTGATGGCTGTCAGTGCCGGGCAAAAGAGAGAGATGAGACAGCTGACATTGCACCAGCGGGCAACGACTTTCGCAACCGGACGGTCCAAGTCGAGCAGAAACCGGTCAAGAAGCGTAGCTTTTTGAAAAAGTTTATCGAGCTCCAGATCCTCATGCTCCAGCACAATGCCGGCCTCACGGCTTCGCACCCGTACGCTTCATCGCCGATCGAATGGCCGTTCGACCTCTCGGGTATCAGTTTCTGGACAAACAACGACGAGCAGGAGCAAATCTACCTGATTGGCAACCTTGTCGGCTGGTGGATCACGGCGATCGCGCTCTCGGTGTACGTCGGCATCGTCGGTGCGGATCTGCTTGCGCGGCGAAGGGGCATGGAGCCGATCGAAGACGGTACGTGGCGGAATCCAACGACTCGTTGACACGAACCTCTAGGCGTTCGGAACCGGCTGTACCGCAACACTGGCTTCTTCATCACTACCTGGGCCTTTCACTATTTCCCATTCTACCTGATGAACCGCCAGCTGTTCCTACACCACTACCTTCCCGCCCACCTCGCCGCCGCACTCGTCGCAGGCTCCATCCTCAACTTTGTCCTAGTCGAGACGGTCAACTACCCCGTGTCTGTTGCGGGCCTCAAGACGCGGTTGAGGCCCGCCGTGAGGGCCAAGCTTGGGCCCGTGGCGATCGGTGTCGTCTCGGGACTGTTGGTCGTTGTGGTTGCCATGTGGCTTTGGCTCGCACCGTTGACATATGGTCTGCCGTGAGTTTGCGCACGCAGCCTACCGCTACGACTGACGACCTTTGCGCAGAATGGACGGAGACGCCGTCAACCGCCGCAAGCTGCTCTCGAGCTGGACTCTACACTTTGAAGGCGTACGTCTGCTACCGCCACGCTGTCGATCCCAGTTAACCCCGAGCAGAAACAAAAGCACGCTCTACCGTAGACTAGACTCGTGCTTGATGATCATCATGTTTCATTGCATCGAAATCGGCACATTACAATGCAAACCTGCTAAACACATGCTCGAGCAAAGACACAAGATGATGGACCGCTATTGGGCCGGCTTCTTGGAGCCAACAGGAGAGACCGTGGTCGAGTCGGAGCCGGTTTTGCCGTTGACGGGTGTCGAGCCTTCGTTGAGTTGACTTCTAAGCCCGCGAGGACTGCGCGCGGGTTTGGCGTCTTCGGCTTGGAGCGGGTCAGGCCCTTCAGACGCGATCAATCCAAGTTGGCCCAAGTTGCGCGTGACGTCTTCGAGCGAGATGCCGCCGTCGCCGCCAGCCCAACCGTTTGCATAGTGGGCAAACGCGGGCGGTGCGGCATGCTGCGGTGGGGGCGACAGAAGCGCTGACGGCGAGATGAAGTTTGCTTGCGCGCCGGGCGCCAAAGACCTCGTAGCGGGCATAGGGGACGCAAAGGGTGCAAACGCCGGCAAGGGCGACGTCTCGGCGCCAAACGGGTCGCTGCCGTGGCTCGGTGGGATCGAGTAGCCTCGTCGAGCCGGGTTCGTGGGCGAATGCTGGCGTGAACCCGAGACAAACTGAGGCTGGGCAAACGAAGCACTGCTAGCCATGTTGGGGTTACTCCGTCGATAGCCTGCGACGGCGGCCGGTTGACTGCCGCTGGCCCGGCGGACAGGCAAGCCTTGGGAAGCATAGTGCCTTGGGTCAAAGTACGGCTGTTGTTGCTGAGGCTTGCCAGCGGCGTGTCTTGGCGAGACGCTCGCGCTCCAGGTGCCAGAGGCGGCACGCGAGCCCTCGATCTGGGCATAGGCGCGAACAGGCGAGAGCGGGACCGAGACGGATCCCGAACCGCCCTCGACGTGGGATTGGGCGCGACGTTGACTGCCACCGCTCACGCTCATGCCCTCAAAGCCCTCGAGCTGACGCGTAGCAGTGTCACGACCCCTCGAGCTATCACCATACGCCGCACCAGGCACGCCCATGGCGGCCACTGCAGCCGGCAGCGCAAAGTCGAGACCGAGGCCTTGGTTGGCAAGCCACATTTCCTGCGCCGAAGGCTGGTAATCGCCCATGCCGAGGTCACGACGTGCCATGTGCGAAGGCAGTGGACGCCTTGCAAACTCGTCGTGGGCGTCACCGGGCATGAGCGCTGGCGAGAGCCGGTCGTGCGGTGCTTGAGATGACGAACGCCAGCCGGTGCCGACGGGGAACGGACTTCGCCCACTTGGCATGCCGCGGGGCGCAGGCGATGATGAGCGCGGTGCGCGGGCAAGCTCGTCTTCGCGCTCGACGCAGAGCTCGGCCAAAGCGTGCACGGCGCGCTCGGGGCGTTGCGTGAGGATCTGTCGCTATCAGTTCCGATCGTCAACTCGCAGTAGCGAGCGCACCCTGGTAGCCCTCATGAACTCTCCACGTATCTACCGACGTCAGTGCCACAGTTTTCGACAAAGCGCACAACGCACGGTATACAACCCATCCTTGGTCACCGTCCTCGCGACATTGTAGCTCGTCTCAAACGGGTCCTTTGCCGATCAGCCACCCAGTCCATCGTACACGACGACCCACCTCGATACACAACCTGTTGCGGTCCCTCGCGTTCTCATTCAACCCTCCGACATCAATCTACCGCTCGTCAGCTCGGCACGGCGCGTGGTCCGCGACGCACATCGTTCATCCACCCCTTTGACTCTTTCGTGAGCTGGCCCGCGCGGATCGACAGCACCGAGTTGTTGAATTGGAAATCGTGAGAAAAGTAGCGGAAAAAGTCGATCAACCTGAACGCATCAGCCGTGCGTTGGCTAGGGTTCCGCAGCGACGGACAGCTCGCCCACGCTCTCAAAGTTTGCAGAGCTCCATTCCTGCCTGAGCGTTTCCGTGTCGTCAAAGAACCAGATGTCGCGGCCTTCGAGCGTGGTTTCTTCCTTTGCCATTGGGCGGAGGGGCGCGATGCGCTGAAGGTTTGGGAGCACGGGCGGGTTCTTGACGTGGACGAGGTAGTAGAGGACCATGAGGGTGATGCCGTCTGTGCGCGTCAGCCGGCGTGTGCTGCATGGCGAGTGACTGACAGGACGACAGGGTGCCGCGGTACGGCGAGTTGATCTTTCGTCGCTTGGCCCATACTTTTACTGTGACCGTCAGTCAAGTCGCGGCTTCAATCGCACGCACAGAACAGCACCAGTGTCCGAACCCTAGCCGGGTCAATCGTCGCATACGTCAAAAGCAGTCGCGTGTTCTCAATCGCCAGTCTGTTCTCAAACCCAATGTCACATGCGATGCCTGTGGATCGCGTCAGAACTGTCATCGAGGCGCACGCAGCACGCACCGTACGGGAGACCAGGCGATGGCTTGAGAGAAAGTTTGATGATGGGGATGCGCGCTTTCGGGAGCGGCTTGACCTGGGTCGTCGTCAGCAATGAAGCATAGCAGCCAAATCACGCAGCCCACATCAAAGTTGGTTTCCTATTCAGCGTCAGCACCGTTCAATCTTTTCACGTGGTAGCCGACTGACCCGCTCAAGCAAGTCGCCAATCATGGCGACAAAGTCTGCCGGGTGCAAGTTGTCCTCCTTTTTATCGATCAGGCAAACGAGGTCCATGTCTTGCCCGTCAGCCCAGCCCAACCCCGCCCAGCCCAGCTCAGTCGACGCACCCGAGTTTCTCAGTCCAAAACTGTTACAACTGCTCCCAAAGCTCAGCAGGCGCGAGCTCGGCTCGATCGTCTTGATGAGCTTTTCAATCAAGGTGCGGACTCTACAGATCGCTGATGAGCTCTGTCCGGCACGTCAGCCGGTCGTACGCACTCTTCCTTGATGCTGAGCTCTTCCGTCGTCGGCAGCAGCGGGAGGACGAAGGAGAAGAGGGAAGTCGAGAGGTCGGTCAAGAACCGGCGCTGAAGTGCGGGGTGCATGCTGCTCGTGTGTGCGGTGGTTCCTGTCAGGTGTCAGCTTGCAGACGGCCGCCACGACCAGACCGTCACCAGCGCCACAACTGACCGTCAAAGCGAGCCGACCAAACGACCAAGGTCCGATCCTGTCGCCACTAACGTTGTGCTCGTCCACCTCGCTCGCTTGAGCCAATACGGGACGAATCTGACGGGCCGAGACCGGTCTGAGGAGGTCGAGTGATCGATGGCGACTCGAGTTGTTTCGCGCCTCGTTCTGAGCCGTTCCGAGTGATGATCAGAGTGTAGAACACGCCTTGTGGTTGTGGTCGAGGTGAACGCTGAGGGTGCACAGGTGCACACGCGCCAAATCGTTTGGGATGTTAGTGCTTTCCGCGCGGACCCCGTGGGAAAGTGGATCGGTTTGGTGCGACCGTACTAGATGATGCATGCAACCCTCGACAGACTATACTCTCTAGCGTGCGCCTGGATCCCGGTCACTGCCCGCGAGCAGGCTCTCAAACAGGCCGATCGCGCTCTTCTCGTTCCTCAGCTGGATCATGTAGACGATGCCCGTGCGCTTGCCGCGATCGCTCACTTCGATCGCGACGCCCGTCCGAGCGACGCGCTCAACGCCGTCCGTCAGAACAATCGTCGAGATCAGCATCGTCTTGGCCGATGTATCGGCTTCGACGACGAGCTGTTTGACGTTTTGTGATGCCACGTACAGTTTGAGCCGGGCCGGGCCGAGCGACTTCCATTGCTGGTGCTGCTGTTGGAGAAAGACTTTGCACTTCATCTGGGCAGAGATGACGGCGGGACCGGATAGAGCGGCGGGCTCTTCCTCGACCGGTGACGCAGGCGGCGAGTCGTCGCCGTCGTCTTGGACCGGTGAGCCGTGAGCGGAACCGGGAAAGCCTTGGCCCGCGAACCGGGCAGACGGAGGCGCGATCAGGCCCGTGGGCGGACCGAGCTGACTAGTGTTGATCGTGGGACGGAGCGGTTCAGCAGACCGCGATCGAGGGATCGGGGCGAGGTAATCGCCAGGATGAGGAGCCGATGTAAACTGCCCGTTGGCACCTTCGGATAGGTGCGAGCCGGGGTACAGTCGACCCTGGCCGCCAGGCATCGGCAACGGCGGCAAGTCGGATTGATCATACCCTCTGGAAGGCTGCGAGCCGACCGAGCGACCAGAACTCGAACGAGGGAGCGGAGCACCCGGTCCATTCGGATCTGCAGGCTGCGACGGCCGGCGGTTCGCGCTCGCGCCGAGACTAGCACCGCGCGG
Organism: Holtermannia corniformis; assembly: GCA_001599935.1. NCBI lineage: Eukaryota > Fungi > Basidiomycota > Tremellomycetes > Holtermanniales > Holtermannia > Holtermannia corniformis. Next base: position 1,781,756 of record BCIJ01000001.1, on the reverse strand, counting down.
AGGCAGTGCTGCCATACCTTGCGGTCCAGCCGGCTGAGGCCACTTGAGCTCGCCTTCTTGGATATTCATCCGACCGAGCTGGGCCGCCATCCCGCCGTTCGGTGGCGAGATTGTGCGCTCAGGGTGAGGACTGCCGGCCGGGGACGAAGCGGCGGAAAAGGGGGATGGGGTCTGTCGGTTCGGTGGCAACGGTTCCGTCGACATGCGGCCGTCACTGAGACTAGTCGGCGAGCGCATCGTGCTGGCGCCAGGTGGGATGGTGGGTGATGGCTGAACACGACGAGGGGCGACTAACATGAACCAGCATCAGCACGGTCCTGTGCCCTCCCGCCCGTGTACCCACCTGCCGACGCAAAGTCTATACACTCTATCAAATCCTTGAAGATTGCCTCGCGCGCAATGTCCGACTCTGCATGCAGCACAAACGTCTCCTTCTTCATCACCATGACGTTGAGCACGTTTGCTGCGCACCGTTAGCATGAGTGGACCCCTGACCCCTATGTGCGCACCCAGCTGCCCCTCGGCTACCATCAAGTGCTTGCCCGCAAGCGGCGGATAGCAGAGCCACATTTCAGGCATCGGCCCGCCCTCACCGACCCGGCCTGGGTCCTGCACGAGCAGCTGAGCCGCCTTTGCAGCCTTTTCCGACGCGTCCATGCGCTCGGCGACGAGAAAGAGGTCGGAAAGGATAAAGACGTGCGCTCGGCGGTGGATGATTTCCTGGCCCGTGCTAGACGGCGTGAACGAGAGCGTCACGTCGTGAGAAGATCGGAGCGAGCGCGTAAAAGCGAGGGCAGGCGGGTTCATCTGCAGCTTGCATTTCTACCAGCGTCAGTCGGAGCAAACGTAGTGCCGGCGCAGACTGACTTTGGGCGCCATGGTGAAGAGATCGAGCGTGCGCTCGGGATCGAGCCGGAGTTCGAGATCAGACAACGGTGCCTTTGCCGTCGACAGTGTCGAAGTGTGCGAGTCGTCCAGCGAAACGGTGACTGACGGATGGCGAGCGGGTGACGTCTGCGTCATGGACGTGTGGACGGACCCGCCAGAGCTTCGCGAGCTGTCCTCGGCTCGACTGTTGAACGGAGAAAACCTGCGGGGATCAGCACGTATTCCAAACTGCCTAACCAGACTGACCCGCTATGACTGTCGAACGAGCTGTCCATAGCCGAGCTCGTCCTGCTCACGCGCTCATTGCTTCTCCCATCGCTCGCGTCGTGCGCGAAAGCATCCGGCGGTAGCGGCAGCTGTTTGTCCCTACTCGCGCCATCACCCTCGACCTCGTCCGTCACATCGACTTCAAGACGACCCTCGACGCCCTCGACGAGCCGCTCGAGCCGTTCGTTTGCGACAAGCAGCAGCCGGTGGTCCGATCTACCCTCTTTAGTACTCCTCAGTAGCCGCGCATACAGCTTCTTGTAGTACCGCAGTCGGGTGTATGGGAGCAGGAACAGGGCGTCGAGAGACCACGTAGTCAATGGTGGCGGGGGTGGGACTTGGTCCGAGATGGTCGAGAGGATGGGCGGGAGCAGCGCATTAGCCGCGACCGGTTGGAACGAGTCGAAACCGGTCATGAACGAGGTGCAGTAGCGGTAATAGGGGCCTTCAAGGTCGTCAATCTATCACTGTCAGCCTGTGCCTTGTACAGGAATCATCAGAGACGCACCCAGCGCATCAACAAGTCGCCTAGAGCCTTTGGCGATGACGGGTTCGGCCCAATCTCTTTCAGTTTCTGTCCAAGAGCAGCATGTCAGCAACAGCCCATGCCGAGCGACCGACGCACCGTGCCAAACCCTCGATTGGCCCTGTAGACGGCTTCCACGCAGCGAAACATGGCATCGAGCTGAGCCGGTGGAAAGTTTGCTCTCGACCACGCCGCGGCGACCTTCTACACGTCCGTCAACAAAGTGCCCACGCCCGTTGAAGCATGCACGTACACGGATCACGAGCCCAAGCTGGTCGACATAGACCTTTTCACTGTCAATGAGATCCACGAGTGGGTTGTTGCGCCGGATTGCGTCTGCGCTCGAGCCCGAGCCGGCTGAATACGTCGAGCCTGAAGCCATACTGGCCGGTGATGGTGCGCGGTAGCTCGCACCCGCCGTTGCCATTGTTTGCTCGGTCACCTTTTGCGATCCTCGTGTTGTGTGGTCTTGGCGATCCCCTCGCGGTCAACGTCAGGGCGAGTCAGTGTTGCCTTTGAGGGCGCCCGGTGGAAGGTGCGGTGAGTGGGCGAGTTTGTACCGTGTAGCTGGTTCAGGGATCGCACGGGATCTGAACCGTCTCTGCCCTTGCCTGCCTTGGCTCGACCTGCTGCTCCTGCGTGACCGTGTGTGCTCCTGCGTGTAACTGCTTTACCCCTACGCTCTCCCGGCAGTGCTACAGTCCACGGTCGATCGTGCTCAACCCGTTGACAGCTCGGACGGTGCGAGCCTGAAACCGTGACAGGACCAGCGCGCGTTTCAGCAATCATTCACATCACATCGCGACGACTACAGCAACCATTGGCGAGATAAAACCCCAGATACGCAACGTCGTAATGTTCAACAAGGAAGATGCAAGTCTACGTTTGATTCTGGATGCGTGCGTGGGGTGCGAACACGCGGCGGCGGTGTCGTCTCGAGACGATAGAGCGCGGCCGAGCTCGGAGGGAAGGGGACGATGCAGCAGACACGGCAGAACGGATGGGAGGGACGGATGCAGGCGGTGGGAAAGAGACGATACAGGTAGTTTAGGCCGACGAAATGCGCTTGATGACCTGCCGAAACGTCAGCGTCCCGGGTAAAGAGTCGAAAGTACCCACCCCACGGCAGTAGCTCGCGGCCTCCTTGGTCGACTTTGACGTGCCGCGGACTCGGCCAGCAGACAGAGCGCTCGTAACCCAGTCCTGCAGCAGCTCGCCCTTTGCCGCCGCACCGTACACATCACCAATGTCACCAATCAGCCCCAGGGCCGCACGCAGAATGACATCCGTCCGGTCATCATCGGCAAGGCACATGCGCACAAACTGCAGCATACCGGGCACGTACGCTTGCAAGTGCACCGCTGAGCGGTGTCAGCCTCTCCTCGCTGCATACGTCACGTCCACTCACGCTCGCTGCGGAACGCAGACAGGATCCCGACAAACGCCTCAATGATCGATTCACGCATTTGCCAGACAAACTCGGCCATGACGGCGTCGACGGCCTCGGTCGACGCTTGCCCAGCCTGGTTCAGGATCGACATGGTAGCCTCGAGGTATGGCAGGAACGCAGAGCCGATAGCGAGAGCCACGTCGCCAATGACCGTGATGACAGCCGGCTTGGCCGTGCGGTGAAGCACGGGCGACCGAAGGGCGTCAATCAGCGCCGTCATGATCCGCTCGGCGTACGCCGCCGTCTGCTCCTTGAGCGCGCGCGACAGGTCGCCAGTGACGCCAACAGCCGTCGAAGCGACCTGATAGTCCTCGTACGAGCTAAGAGCCGAGAACAGGAAGGGCGACAGGGCGTCCATGTACTTGATGAACCCGTTCTCGAGCGCCGAGCTCAGCGCGCCAATGACAATGAACGAGTCCTCGAGCACTGTGCTCTGCTTGCCGGCCGTCGACATGAGCTGCAGCAAGTTGGTCATGATCCGGTCCGCCAGAGGCTCGATCCGCGAGCCGAGCTTGCGAACGACGCTCTGTAAAGCATCAGTGACCAGTCATGGACGTGACATGCCAGGTACTCACAGCAATAACGTTGCAAAAGTTGCCCTGCAGCTCATTCCAGTTGTTGCGGTCGTCCTGACCAACAATTTGGTTCTGCATGCCGAGCAGCTGCTCCTGGCGCTCGAGAATCGCGAGCGCAACGTTGGAGACAATCTCGAGCGTATCGTTGGCGGCGTGGGTGATGAAGACCGAGATGGTCTGGTACGCCGCCGTGCGAGCGTACGCCTCGTTGTTTTGCCTGGAGCGGTCAGTTACCCGCCTAGACGCAACCCAATCGACGCACCTCTCGGTCGCGCGCATTAGAGCAGCGAGCACACCCTCATAGTACGGCGACATGACCGTGCTCGCCAAGTCCTCGCCCTGTGGGCTTCCCATCTGTTCCGCCAAGTTGGTCAACGACCAGCAGCAGTTTCCGACGATCCGGTTGCTGCCTTCAAGACCGCGCACGACGGCCGTGACAAAGCTCTGGAGGTGGACATCCGGCTTGATGAGGTCGACCATGACGTCCGTGATCCGACCCAGAGTCCACGCGACCGTGTCCTTGACATGCGGCGATGGGTCGTTTTGCATCATCTCGATCAGGGGCGGAAGCGCCTGCGTGACAAACGGCGTGAGGACCGCCGGGTCGGGACCGTCGAGGATCGAGCCAAAGGCCATGACGGCCGCCTCGCGGGGACGCCAATCTTGCTGCGTGATACCAGCCTCGACAAAGGGAATGACCGGGGACACGATGTCATCGCCGACGGTGCTGGCGAGCAGGCCAAGACAGTTACCAGCTGCCATCGAACGGTTCCACTCGTCATCGTCGGCATCTTCGTCTTGCTGGCACAGCAACTCGAGGAAAACGGGGAGAATCTCGGGCAGGGCGGTCTTGGCAAAGTGCTTTGACTCGACCTCGGGCATCTCGCCGTATTCGGCGGCCTGGCTAGCATCAGCAACTGTAACACTCTGCCTGGACACGACGCACATCGGCAGCTTCAAGAGCCAGCTCCTGCTCTTCGTCGCAGACGGCCGACCAAAACTCGATGGCCTGCAGCGCAACAGCCTCCTCTGGGTGCTTCATCCCAAGCACGGTCAACTGCTCGCGTCAGCCGATAGGATCGGTCGTCACTGCAGCTATAACTCACGCCAAAGAGCGCACGCTCCATGTAGAACGCCATCTTGTCGTAGTAAAGCGTCATGATGCGGACAAGGCACTCGAACGCGCCGACCTGAACAACGACGGCCGGGTTTTGAGTCGCCTCGCAAACGACCTGCATGATATAGTTGCGCTCGCCCTGCAGTCTGTCAGCGGTGCAGTGGTGATCCGAACCGTGTACCGACCTCGGCCTCGAAATTCTCGCGAATGAACTCGAGCGAGTTGTAGAGTGCGTGGATGGCCGCCGTCTGCACCTCAGCGCTCGGCTCCTCCTTGCGCGCACCCTGAACGACGGCTGTAAGGATCTCGTTGGAACGGGTCGCCAAGATCTCGGGTTTCTTCAAGCAATCAGCGTCCAACCCTTGCCACCCACCCGACTCACGATGACTTCACAGACGTAACCAAACGCTTGCAGCGTCGAAATACGGAGGAGGGTGTTCTCCTGGTTGTTGACAAACTCCAACATGGTCCCGATGAGCTCTGGCCAGATGTTGACCGGGAGCTCGATGGCGGCGATGGCGCTGACGGCCTGTGCGGCGACGGCGCCGGCGCGCGCAACGGGCGACGCGAGGGTTTGCAGGATACTGAGCTTGATGGGATTCCGAGCGTCAGCAGGCAGAGCGAGCCACCGAGCGGTCAGTTCAGGTTGGTTGACGGCATCCTGCGATCGTCAGTCAACCGAAAAGGCAAAGGCATTGCGCACGGACCCGGGCGGCGAGAGCGTTCTTGAAGGCCAGACCGGCGGCGTTACGGATATGAGGGTCAGTCGATTCATTAGCGAGCTCTGCCGCGAGCGTGTGCATATAGCCGTGCTAGAGTCATCGGTGAGCAACGGACTGTTGTTGACAGTCGACCACGTACAAAGTTGTCGCGAGCGGCCGACTCGAGCTGCTGTGTCGCACTCTCGCGAGTTGTCGCATCTATAGCCGATAGTCAGCTACCTTCTGGCCGTCTGACAGACAGCAAATAACGTACCGGGCGACAGTGAGTTGCTCAAGAGTTCGGCGGCGTTCATCGTGTTCAGTAGGCAGGCGGGTTGATTAGTGATAGTACGAGCTTGCCAGTGAGCAGCCTGCTATCCCCGCGGCGGTCCAGGCTGAGGTTCTGTCGAGATCTAGTGCTGGCGAAGGAGGTCGCTGTCGAGGAATCGACCTGTCCCATCCCACCACCCATTCGTTCCCATCCACCGCGAACTCGGGAGGAAATGAAACAATTGCAAAAGTTGAAGCGTCGACTCAAGTGGCGGCTTGGGTGTAGCAAAATGTCATCTGGCTGCAACTCTGCCGTAGCTACTGGTACCAGGTGTCTCTGCATCCCCACCTGTCGAGATTGATAGTACCCTTGCGCTGCTGAGTGGAGTGTGCTCAACATTGGGGTCGGTGACTTCCGAACCACAATCGTAATGAGACTTGCCTGACCCGCTTGCTCCCCGGCGCATTACCTGCGTCCGGCTGGTTACGTTACAGCCCTCGGAGCTCTTGAATACCTTCAAGTCGGGTGTACAGACCCAACCATGGCTTCCACCTCTGCGAAGACTGGTCATCAGATTTCTTCAAAGGGACCGTCTCAAAGGACCGTTCGCGAAGACAAAAGCCTCTGGTCTTCGATTTGCAGCCAGGGAGACACGGTGCGCTTGCTCGTATCGCTCGGCGCTTCAGCAAGAGTAAAAGAAGGCTCATACCACGCTTCGAGCTCGTCGAAGGAAGGAGCGACTAGCCTTTTGGCGTTGCGCATGCGTGGCTCGATGTCTCCCGACACGCGCGATCGATCTCGACCGCCAAGACGAAGTGGACAGCCAATCTTTGCATATTTGACGTCCGGTAGCCTTACCGTCCAGTGATTTCAACCCCTCCTGTACGGAGATCGATCTTCGAATCTTGCATCGGTAAGACACGGCCGCGTGTGCTACCGGATCGCACATTGAAGTTATATTCAATCGTCGTCTTCTTGCCTGTGCGAATACGAATGTAGGACTCGGGAAATAGTTCAAACGCATTGCCGTTGGAATCGAATTCTTCTTCAGACGGATAGCGAGGGGTGCTGTTGGTCACAGTCTTCTCCTCAGTCGGCCAAGGTATACGCCCATGATACAGCTTGAATGTGTACTCCTTTTCGTCGCTTGATGGTTTATTGCCCATCTTACGACCTGATGTTCAAGACCGGAATTCAGTGCGCTCAAGTACCTGTAGGATACAGTGCGCTAGCGTGCAGGGGCTTCACTGTCGAAGACTCGAGTCTGCGCTTCAACATCTTCACAAAGGTGCATTTCAGAGAGTAGGCCCTTCCATCACCTTCCTACATGACTGCCGATCTCATCTCAAAGAAGACACGGATACAGGCGATTGGCAAACGGAAGACGCACTCTGCTTGAAGAGGGTTCGTTCGGGGATCTGCCGGACACTTCCGATCGCGATGAACGTCCTCATTGGCTTGCAATCAGGAATCCCACTGTCACTGTTTGAGAGTCTGGTTGCCTATTCTCATGAAAGAACTGCTGATGGCCGTTATCGGTGCGCTGCTGAACACTCGGTCGATGGTAGGATGCAGCCCAAGGCGCCTCAGAAGAGTCAAGTCCAAGCAGGGTTGCACTCGCAGAATGCACGCAGTATTGATAATGGAGCGCATTGGTATGCATACTAGGTCTGCGATGACGCCTGCGGAGGGTAATCCAACGTCTTTGTCGAAACACCCTCACCATCAGGACGCCAATTACGATCATCACAATCGTACCCGCCGCTCATAAACGAGCCTCTGCCCGCATGTGTGTGCACACGGGCAACGGGGTTGGCGTCCTCATGAGCACCTATTATCAGAGAACAAGGCCGCCCTGTGACGACTTCCAGAGCTAGTCGGCCCTGTTCATCATCCTCAGCTCTCATCCACCGGAACAAGACTCCGTCCTCCCGGTATACACTTCTTTGCTCCAGAATCACCAAGGTTCTTGTTTCATTCAGGTGATCATCAAAGAGAATGGCAAACTTACCGTCGATCGTTTCGCCCGATACAGCTTGCCTGGCTTGGAGTTCCATGGCCGCGAGTCTGTCTTCCCCCGACATGTCGCTGAACAGGCAAGAGATGAACCAGTGCAAGTTGTGCCTCGGTATATAAACCTTCCCGTCGTGAAGTATATCTCACCACCGAGGTGCGAAGGCTCCACTTCCCTTTGACCAACGTGACAAGCCTTCTAGACGCTCGCTTGTTCCCTGTGGCAAACGCGAATATCGGTTGCATTCTCAAGTTCACGGGAAGCCAGTGCAGAGTCTCATCTCATTCGCACGAGAGGAAGATGTTCAAAGTGTTCAATCAGCTCCCTTGATGGAGACCCCTCTGCGCGTGCTCGCGCAAAGCAGTCCATCTCAGCCACCATGTATTGTGTGGAAGCTCGAGGCAATGCAGTGTCCGCGCGGTGGAGTCTAGCGCAATGCGAACAGGATTGTCCACCAGGAACCCATATCGCACGCATCCTAGCTATTCGAAGAAGCGCATCCACCAATCGCACTGAACACATCTACACGGCGCGCTCATGGAAGCTGATAGCGCGACCACGAGTACTGGGCGTAGCTGCTGCATCAGTCCGATGCGTCGGCGCGCCCTGGCCTCGAGCACCACCCGTCGCAAGAGACAGTAAATCGCGCTTCTACATCTCTCAACTACAATCGCCGAAAAAGTCCGTGAAGCACCAAGCCACCGTCCTCGCCCCACCTATCTCCCGTCAGCGCGTATCCCACAATGGCAAGCACTCACATGCCCGCCGAGACTTCTTGTATACATCGCAGAAACTCTGCGCTGGCTTGCACTGCCGGCCAGTTCTCCACCTAGCAACGGATCATCAGCTTGATAGCGCGGTTACGATCACGAGACGAACCACATAGTTCTGTACATCCTGATAGAGCTCTTCATAGTGGAATGCGGCAAATCTGTAGGGTTGACATCAGTTTACTGCATGGTGAAAGCTGGGCACTGGGCACTGACAATAGAGGCATACAGCGTTCGACCTCGAGCCGCTTTAGCATGTGCTCCGCGGCGAGGGCTTCGAGAGCCTTGATGCCGTAGCGATGACTGAGCATGTAGATACTCAAGGCGCTTGCTGGCGGTGGTGTCTCGCACGGATGCTTGTGCGGGTCGATGGCCGCACCCGAAGTGCCTGGGATCGAGCGTCGTGATGTTACCGATTGGGATGTTGGCGATGTGGCGGAGCTTGCAGGTGGTGGGATCCGTCGCACAGGCGTTCGCGTGGGAGGTGCCGGTGCGGAAGGACGCTTGTGGGGTGGGGGAACGGTGCTTGAACCAGAGACGGCGGGTTTGCGTGACGGCGTGGGAGGCGGCACCTTGCCCGGGGACCTGATGAGCCCAGTGGAGCTGGCGGTTGACAGACTGACACTGGGCACGCTCTTGACCGTGCCTTCCGGCTCGCTGTAGATACTGTCGCCCATACCCGGTGGCGCCATCTCGCCGGTCAGCGGCAAGGTACGCCAATCCCAATCGAGAACAGCAGATCCCAACTGGCGTCCTGCAAAGCTCTTGTCTACGCCTTGTGTTGCGACTAGCGCACGCACGTCATCGTCTGCCGCGAAATCGAGCTCGTTGCAGTACAAGTATTTGAGTGTCCAGAACACGGTGGTGAAGTCTGCGTCGTCCACAATGACTGTCGCTAGCTTGCCAGACGTCTCGTGAAAACCAGATGTGAGCAGGTCTTTGAAATAATCTGAGCGATGGCTGAGGATCTGCGAGTGAGCATAGAAGATTCGGGGTCGTGATCGAGTAGTAGGTTTGCACAGTGCCGACGAGGTCGCCGAAGCCGATGAAGACCGATCGCGGTGGTGAGGTGGTGACGTCGGAAGCGCGAGCGTCTGGCTGGGCGGTGTATAGGGGATAGTCTCATGCTCGTAACACATGAATCGGACGTCGGCTGTTTCGCGTGAGTCAAGTAATGCGGCAACCCCATCAAGCAGGTCTCTGTTGTTTGTTAACGCAGCTCTGGTCAGGAAAAGATACCCACCTGGGCACAAGCTGGGCACCTGGCCGCTGTGGCATGGGCCAGACTGGGTTCGCCGGTGACCCAACTTGTACGCAGAGAACCATAGTATCCAAAGCCGCAATCTTGTTATCCCCGAGGATAGTGGACAGATTTGGCAGCGTGCATTCTTGGCATATTCAGCCGTGCATCTCCAACTGATGCCCGCAGCTCACCAAAGAACTCCACGTCATCGTAGAAGACATGTGCGCGCTCCCCTTCTGTCCACACCCATTCCCGATGACCGTGGCGTCTTCCGACTTCGTATGGCTCCGCAGGCTGAGCGATGCCGACGAGGATGTCGGTTGGTTGACCTAGCTGAAGACTGGCGGGTAGTGGCATGAGAGCCGACAGGTACAGCGTGAGATCACACGGATTGGTGGTTAGGGTCGCCGATGGGCAAGTTGGTGAAGATGCACTGCCAAGCTCCTGTGATTGGGGTACTCCTGGATTTTGGCGGACTACACGTAATCTCAGCCATCTGTCCGTGCTCAAGGTTGAACGACAACGCACCCACGTCGACCTTGAATCGCCCATCTGCGAACACCGCACCCTCACGAAGGAGCTCGTGTACTCCCAGACTCTCATCCTCGTCCTCGTGACCGTGCGGTCGCCCCTCGCGGTCATCTCCACTCGGCGCCTTGGACAACTGCTCCTTGAGACCTTGCAAACCAGTGATACGCCATTCGAACGTCGCAATATTCCACTCCTTCTGAGCCGAGTCATCCATCTCTCGTGCCGCACTGTGAGTCGGCGGAGAGCCCAGACTACCCTGTAGAAGCGACACAGAGGTCGATGCTCTTAGGGGCGAGCTGTATGTTTGAGCTTGCGAGCTGGACCGAAAGGAGGTTGATGCTGTGAGCTGGGTCGGTGTTGCACTTGACTGTCGCTGACGGTATGAAGAGCCACCCTGGGACATGACTGCTTGCGCTCAATAGCTTGTACAGCGTAAGGAGGCGAGTAGTGTTGACGTCGAGGTCGAGTTGCCACCCAGTCGCGCCGTCGTGCCTGATGGCGCAAGCAGTGGCACTGGCTGGGGCTGGCTGCAAGCGTTTGGCAGGCGTGATTGCTGATTCGAGATGATGCAGAATGCTAATTCTTACATCCTTATACCAATTTGCCCACAGATTTCATTTCACTCCATTTGCACAGCAGCAAATGCCTGCTCAAAGTCCGCAATAATGTCGCTGTGAAGCATCAGCAACTGCAAGTGTCTCCGCCGAGGGCACCTACTCAATGTGTTCAATCCCGACGCTGACACGAATCCCTTCAGGCTCGATTCCTGCCGACTTCTGCTCCACTTCGGACAGCTGCGAGTGCGTAGTCGAAGCCGGGTGGATCACAAGCTGCCCAACTCCTATCAGTTCCCCACTTGGACTCTGCGCTTCACACTGACAGTTTTGGCGTCGCCGACATTAGCGAGGTTGCTCGCTAGCTTGAGCTTGTCGACCACAGCCGAGCCGAGTGCAGCATCGCCTTTGACGCCGAACGAGAGCACGCCGCCGAATTGGTCCTTGCGGAACTGTTTGAGCGCATTGGCGTGGTACGGGTGTTCGGGCAGGCCGGGATAATTGACCCAGCTACGGGCAGATGAGCGGAAGTCACGAGGTATTCAACCACCGGACGTACGCAACCGATGGGTGCGCTTTGAGCCATTTCGCGAGCGCGAGGGAGTTGGAGCCGTGTCGCTCGACGCGGAGTGACAGTGTCTCGACTGGATATCAGTCAGTAATGGCCAAGCCCAATATTTGTAACAACAACACGCACCTCCCTGCAATAGCAAGAAAGCGCTATGCGGCGACAAGCTAGGGCCAACGTCCTGCAATCGATCAGCCACCGAGCGGCAAAAGCATCAAGCAGCCAACATACACGCAGCACGTCAAGGCGAGCTTTGTAGGCAAACGCACTCAGCCCAAACGTCTCGCCATACTTGAGCCCGTGATAGCCCTCTGACGGCTCGGTGAAGGACTTGAAGCGGCCTGAAGCCACCCAGTCGAATTTGCCGGCGTCGATGACTGTGAGGGGCTGCGATCAGAACCTTGCAGTGATGAGGCCGTCAAGACGTTTGTACGCACCGATGCCCCCAATGACTGTGCCGTGGCCTCCGATCCATTTAGTTGCGGAATGCACGACAATGTCGGCACCGTGATCGATCGGTCGTACAACGTAGCCTCCCTACGGTGTGTCAGCTGCGCTCGTCGCTCGCTTGGCGCAGCAACATACGGCACCGAATGTATTGTCCACAATCAAAGGTCTGGAAGCTGTGAGCGTGGAGCTGCCGAACGACGCTCAAAGCTTACAGATGGTGTTGATGCGCCAGATCGGCGAACGCGCGGATATCGGGGATGCTGCGCGGGTACTCAACTCTTCTCGTCCCGGTCCACTCGACCTGATCACGTACTTGAACTTGGGGTTCCCAATCGACTCGAGATCTGTTCCGCTGCCTCAGCTTTGCCAAGCTGGCGACAACCGTGTACGCCGACTCACAAATCGCCCGCGTGCGATCATCAATGTGCTTCACGAAATCATCGACCGTATCGCCATCGACAAAGCGGAAATCGATCCCAAAGCGCTTGAACAACACTTTGAACTGGTTGAAGGATCCGCCGTACAGGTACGAAGTGGTCACAATGTTGTCGCCTGTCTCGGCAATGGTTGCGATGGCTAGAAACTAGTGGTTGGAGTTGGTCACGAATTACTGGGGCGGAATAGAGCGGCTCGGTGACGAACCTGCGCCGCTTGGCCACTTGACGTCGCGATCGCTGCAATGCCCCCTTCGAGCGCTGCCAGGCGTTTCTCCAAAACGTCGACTGTCGGGTTGCCGATGCGCGTGTAGATATCTGGACAAGCTGTCAGCTCTCACCCACCGGTACGGACTTCCACGCACAGCCATTGGCTTTCAAACCAAACAAGTCTGCACCGTTTTGCGAATCTTGAAATACGAATGAGGTGGATTGGACGATTGGGACGGCTCGGGCACGGGTAGAGTCGAGTTCGTGTCCGGCGTGGAGTTGGAGTGTCTCGAAGCGGCGCCCTGGGGTCGATCTGAGCACCCACCAAGTCAGCAACCGTTCAAGCCGGGCTCAAGGGCACTGAGAACGCACGTCTCGGGAGTGGTCATGGCAGCTGATAGTGATTACGAGTGATGTGAGTGATAGCAGTGAGTGATATCAGTGTAAACAGTCAGCGCGGGGACTTCGGAAAATAGCGTGCTGGGGATCAGCGTTGCGTGCTCAGGCACGAGAAGGGCATTGAGTTTGAGCGGATGCGTCACGAAGTTTCCGGCGGCTGTGCAGCTGTGCACTTCGCCATGGCTCGTTTTGCGTACAATCCTAAGTCTTTCTCTGCTGTTGGGCGCAAGAAGTGCAGTCGTTCAAGCTGTGAGCCTCGCGTACCTCGATCCGAGTATGTACTGTAGACGCTGGGCAATTCGACGCACGACGTTGGGAGGATGGGCATCATCGAGATTCGGCGACCGGGTTCGCGGCATTCGACTGGCTTTCAACAGCTCGGTATTCTGGAGAAGCATCCACCCTGCTCCAGAGCGCCGTGAGCGAGCGGATGGTTTCAGGTGTCTCGGTTCGGAGATTTCCCCGCGAACGCGAATGTGGCAGTTTTCCTGTGCGTCAAACGCCCGGCGTTGTACCATTCTACAGCCTCGTACGATTCACCGATGTCAACAGGGCACTCTCGCCTGACCCAGTCTGCGCGTGAATCGACCGACGTCGGCCATCTCCTATCTGCCATTCCATGTGCTTGATTTCTCCACGTAGCCAATTAGCGACGGGGGGTTGCGGCCTTATGGACGCCCCTTGCGAGGGGTTTACCACGCACCGGCCAGCAACGCATACCTCGCCCCTCTGGTGCAGCCACCCTTTGCAGCTCCGCCCAGGCCAAGCTCCCTTGCTCTCCTCTTTCTCCCTTTCTGCATTCCGGCAGCGCTCGGTCCGCCACCGCTGTTGAAAAGCGAGTTGTCGAGACGGTCAGAGCCCCTCTCGCACCGCACCGCACTACGTTTGCAGACTGAGAGCTGGGACTGGGTGCCAGTTTGGATCCACGAATCGACAGTACCCCAAGAGTCAGGCTGTGTGGGCTAGGTGGGTGCTTGGGGTGCGCTGGCAGTGGTCCGGGTGTTGTCCTAGCCGCCAGCGAGCCAGTCAATATCGCAACAAGCAGCTCACACGCTCTTCAGATCACCGTCGTAACATCAAATCCGAGTACATCGCACTATCAAAAGCAATCAGGTCGTCAACGAACGCAAACAAGAGCAAGACACGACCAGAAACGATCAAACGGCGACGACCATGGCCTTCGCCCAGCGTTACCCCTCGCCGCCGCAGTCGCAGGCCTACCGCGGCAGACCCATTCGCGCTCCACGCGCACCCGAACACACGCTCGGTCCCACATTCAGTGAAGAGGAGGACGGTGATGATTCGGCGTTTATTGCAAGCAAGATGGCTGTTCTGGGCCTAGACCCGAACGGGCAGCCGTACAGTGCTGGCGCGTTTGGCGGTGTGCGTCCGGCGTGATCAAGATATGAACGTAAACTGATGCTTCACAGCGCTCGCAGATGCAGCAGCAGCAGCAGGCGCAACAGCAGCGGGAAGCCGCTCTCAGGCAGCGTGCGCTTCTCGAGATGCAGGTACGTTGCGCTCTATCATTGAATATTTCAATCGCTGACCCTCCGCAGCAGCAGCAGATGCCGGCTCTGCTTCAGCAAGCCCAGATCCAGCAGGCGCAGGCGCAGATGCTGGCTCAGGCTCAAGTACAGGCACAACAAGCCTACCTGTTGCAGCAGCAGCAGCGCGGCCAATTCCAACCGGGCTCGATCGAGCACCTTCAGTACCTACAGCAAGTCGCTCAGCTGCAGCAGCACGTCCGCTTGCAGCAGCAGCAGAATCAGTTGCAGTTTGCCATGCTTCAGCAACAGCAGCAGCGCTCAGCTTCGGCCTCGGCCTCTGGTCAACGTACCGCCCTCGCCGCGCAGGTCGAAGCCAACTTGTACGCACGCAAGCAGCGTGACAACATCGAGGACCGCGCACGTATGGCGTTTGATGCGTTCCAGCCCGTCTCGCCGCCTGACGCCGCAGCCGCAGACTGGCGCAAGTCGCCCAGTCCACCCAAGACCCCGTTTGCGCCGATCGGCGATTCATCAGCGCCCTCGCCTGTCTCCGGTGGCAGGTTTGCCAGGGCCGCTGCGGCAGCCGCTGCCGCCGCCTTGAATGCGACTGAAGACGCACGCTCAGACGGTTCGGCAAGTTCCGGTCCGGCAACGCAGCAGACGAGCCCGACTTCTGCTTCGTCGTTTGAAACCGCGCCAGCGCTCGACAAGTCTACTGCTAGAGACAAGCTCTTCCAGGGACTGGGACACGGCCGCCCAGCCGCTGCCGTCGGTGCTGATGCAGCTGCTCGCGCTTGGACGATGGGCGCGCAGCAGATCGCGCACGCTCATCAGTTGCAAGTTAGGGCTGCAAGCTATGCTGGTCGTGAGCCCGTTGCTGTCGTGATCCGTCAGCCGCTCGGTCCACCCAGCAGCGCCGACGAACTCGGTGGCAAAAACTTTGCATCCAGGTCAGTCTCCTTCCACCCTCACGCAGAGATGCTGACGCTGCACAGGATCCGCCGCAAGGCCGTCAACAACCTCGGCATGCTTGGACGCCGTACCGAGCCATCGACCCCGACTCTCGAGCAGTCGGCCTAATCACTCACACATTCGTTTCATCTGTTTATCCGTTTGGTCCCGACTGGCTGTTTGTACTGTACAGACGTGCGCGAGCAAGGTGTTTGGTGTTTGCTTGTACGAATAGGCACTGGCCGGTCGTGATGTATGCTCTGTTTGTACTTTCGGACTGCAAGTGCACAGCGAGAAAGCCACCGCACGGCTGTTCAGGCACGCAGCCAGCGTCGAGTGCATAAAGTGCAGCGACTGACCCTACGGCCGGTCGATTGCTCTGCTGCGTCTCATACACTAACATGACCACTTGATACCTGACACGTTCCTCTCTACGACCTGCTGCCGCACTGACAAGCTCACGCTCCGCCTGTATTGTGTGCCGTGCGGGATCCTCAGCGGCCCTTGCTGATCCCTCCTTCTGACCCTTTGCACCGTCCCGTCGGACACGTTGCGTGCTCTGACCACCTTTCGACCACCACGCATATAGCAAGACCTCTCTCGCCCACTCCATTCATCCCACGCGATGACTGAACCCGAAGGACCGGATCACCCAGTGACCGTCAACGTCACGGTCAATGAGGCGCCAGCGCCAGCGGCTGACCCAGACGCGAACGGTGGCGGGGATGGTAACGGTGGCCAGCAGGGTAAAGGTAAAGGTAAAGGCAAGGGCAAGAACAACAACAACAACAATAATATCAACGGCGGCGGTGGCAAGGCCAAGGGCGGCAAGAATCAGAACAAGAACAAGCCGGCACCGACTGAAGCACAGACGGCGGCGGGGAGCGGGAGTGGGGCAGCGGGGGACCCAACACCAGCTGAAGGAGCAGCAGCGGCCGTTGCAGACTTGGCGGATCCGGTTCTATCACACGGCCCGACACATACCCACGAAGAAGCGGCGATTCTGAACGCGGCAGAAGAGGTTTTGGCGGCGGCAAGAGCTAGTAAACGACAGTCGACTGTTGCGGCTCCGATACCTGCGCCTGTACCTCCGGTCAACGTTGAACCGTCGAGACGTTCCAGAGCGGGCAGTGACGCCGGTCGATCCGTTCGGTCGCATCATACGCACGCGCATACGCCGATCGTGGTGCCTGTCGTTGTGACTGTACCAGCGGCTGCTCCACCTGCGCCTGCACCGACAGCGCCTAGAGCACCTACGGCTCCTGTTGCTCCTACTGCACCGACAGGACCCAGAGCGCCTACGGCCCCTACTGCTCCGAAAGCGCCAACGGCTGCACCCTCTGTCCGCGCACCTTCAGTTCGCGCACCATCAGTCGCACCTCCTCCAACTGCACGCGCGCCCCCCTCTGTTCGAGCGCCTTCGGTCAAAGCACCGTCAGTCCGACCCTCACCTTCGGTCCACCCAGCTCCAACCCTCGCAGTCGTCAACGACGCTCCGGAAGACTCCAAACCCCAAGACGGAGACGACATGCATTTGTTCAATTGTAGCAAATCCAAGAAATCGTCGCCTGCGCCGGTAGCGGACCAGCCGCTGCTTGAGACGACGGTGACGACGACGACGACGACGCATACGAAACCTGTGATACCTGGTAATGCGGCGCCGCCATCTCGTCCACAGTCGATGGTCGTGCGCAACACGCCGCCGGCTGTACGGCCACCAAGTTTACCCAGTGGTGGGGCTATCGCATCGACTGCGGCGCCGAGCGGGACCGATGCCGCAACGACTGCCGGTGGAGGCGGTAAGAAGGGCAAGAAGGGAAAGAAAGGCAAAGCAGCGGCCGAGACTGAAGTTGCTGCCACGGAAACCCTGGATCTCAACACTGCTGGCACGACGATTGGCGGGCCCACTACGGCGGGAGTGGGCGCGAGGACGATGGCTTTGGGCAGTGATGCGGGTTTGATGGACAAGCCGGCGCCTGGGACGAGTGGCGGGCTGAGACCGATTCCAATCAGTGAGCGCGCATACGGTGTGGAATTGCCCATCCACTGACGCAACCATGCAGTCGACTACCAAGCGCTGATCAGACGAACCCCGCCGCCGACGGAAAAGACACCACTTCCGATCCTGCCCAAGGAGCCTGCACTGACGGTCGCTGCGCCTACCCTTGCTCCGACGGTGGCGCCAACCTCGCCCAAGTCGCACAAGCACAAAGACAAGCACAAGGATAAAGATCGTCATCGGCATCATCGTCACCATGATGAACTGGACGACTCGCCATACAAGCCGCTGGACGGACCACTTGGCCCACCGAAAGACGACCGGTGAGCGACAAGCAAGGGTGGTAGCATGACTGATCCTACAGCTACGCGTACCCGCCCGATCCCGTTGAGCGCGAGCGGAAGGAGCGCGAACGCCTTCGTGCCAAGCTCAACCCTGCACCTGCACCTGGTCAGCTGCCAGGAGGACCAATGGGGATCAATGGCATGGGCCCGTAAGTGTTTCGTCTCAGCTATTGTTCGAACTGCGGTCATGAACCCAAAGAACCGTGTGACGTGGCGGCGGGGCCAAGGACCCTCCTTTGAGACCGGATCCGTCGACCATCTCAGTCAACCCGTCCTTGGGCGGCGCTTCAACGTCCAGCCTTCTCCTCGCCACTAGCTCACTACCACACAGTGCTTTCCGACCACCGTTTCCACCGTTACCGCCCCCGCTTCCAACAGCTATCCCTGGCGCAATGATGGGCATGGGCATGGGACCGATGGGAATGTATCGCCCGCCAATGATGGGTCCGATGGGAATGGGCATGGGCATGGGCATGCCGTATCCCGGGATGATGATGGGCATGCCAATGCCCGGGATGATGGGCATGCCAGGTATGGGCGGGATGATCCCAGGACGATTCGGCAGAGACATGCTCGGAAGAGGTGAATAGGACATTGACACTGTGAATGCATACTTGCGGCTCGGCTGATGCTCCCGAGCAGATTTTGCAGGACCAGGAGGGCCGGGCGCGAGGTGAGTCGGCAGTGGTCCTTGGAAGGACGCTGACGCACTGTAGTCAACCTTATCGACCGCCTGATCCTTCCGCGCTACCGCCGATGCCTTCGGGCCTGCCTTTCATCGCGCGACCGGGTCAGGAGGGCTTTGATCAGTACGGCCGGCAGAGTGAGTATGGGCGATTCAAGCGCTGTTGGCTGACAACTGCTGTAGTTCCTCCACCACTTCCCGAGGGTGGGTCGTACAGTGGCTGCCTGGTTGGCACTAACGTTCCGCAGGCTACGATGGTTGGGGTCGCCCTATCGTCGGTGGCAACCCGCAACCTCCCCAACCTCCCGCCATGATGCAGCCATCCATGATGCAGCCGTTCGGCGGCATGCAACCCGGCGGTCAGCCCAGCGGCGGTCTCGGCCTCGACCCCAACGGAGCCGAACCTCCCGCCCCYCCCCCACCCGCAGCGCGAGAGATTGAGAACGAGCCACTCTCCGGAACAACCACGACCCGACCAGAGCAGTACGTCGCTGCGCATCCATATTATGCGCGCAGGCTGGGCAGGGCATGGTAGGCTGACGAATTATGTATTGTTGCATGTTTACAGACCACCCGCTTTTACGAGACGCCCGGCGACGCGCGACAGGCATTATACGTATCAGCCGTTTGATGCGTTTAGTCTGCCGGCGATCAATTTGAATCGACCGCATGAGCTGCATCTGCCTGTGAGTGGGGACTTGTCTGCAAGTGATGCGCTGATCTTCGACAGCGCGAGCTAGACAGCCACGACGTCAATGAATCCGAGTGGTCCGTCCCTCCTCCTCATATTGATCAGCGCTGATTCCGCGCAGGGCAATGTTCATCGACGATCTCTCGAAAGAAGCGCTTTCAAGCGCGAAACACGACTGGTCCCGTTCCTCGCGCTATTCCGAAACGCACCGCGGCGGCCCCCGCCCACAACTTAGCGACGGCGTCCATTCCCTCCTCTCCGCCTGGCTCGTTTCGTATTTCGCTCCGCGCGGAGTCTTCGTCTACGCCGCGAAAGAAGGTAGGCGCGTGCCGGGCCCACCGCTCGATCGACGGATGCGACATGGGATCGCCCAGAGCCAGGCTTCGGACTTTAGTGATTCGGACAGTGATTCGACGCTGGATGGTGATCGGCGGGATGACATGTACCTCCCGAGGAGGGAGAGGGATTATAGGCGACGACAGAGGGAGAAGGAGAGGCGGAGGGAGAGGAGGGCGAGAGAGCGTGATAGAGAGGAAGAGGATTGGGGGAGGAGACGGTCGAGGGACGCTGACGGCGATTGGGAGGTTCACTTTTCGTATCGTGAACCGACCGTGTGGCAAGAGGGCGCGAGGGCGCGGTCGTATGGCGAGAAGATTGAGTACGAGCGGCCGAGGCGGTGAGGTTTCTTAGCATTCTTGCATGCATCTTAGTCTGGCAGACATGATACGCTGCCTTGCACATGGTCATCAGTGCATGGCTCAAGCAAATGTTATGTACAACCTCTACTCCCTCACGACGCAATCAGAACCTGGCAACGTCAGTAATGTTACTACCAACTCGCGATATCGCACTCACGGCGCTCGGCGTCAGTCCATTCTCGCGCAACGACTTGTTCATCTCATCGGGCGAAAACTGCTTGCTGCACCACGCGTCAGTCAAGACTCACGAGACAGCACCGCAGTCAACTCACCGCGGAAACGCTTGCGAGAACCGAATCGTCGAGACGTCGTAGCTCAAGCTCTCTGACGCCACCCACTCCGCAACGTCAATCAACGCTGGTGATATCAGCACCGCACCCGCCACAACCGAAAACACTCACTACTGTCCGAAGGGAAACTCTTTGCCATTGGCGCACTGCCCTCGATCCGGACTTGCAGCCGCGTCTCCTTGTAATCTGCACCTTTGACGCCAGTGTTTGTTGGTTTTGCCGGACTTGCGGGCGCTGCGCCGGAGGGCGCTTGGTATCCTGGAATCGCGGTGCCCTCGCGAATCGCCTTTTCGCGAGCGGCCTTTTCGGCGCGCGCTTTCTTGTCGGCCTGAGGTGGTACGTTGGCACGCGTTCATCCCGACGGTGAGATTGTTCGCTTGCCACTGACCTCGATCTGGGCTTTGACCGCTGCGCGGGCCTTGGCATCCGCAATCTTGTCTACGCACCGGGTGAGCCACATCTTAGTATAACTCCAGCAACGTACCGGCCTTCCTCTGCGCCGCCTCCTTTTCAATCTCCTTGCGCTGCAAATCCTCCTTCATCTGGGCCGCATCTTTCCCCGCGACCCTTCTCAACGCCTTGCCAAGCCATCAGTCTCCTCCACCCCGTACATGGACGTATTGAACCCACCTCGTTGGCTTTGTTGACCTTTGCGTCCTCCTTTTCCTGTTTCGCCCGTTTCTCTGCCAGTTTCTCCCGAAGCTCAGCTAGCTTTGCGACCTTTTCAGCCTCGGTGAGCGGCTTGATCTCTTCGGTTGATTCTTCGAACGATTGATGGCCCGACTTGTTGGCGTGAAACGTTGCCATTTCGGAATTGCGAAAGATCTTGTGGCACTGTGGAGTCCTGTCAAACGAATGGTCAAGGTCGGCTGAGCGAACGTACCGTGCTGCAGCGGATCGACTGGATCGCGATGCGTCAGCTTGATCCTGCGACAAGGGCTTTGTTCACAGCCTGACCGACCTTGGCTTCGGTTTCGAGAGCACCAGCACCAATGTGGATCTGAGCCTCCTCGTCCTCGTCATCGAGGTCATGCTTGGCCTTTGGGGCGGCACCCGCGCGAGCATCGGGTGCTGGCACGGGTTCATCTGCGTGTGCGAGGACATGATCCATCATGGGCTGTGAGATCAGCACCATCTCTCCGTAGTTGGATACCCTAGACTATTCACTTGTAATCCAGCATTGTTGGTGGCCTTGGCGGCCCCTGCATGCCATTGTCAGCTACGTACGGAGCGATGCCGCTCAGTCTGACGCACAGTCGACGCGTTCGGCGTCAAAGCCCATTGCGATCAGCTGGCTCTTGTCTGACATGATGCAGGATGTGCGAGTGCTGTGCTTGAGTGCTGCAGAGGTGGTAGAGTGATCGTCTGTCGCTGTCACACTGGCATCATCCTTATGGCATGCCGTGTCGGTGAACACGTGACGGTACGTCCAAAGGTAGCGCAGGAATTAAAGAGGGCGAGTCCCGCGCCTTGCCATCAGTAGGCCTCCCAGTTCTGTCGCCACCTTCAACCAACGACAACTACTCACATGTCGGGCATTCAACTGACACGCCGCCGCAAGGCTACCCAAGCATCAAGTCCACTACCGCACCTGATGCGAAACCGGCACCTTTAGCTAACAGTGTCGCCGAATTCGACCACGTCCAACCCAAACAAGACACTACTAATGACCGGGCGCAAGCGGACGCTCGAGTCCACGATGAGCGTGGCAGTGCACACGCTTTCGACCTGACGGCTGGTCTGTGTTGTACAGCGGCCAAGTCGAGCCATTCTCGACAAAGCAAGACGGGCCCGGCTGGCCAAAGAGTCGAGGAATGGTGCGTTTGGTCGTCGGAGCCGTCGAATGCGTCTGACGATGGATAGCGGCGCTCAAGGCTGACCTCTTAGCCCGCTGGGAATCCAAGACCATGGGTCACTGGCGACCGGCGCAGTAGGTCCAAGTTGTCTCTACACTTGTATGCGAGCGCCACGCCTTTTCGACTTTGCTCCAGGTTGACTGCGCGAACGATTGGCGCCATCTGCCAGTTGGACAGGTTCCTACTTGGTTAGCTGTCCAAGCAAAACTGCGCGCAGTAATGTCAATAATATGAATGAATCCATGGCATCATGTCGGCGCACAGACTGGGGTTAGGCGAGAGCATCATCCTCTGCGGTTATCTTGCACTGTCCGCGTTTCACGTTCGAGCAGCCGACCATCAGCACCCTTTGGCTTCTCAGTCGTCACTCTGGTGCACAGGATGCAGCGCAACGTCATCAACAAGGTCATCGCCGCTCTCTCGCCAGCCTCGGCGAGCTCGACAGTCCCACAGCCATGCCATTCATCCAGTATCATCCCCGTCATCCGGTCCTTGCCCCAACTACGGCGCTGGCGGCACGCGGCTCGAGTCAAGAATTATTCCGTAGGATGTGTGCCGACGGTGAGTGAGCTGTGGGCGCGCAAGTGGGCGAAAGCAAGGCTGACGATAGGCAGATGGGCGCACTGCACCAAGGTCACTTGAACCTTGGTCAGCACGGGCTCCAAATGCTTCCCGCATACAACCCAAGACTGACTTGACCAGTTCGCACATCACTACAGCAGAATCCGTTGACACTGCTCACGCTGTTCGTGAACCCTACTCAGGTCAGGCCAGCGAGGACAATCCCCCACCCAACCCCACTGACGACTACAGTTCGCCCCAACCGAAGACCTCACAAGCTACCCCCGCCACCTCGACAAAGACCTCGACCTACTCCGTACCCTCTTGCCCCCCTTCCAATCTAGCACGGGTCACCCTACGAGACCCTCGCTGGCTTCCACACCGCCCTCACATGCACTCCGAGGCCTCGGCGTGTCGGAAAACGATTCATACAGGTCAAGCACGACCGAGGAAAAGGCTCTGGAACAGGGACAGGGCAGTCGACTGGTCGTGTTTGCGCCGGCCGAGGAGACAATGTACCCTCTCAGGGGTGAATTGCAAGACCTGAACCGGAAACGAGGCGTCGAGGTCGACGTCAAGGGGTGGGGCGATGTGCTCGAGGGCGGTTCGAGGCGTGCGTTGGCGATAGGCAGACGGCAGTAGCTGACCAGTCCATACAGCGCAGTTCTTCAAAGGAGTCGCGACCGTCTGCACAAAGCTCTTCAACGCTGTCGAGGTGTGTCATCCACCCATACGTCCCACAGCTAACGGCACAGCCCGATCACGCCTACTTTGGCCAAAAGGACATCCAGCAAGCTCTCCTACTCAAAATCAGTACGTTACACCGTTCTTCCTATCACCGCCAAAGCTCACTCGCCACAGTGCTCCAAGATCTCCTACTGAACCACCCATCACCCGACAACCTGCACATCATGCCGACCACGCGCGACCCAAACTCGAAATTAGCGCTATCAAGTCGCAACGCCTACCTTTCCCCCTCGGAACTCGGTTTCGCTCCGATACTGTACAAAGCCCTTAGCCACGTCCAATCCGCGCACGTCTCGAACCCGTCTTCCACAGCCGAAGCGCTCTTATCAACCGCGCGCGAAATCATCCACAGTACAACCGTCGAAGCGCAGAAACAGGGTATAGACGTCAAGCTCGATTACGTCGAGATTTTCGATAAGAATACATTCGAGCTGGTGACTGGCGAGATGGGGAACCGGGAACTGGTCGTGGCGGGCGCAATGTGGGTCGGCAAGACGAGGTTGATTGACAACTTGCTGCTGGGGTGGGAATGTAGCTGAGCGGGTGTGAGGTTCAATGTGGGTGGGAATACTGTACTATAGATGGTGTATGTATCGCTAGCTGGCCTAGACGGACCGCTCGAGTAACTGCAGCAACGGATACATGTCGTCTACACTACGCCGTCTTGACTTCGAGCGATGCCGCGGGCTCCTCGAAGAACGCCTATCGTCGTCAGGACCGCAGCCTATGAGCAAGGGCAGAACGAACCTTTGTGACCTTGCCAAACTCTGTCAAGGCACTCTCAATCGTCTCGGTATTCCCAGCAAACTGTGTCATACATCAATCCACCTCGTCCGGGACATTTGCATACACTCACTGTCGCGCGCAAAAAGTTCAATCCATCCGTCTTCTCCTCTCCCGGCACCAGGATCGCAAACACCTTGCCTGGCATCAACAACACGTTATTCGCGACCAATTTCTCCACTAGTTCATCCAACAGCGCATTCGTGTTCCGCCCATCGGGCTGGTAGCGCGGGTGTTTGTCGACGTGGACTTGGAGCCATTGGAACATGCCTGCTTTGGCCGGGGTCGAGGTCACGTATTCGGTCGGGGTGGTGCGTGAGAGCACGTCGAGGAAGAGATCGCGTTTGCGCTGGTATTCGATTCGGAGAGAGTGTACCCAGCGGAACCAGCCTGCTAGACCCCAGTTTTGGGGCGCGAGATATGCCGAGATGCTGTGCTAGTTAGCGAGGGAAGCGGTCAGGGGTGGATGTGGGCGCTTACAGCGATTGCGAGATTCCGTTTGGTGTTTGTGTGCTCGACTCGCCTGCATACCAGTCAGTCACTTCACAACATCATCGAGATGAATTGAACCAACCGATCCGGATCAAGCGCTCTGCAAACGACGCATTCGCCGTCGTCCAGCCCAGACGCAAGCCAGGCCCAGCGACTTTTGAAAAGGTGTCGATCCGGATCACGCGGCCATCGACGTCGCGCGAGAGGTACGATCGGACACCGGCATAGTCGTTGAACGCTTTGGCGACCGCTTGCGTGTCGTCTGTCGATGGCTGGGGGAGGGCCGAGAGGGCTTGCTCGAGGTCTTTGGCCCGCTGGGTGGTGTCGGACGTGTAGGGCTGGAATTGGAGGCTGCAGGTGTGAGCTGGGTGGTGACGCTCGGAATTGACTTACGGGAAGTATGGGTCGTCCTCCATACTATGTCATATCAGCAGGGAAGCGCCAGACTGACCAAAACTCACATGATCACGTCGTGCTTTTGCGCAATGGCGTAGATCTCATTGTATCGCTCTTCGGTCTGCGTCGTCCCCGTTGGGTTCTGCGGATTATCAGCTGCGGATGTGAAAACAAGCCAAGTAACCCACCTGCCCACACGGGATCGTATACAGCAAGTGAGGCTTCCGACCCTGCGTCGCCTCATCCCAAGTACTCAGAACCCGATCAAAGTCATCAGGGACCAAACCGCCATCGTCGATCTTGATAGGGTAGAACTTTGCGCCCTTTGCGCGCCCACTCGCCGCCGAGGATGAGAATGTGAATTCCTCACATAGGACCGTGTCGACGTCTGGCTCGACGAGTAGCGTGAAGACCTTTGACACGCCTGCGATTGTTAGGGCCTTCATTGAGACACTGAAGCACTCACCGTCGGTACAGCCCGAGTTGACGATGACGGTCTGGTCGGCGTACGCTTTACCGTGCACCAGCTCGTTATATTCTGCGAGCTGGCGCAGAAGCTCGGGTTGACCAGCCGACAAGCCATACTGCCACGAAGCCGCCAAATCGACCGAGCCCGCCGGCGACGGCTGCGTGTTACCGCCACCCGTCTTTGTGAATTTGAGCGTCGACGTCTGCGCCTGACCGCTCGTCCAGGGTGTGACGTTTGTAGATGAGAGCGAGTCGACAGAGGGTACGAGGAACTCTTGCGAGATGACGGGGAATAGGTCCGGGTGGGGGATGCCTGTGGTGCTATGGATCAGCCGACCTCATGCGCGCGCGAGCGCGTTAGACTGACCGCCTGCAAGGGAGAGCATCCCAGGCTTGCCCATCAGCCTTCCAAACTCCTTCATGGCACTCGGCGTCGCCTGCCTGACGCGCTTGGCGACATGGTGCGACAGGTTTTGAGATTCGGGCAGCTGGATTGCGGGTGACATTGGGTGGTGAGAATGGGTGGGCGGTCAATACTGTCTGCTACAAGCGACTATGTCTAGTCAATGCTAGAGCCAAAAACGCTCGATGGTATCATTTCACTACGTTGGCTGACTCAGTCGAGCGTCAGTGTTCACCATCGGGGCGGACAAGGCCGACGGCGGTGTTACGTGACTGCCAGCCGTACGTGCACCATGATACATTCCGGAATGCTGCTGCTGCTGCTCGCTACACGCTCTAGAAGTTGATGGCTGGGGTGTGTCAGTATTCTCACCAGCTGCCACGACCACAACTGACGCTTGTCGAACGAAGCCAAGGCGGCCTCCTTGAACGCTGCACGGGTGTCAGCTCGATCAGGTCTTAACGCAATAAGCACATACCCTCGGACAATGTTGGGTGGGCATGACATGTCCTCGCAATGTCCTCAGCCGACGCCTTGTACTCCATGGCAAGCACAGCACTGGCAATCATCTCACCGGCGTTGGGGCCTGCTCCATGAGCGCCATCCCACTGAATCCGCGCTCAACGCACCAATAATGTGGCAGCCAAGCACCTGGTCAGTCTCCTTCTCGACGATCTGTCGATCCCATTAGCTGGCACCTGCCACATCCATCGCTGCACGCACAAACTTGACGAAACCGTCCGTGTCCTGGTTGGTCTTTGCTCGCGAGTTGGCGGCAAAGGGGAACTTGCCAATCTTGTACTTGACACCGGCCTGCTTGAGCTCCTCTTCGTTCTTGCCGACCCACGCGACCTCGGGGTGGGTGTAGACGACTGAAGGGATGGCGTCGTAGTTGACGTGACCGTGGCCGGTCTTGATGATCTCGACGGCAGCAATACCTGGCGGTGTCAGGGCTGTATACTACTAGTCCACAAGCTCTCACCCTCCTCCTCGGCCTTGTGCGCGAGCATAGGACCGAAAGTGACATCCCCAATACACTTGATGCCCTTGACCGAAGTGTTGAACTGGTCGTCGATGACGATGCGGCCACGCTTGTCAAGCTCGACGCCGACCTTTTCCAGGTTCAAACCCTGAGTCACAGGGCGGCGACCGATGGCGACAAGCACAACGTCGGCGTCAAGCTACGAGCGTCAGCCTTAGCCCAATGGGAGGAGTGTCGACATACAGTCTCCTCCTTGCCGCCCTTGGCAGCCTCGACCTTGAGCTTGACGATCCCGTCAACCTTTTCGGCACCGACGACCTTGGTGTTGAGCTTGAACTTGAAGCCCTGCTTTTGCAGAATCTTCTGGAACTGCTTGCTGCGTGGTGTCAGCACACATAACCGAAAAGCTAACAACCTACCCAACCTCGGCGTCCATACCGGCACCGACGGCGCCAAGGTACTCGACAACCGTCACCTCGGCACCGAGGCGGCTCCACACGCTACCGAGCTCAAGACCAATGATACCACCGCCAATGACGACCATCTGTCTTATCAGTCACAGTTCAAGCCACGCGAGTACACACCTTCTTAGGAACCTCCTGCAAGTCGAGCGCACCAGTCGAGCTCACAATCTGCTTCTCGTCGATCTCAATGCCCGGGAAAGGCGTGACTTCGGAACCGGTAGCGATGATAATGTTCTTGGCCTCGATTTGGGTCTCGCCGCCCTCGGTGAGCGCAACGTTGATGCTGGTGGGCGACGCGAACGAGGCGGCACCCTTGATGTAGTCGATGCCGTTCTTCTTGAACAGGTAGGTCTCGATACCACCCGTCAACGCCTTGACGGCAGAGTCTTTGGCCGCGAGCATCTTGGGCAAGTTGAGCTTGACGCCCTCGACTGCGGCGGTGAGCCGCGGTGCACAGTACAAAGAGACACGTACCGTCAATACCACGGTTCTTGAGGTCATGCTGGGTTTGGTGGAAGATGTGCGAGTTGTTGAGCCTGATGGAGTCAGTACATAGCTTCGTTCAACGAACGTTATCGCGATGGCAGAAAATAGGCAGCTCAGTACAGTCACTTGGTCGATGGCAAGGACCCTACCAGGCAATGCAGGACATATATTGCACACGCAACACACGTGGTCTATGCACTGGCCCGCCACCAGCCGCAAAGAAGGCTGAGGGCATCGAGCACATCTGCCGCGGTCCGCGCGCCGAGAGTGAACCATATCACTTTGCCGACAAGTCAAAGACTGCCTCGCTCTTGAAGGCAGTCTCGTCTCAGACAAGACCTGTGGCCACGAGCTCTGCGCAGTACAGAGATCCTACATTGCAGTACATGCTCAGGCTGACGCCCGCAATCAAGTCGTTGGGGAAGCAGTTGACGGCTTCTCACTTCAGGGCAAGGCGTCAAGCAAACGATATGTTGCGCGCAGCCGTCGTGATCGACACAGGAAGTGTTCAGCAACACGAATCCGTCAAGCCAGCTATGATCCCAGCAAAGACTTGGCAGGAAACTGCCAAGAGAGACATAGATCTAGCTGATAAGACTCGCTACATGGTCTAGCCCTTCAACAATGCAACGGTACGCGTCAGACCGGGATAATGCTGAGCTGCCGCTTGAAACATACTACGAAGCTGCTGCTCCGCACTGAACTCCGTCTAAAGTGGCGGATCTCTGTGGCTGGCACCAGCTCCGCGGGATCGCATCTAGCGGTAAACCAACTCAAAGAGTCATGGCGTCGCGAACGGTCATCGTGACAACGGGGTGATGATGACGGTCAGGCATCATCTTATACGCCACGCAGCATTGTACCAGGGCAGCCTTGACAGGGTACTGGCAAGTCCCGCTGGAAGAGAGACAGCTGCGGACGTCGAGAATGATGGTTTGATATCCATGATGGACGATACGCGTCAAAGCGCATTAATGCCGCATCCACCGTCAAAGGCTATTGCGTGAAGCTCCTGTGTCGGACCAGAGCTCCGCCGAGTGGCGGAGGCAGCCTGAACATTGAGCTCTATGCCATCGCGTATGACGGTGTGCAGACTGCTAGCCAGCGCAAGAACGGCACAGGGAATGTGGCTAACGATCAGCAGACGCGCTCGCTGTGCGCGGGCGGGTGCGCTTCCATCAGCTGGCTATCCGATGCACGTGCTAGCTTGCGCTGCTCCGTTATGACATCTCGACGCGTAAGTCCGAAGCGAGACTATTCTGCAGAGAGCGGTATACTTGGTGCGATAGCCCAAACACCGCGCCCAATCTCGGCGACGGTTGAGAAACTTCTGACCCAACCTAGGCTACTGGCTCGCCTCATCCATGATTGAGCGACCAAGCATGGCAGGCGCACCCGCGTCAGCTCGCACCCTGGTGTCGCTTTCACTAAGACCTGAGCTTGCGTACTATCGACATGGTCCTCTCTGCACCCTCGCGACGACTATGGGCTAAGCTAGATGGGTCTCGACGAGATTCCCAGCGGCGCCAGTCTCATCGTGACGACGGCATCAACGTCTCTGATCCACAGGTGTCGCGAGGCCCATGCCTCATGCCATTGCAGAAGAAGCATTACATTGACGCAGTGCGGCGATCACATAGCTGAGTAATAGCTCGTCACCCGCAGGTCTGCGAGACCTGCAAGGCCAAGCTTAGCCACGCGGTAGCTATGCAATTCTTGTGACATGCACACAGGCGGACGCTGTCCACATTGTACACCTTGAGGCCGACAATCCGAAATGTCACAATGGTTTTGAAGGGAATAGAACGTCGGCACCGACACGAAAACGGCACGAAGTAACCGACGTCGGATTGAGCTACCTTGGCTCACGCCGCGACGGCTGCGTCCTCGCACTGTCCGTCCCAAGACACAGCACTGTGTCAACGAGAGAGTGATAACTGAACGGCGAGGACATGTGTGCCACTAGCGGCACAAGTGTCCGCAACGCGGTTCAGCTACGTCGTCCGTCGATGCACAGTGCGACCGTGTGCTGCATGCTTGACACCGTCACGCCCAACTTGGGCGCGAGTTCATCAAGATCTCAGACAGCCGATCGTTTTTGACAGGGAGTGGCGACTTTGATCCCCGCACACCTCGATCATCGATTATCAGCTTACAAGACGCCGCCGACGGCCTGCTCGAACAGAGACAGAGGCGGCTGTTCCCACCAAGTTGATGTCCCACTATCGAGTGCTGTGCGTCACAATCTCGAGTTTTTGTCGAAGCCGATTCCTCGTGCGCTCCCACTCGCACACAGACCGGCAGACGGGGTACTCACATTGCCTTTGACGGGATGCAGCCGACGTTCAAGCATGTTCCACCGAGCGAGCCACGCTTCTCGATACAGGCCGTCTATGATGAGTCAGCACCATAGTGTCCAGTCTGCATTTGGACCCGATCGAGGTCTATGCTCTCGTATCGCCCCAGACCAGCCCGATACCCACCTTGAACCCGAGTTGCGCGGCCTTGATAGCGGCGACATAACCTCCCGGTCCTATTCCACCGTGTCAGTTCGCTCGCTTTGTGTCTGAACCCGCGGGCACGCACCACCACCGATCACGACGATATCGTATGGTTCAGTCTGTGTCGCGAGTCCCCGGACCGAGACGGAGAGTAGGCCTTGACGAGCGACATGGCTTGAGATCCGGTTCGAGAGAGGGCGGAGGAGTGATGTGGACTGAGATCGGTGGGTTAGTAGTGGTTGCTTTAAGGGGTTGCGTGACGCAGCATGCCGCATGCAGGGTGGTGAGGTGAGTGTGGGCACTGACCTGTACTGAGCGAGAGAACATGTTGAGTGAGAAGGGTAGCGTTGTTGCGAGACGGGAGCCGTACTCTAGTAGGACCGCGTTAAACCGGTGTGTGGCGCAGTAGGCCACGTGACGCGATTTGGTGGCGAGCCGGGGGGTTAGCACCGCAGTCGTCTAGAGATGGATCGACTTCCTCTTTGCCGATACCTACCACAACATGGGGTCTCTAACCCTGTAACCCCGTTGAGACACAAGATCTCCCAAGAATACCTCGCTCCGAACGCAACACCGCTCAACCATGCCTACCACGGCAATACCGGTTTCACCGGCCTGGACATCAACCCCGAGCTCTCGGTCCCCACCGAAGAGTGGTTGGCTCTGCAAGTTGCCATCAATCTCGCTTTCAAGATCCTGTCACACCCGGAAGGATTGTCAAGCGCAGCAGCCGCCATGACCCCATACTACGCCTCCAGCACCCATCCGGTCGCGCCACTCCGCGAAGCCCTCCACGCTTTCCACGTCGACATCTGCATCGCTACTGTACACAAACCATGCCAAGCTTATGTGATTCGCCCGACGCACGAAGACGCCAAGGACCCAGCCAGGTTGTCACTACATCTACACACGATCGTGCTGAACGTGCGGGTGCTCGCTTGTTTCGGGCGATTGATAACGTCTGCAGTTCTATCGACGCTACCAGTTGGCATACGTGGAACGGCAGGACGAACCTGTCAGGTGGAACCTGCACCTCGTATTAATGGCAATCACGGTATCGCACAAATCAGTACACCTCTTGCCTCACCAAGTACGTCTTGGCGATTTTACCGATTGCAACGCTCATTGAATACGTCCACGCAGCTCGCTTATCTGCTCCGAGGTGTCATGACAATCAACGAGACCTCCCTAACAAAAGCCCGCGACGTGGTACAACGTCCGAGCAGGGTGGTGCGAGGGTGCGAGCCCTTGCAAAATCCTGCAGGCAGGCCAAGGAGGCCCGCAACCGTGAGTCCGGTCACATGGTGATAATCGCAGAATGCGACAGTGTGTAGTACCGCTCAAGCTCCGACTGATTGTGAGCATTGCAAAAGACGCTTTGGACCCGGCAGTGCTACATATCAATGCTGGTTGTATGAGATGGAGTTAGCAGCGGCGTTATCGGCGTTCTGTAGTGCGAGTGGTGGCAAGGCGCGAGCTGCAATTGACTCGCAAGATGGCCGGAGCGCGCTGGCGAGCGGCCTCTTCATCCTGTTCTTGCTGCACCTGTCTCATGTCCGCCAGCAGATCAGCTGGCAGCGTCACGGGACGTCCTCGTGTGCCGGAGGCCATCGCGAGGGTTCTTCTTGCGATAGGACTTTTTGATCCTGTCGCTGCTGCCGCTGTGGACGCTGACGAGCAGCACGGATGATGGCTGAGATGTCGCCACTCAGTCAGAGGGTTCGGCGTCTGCGGCGTCTCACCAACCCCAAGTACCAGCCGCGGCCTCGTTCCTCGCCCGCACCAAGTCGTATGCACAGACCAAGTCGTCATATCATTTCTATACACAATATATCACACGACATTCGTTACTCTTGATCACGGTCACCTCTCCACATTGAGATCACAGTTCCCCTCTCCACATTAAGATCACGCTTCCCCTCTCCCTCTCTCAACACCCTCGGCTTTAAGCCCCAGACGCCGGTCGACCAATTGTGAACTTCAGCCGCCTGGCCATCCTGCGCTTGTGGACCTTGCGCAGGGGCTCCTGGTCCTCATCGTTCGCTGCCTCTCGCTGCCTCTTATCGCCGCGCTCGACCTCATCCTCTGGCGTTTTGCCCTGCTCCCGTCCCAAACCCTCGAGCTCGCCTCCAGCAATTTGACCCGCGCCGTTAACATTGTCCTTGTTGCTGTCGCCCGACATCGCGCGCTCCTCGTTCCCAACCTTGATCTCGACAACTGGAGTCGCCCTCTGCTCGCTGACAGCCGCGACCCTCTCGAAAGACGCATGACGCCTCAAGACCTTGCCGTTGACAATCTCCTTCCCGCGCATAGCCCGCCATGTAATAGCGAGGTGCGCTTGCAACAGGCTGAGCTTGTTTGAGTCGTCTTCGGCAGTACGTGCTTCGACGGTTTCGCTGACGAGGAGTCGCGCTTGGTCTCGCTGCAGGTAGATCGCCTTGTCGTGACCGAAGATAGCGACGTTTTCGAGATTCGCTTCGACCATCACTAGCCAAGCCTGGAGGTGAATCAGCTTCGGGTCAGATCACGGAGTGGGACGTACCCTCGTGAGCAGAGCTTGTGCTTGCTTCTCGCGGTCCTGCTTGATCTCCACCGTCTCCTTTGAGCTGGCGTCACTCAGATCGAACGCGGACCATTTGCCGCTCGGCGCGAGGTGGGCACTTTGGACCGCCATGGCGCGCAGCTCGTCGACTGGGAGACTGTTGACGAAGATGACGCCAACGTGGTACGGGCATTCATCGGCCTCCAGCACTCGACAGGTCGACCGGTTTCTGAGATCGCATACCCACCAATCGGGAAGGGGAGCGAGTTGGTCCGGTGGTTGCTCTGTCTTGTCTGAGGGCATGTAGCCAACTCGAGCATAGTGAAGCAGGTTGCTGTAGCCGACCGGACCGGACGATATGACTGTGCCGGGAGAGTTGAGCATCACGTTGACACGTGTGAAGAGCACTTGATCCCAGTAGAAGGCGAGATCGTGGGGCGCGGGGGACGGTTGCAGAATATTCTCTTGCTTCTCCGTATTTAATACGTCCCACACAAGACCGCGATAGCCAGGACCATCAAGCCACGCTGCCGCCGACGGAGCGTTATACAAGGCCGCATACGACTTTTGCAACATGAACGGAGAGTCGACAAGAGTGAAGCCGCGTGTAGGTTCAAGTGTCTTGGCGATGAATGAGGATGGATATGTGATCTGAGGCCAGGTGATGACAGTCTCGTGCCCGGGCCAGAAGGAAGGCTTGTATGCAAAGTCTTGCGCCAGCTCGACATAGTCTCGCATCGTCTTCACGGCTGCGAGCTTGGCTGTGTAGGTACTCATGGTACTGGACATGCTCTTGAGGTTGACAGTGCGACACCGCGGTCGCAGCAATAAGAAGCATGCCCACACTGAACCGAGACGCCGCCCCAACCCCTCGAGACTCGGAGCTCCGGTTCTGGAGCTTGAATCTCGGACCCCCGAGCAACATGCTGTCACGTGTCCGGCCACCGGTGCCAAGTGCCAAGTTGGTTGTTGACATTTCTGCGGTCATCCGTGATCTTGCGTTCGTACACATCCTGCTCATACAGCGTTCAAAACCATTACAAAACCATCACCATACTCTACCTTTTGCTACGCAACGCTCAGAACACCCGCTCAAGTTCCCTATCCCGGTGGGTGGTCCCGATAAAGCAGCTGATCTGACCTACCATGGCAGTGCCGCCGTCTATCAAGACAACCCAGCTGAGTTCCTCGGACACCCGTTGCGGCTGAAATCTTGCAGGTACTCTTCCTTTCACAAGCACAGTACATTCACACTCGACACCGTCAAGCGCAACATCATGGAAAACCTCGACTGGCTCGAACACGACCACCGATTGACGCACGACCAAAACGTTTACGTGAACTACCTCGTCGAGGCACCAACTCTTGGCGAACACGTCCGCCGCATTCGTGACTGTCATCGGCTTCGGCAGGAGATGCCCGTCCGCCTAGACCTACAGCTCCGAAATGGTGTCTCACCCAACCGCACCAAGTCCCACGCGACTAGGGAACATCTCCTCGCCCATGAGACCCTCGGTCTGGCGCTGTACAGAGACACGCACACGATCCGCCAACAAATCCATCAATTCCTGGCATTGCCAATCATGCAACAGGATATGGTCGCCATCGAACAACGGATCGTCACCAAAACTCGATGGGCGGACGCGATCGCGCACGCGGAGGCGGCCCTGTCTGTCGACGCCGGCCCTGCAGGGATGAGTGAGTTGCTGCCTAACTCATTCTCTACTGGCTGACTCATTGGCAGCTGAAAGGCAGGTTGTGGAGATCAGCAGGAGGACGACCGTGGTAATGGTCGAATGGTCATGAAGGTCCTTGGTCAGCAACATCTTGTTCCACCAGTCACAAGCTGGTTCCATCACCCTCCGAGGGTCGACGACGCGCGCGTATACCCGGACGCCAAATTTCATTACAAGAACACTCCACAAGGCGTGGTCAAGGCCGTCAGCTCGCACGAGTACAAAAAATGGTACAGCGCGCTCAAGTTCTTGAAACCCTTCGAGTACTGCAGCCAGGTCGGTGCCAACTACCAGTGGACTGTGGTACCAAACGGCATGCCGCGCCGCACACTTGAGGAGATGAACCTGATCATTCAGGTGAGCGCGGTGTTTGGCATTTCCATAGTACTCACGGGATTGCAGGCTTTCACTCAGTCTCACAACCACGGGACAACGTTGTCGTTCGTGACCGACTCGAAGAAAACGCATGTCCTCACGAGGGATGGCAATGCCCTCTTCTCCTCGCGCGCTTATCGAATGAAATGTCGCGATGAAGGGGGCCGGTCGATGCTCGTCGTCGTTGCGGCTGCTCTATACGCCGCCTACAACCGCATGAGGGTACCAGGCGAGAACCGCTGGGAGCCCGAACCCCCTGGAGATTATCTGCAACCGTGCAACGCACCCGGAATCCC
The DNA here is from genome assembly GCA_001599935.1 of Holtermannia corniformis. Taxonomy (NCBI): domain Eukaryota; kingdom Fungi; phylum Basidiomycota; class Tremellomycetes; order Holtermanniales; genus Holtermannia; species Holtermannia corniformis. Next base: position 1,746,552 of record BCIJ01000001.1, on the reverse strand, counting down.
GGTAGACGAGGTCCCGATCGACGCGTTCATCAAGCATGCGGCGAATCTGAACAAAGTGGCACTTGCGGCTATCCATGCGTAGTGGGTCAGTGTCTCCTCAGCTTTACACAATAAGGACGCCTCGAATGTTGGCTAATGTGATTCAGGCAAGAGACTCAAGATGTAATCGAACCGACACAAGAGTGACTCCCCGGCCAGGTCAGTGTCTCCTCAGTTTGCACAGTATAGGTGCCCGGATGTTGGTTGATGGGATCCAGGCAAGAGACCGACTCAAGACGTAATCAATCCGACACAAGAGTACCTCCTCGGCCATCTCCCCGACCTGAGCTATCGTTCTGATATCAACGCGTGGCATACACTGACTTCGGTGTCTGATAGAAACCTCATATTCCAATCGACGGTCAATTTTCTGCCTCTAGGCGTTTCACTTGGTTTTGACTTTCTTCGTTCTTTTCTATCCACTTTTGCCGCTTGCACCATTGTGCAGTGGCTTTTCCGCTTCGGCGGATCCTAGCTAGCGCCGAGACGCTGCAGTACTCAGGACTACGGGTCCTGATACTGTTTTGCTCCGTGGCTAGGTATCCGACCGATGTTGTTTGCGAACTTTGCAACCTCGGGGTCTTCACCTCATCAACCATCCACTGCAGGGTCCCTTCTCCTTCACCCTTCTTCACCCGGAGGATTGCTGCAATACTGGCGAGCCCCAGCCGTCGCGTGTCTTCACCGAACCAGGACTTGGCGTCCCGGGACTGTGTTGCGCACACGGCCGACGGTTCGTCAGGCATTGCAGCTGATGCTGATGCTAGACACAGACGTCAGGGGGACGGTTCTCCAAAAGATCTTGGATGCAAGCAATGCATGCACCGACGTTTGGTGAGTGCATTGTTCGTGTACCTGCTGACTTCCTTTGTAGCCCGGTCCCGTCAAGACCTCTTTCTCTTGCGGCTCTGCTTACATGCTGATCCTCGAGTCGGTCACACTGATTCAATCCCAAGACACAGCCTGCTCACGAGTATGACTACGCATGTTCATATCCCTCAATCTTCACATGCGAATGACTGCAGTCGCCAGTGTGCGGCCGGGTCGTTGTGATGCTCTGACCCTCGATCGCCTGCCTATTGATCGTGTTTTTCATGATGCTTCGAAGTCATCACCTCGTATGTGTTGGCTGATATGCCACGGTTCCGCTCGCAGAATCGCCTTTGAACTGATTTGATGGCTTCGACCCTGACGTTGGCAGACGAGCGATGAGTTGCTTGCTGCCCGACCTTAACATCATCTCTTGTCATGCACGACTGATATTACGAAGACGCAGCATTTGCACTGCGTCCTTGCACCTCGCAAGCGAGCTTGCACCGCAAAGAAATTCACGAGAAGGCACGATATATACCAATCGAAGTCGAGCTGCCCAATCGTGTGAAGGGAGGCTTTCTGATCATACAACCTTTCTTAACGTCATTCGGTAATGAGCAGAAGGCCAAGCAGTGCGCATAAATGGCAAGGAGGGGGTGGCGAGTTACAGCAGCTTCCAATAATCTCCTCTGCCCGCAGGCTATGACCGGCAGACGTGTCAGAAAGTCGCTGGCCGTACTACAGACAAGCATGGATATCCATGGACGTATGCGATCCCCAGCGCAAAGAGCAGTACTACGCAAGGAACTCTGACCGAGGACCCCCGTCTTTCGAAAGGGCGGAGGTGAGACAGGTACGAAGATCTATTGCGCCACTCTGACGGTCGCCGAGTTGCTTCCTGAGGACTTGGAGTCACTGGCTAAGGAGCTGCTGGCTCTGAGACGTTGAAAGGTGGGTTCTGGTACCTCGTTGTTTGAATAGTGTCGGGCAGCAACTCGGTGATGCAGCGTTTCTCTCTCCAACGACCACTGTAGAAGTGCGTGGTAGAAGACGTTGAAACCTTTGCAGCCGAGTAAAGCTGCAGACGAGCGAAAGACTCAATCCCGCTAAACGATGAGCCTCTCAGACAAGCTTGTGCATCTCCAAGCGATTATTGCAGACTGTACATACAACACAGGCACATGCCCGCAGAATAGCATACAATAGGAGCATCAGCCGACCCAGCGGTCGATTCGTACAGCAGTTTGCTCTGTGGTTGTTGGTGGCGGGAGGCCCGGAATGACGATGGTGGAAGCGGGTGAGGGGGCCGCTGGTGTCGACTGGCCAAACTTGAGCGCAGTCGGCAGTGGTGAGAGCGAGCGCTGGCGATAGAGCGGATCGTGGTCATGCCGTGCGGGCTGGGCATGAGCCGGCACCACGGGTCGTGAGGGTGAACAAGAACGCCGAGGTGGCGAGTCCCTGTATGGATCGTCCCAGGCCGAACGTTGGGTTGTGTTTGTGCCAATGACGGGCTCACGTCGAGGTGATGTAGATCTGTTGCGAGGCGCCGGAGGCTGGAAGGCATCTTGGCGTGAAGTCACCCCTCGGGATCCAGGGGCCGGCTCGAGTCGCGGCGATCGCTCGTACGAATTTTTAACGCTCTTGTTCGCATTGGGGACTGCATGGCTCGAGCGGAGCGGAGCGGAGCGGTAGCTATCCGGCCGCTGGGTGGCCGCAGCACCAATCATCGGAGGGGTGGGACGATACGTGTTGGGCACAGGCATCACTTGGGCGGCCGATGTCGCGGGGAGATCAGCGTTCGTCCATGAGGGGCTGTAGCGTTGCACGAGAGGCGACCACGAGTCACGGTAGACAGGCTCGAGGTGATGCGCCTGAGGTGGTGGTTGCAGAGCGGACTCCCCACGATAAGAGTGATACGCTGTCGCAGACGGCCTCGTGGCATAACTGCCGTTGACGTTGTTCACGCTGTGAGATGTAGGCTGAGAGCGCATCCAGGCGGGCGTGCTTGAAGAGACGGTCGAACTGGGTATCTGCGGCGAAGCCGCTTGTGAACGGCCCTGCACGATAGATCCGTTTGCTGGTTGACGTGGTCTTTGCACAAGGGAGGCCTTGGTGCCGACGTCTGACCACCCGCTGCTTCGTGCAGGTTCGGGCGCACTACTGCCGTTTGTCGCTTCCAGGCTCACTTCGGACGCGGACGCTGGTGCCGGTGAGACCAGGGAATGGGATTGCTTGCCTGACTTTCGGCGCTTTGGTGGGTTGTTTGACGCTTCCGAGGGCGTCCCCAGTCCAGCAAGATCGTCTTCGGCAACATCGAGCTCATCTGGCCTCTCGCCGGGTACAAAGCCAACCATCTCGAGAACGATGTACGTCTCGTGCGGTTTCTGCGGCGCCTTGACCTTGATAACGTTGTAGAAGTCGATCAATGTCTTTTTTGTGTCGACGACAAGGTCGGTTCCGAGGTCCTCTGCAATGTGTCAGTCGTACTGGTCCACAGCGCCGTGACGCACCCTTCATCTGCACGCGAAGCGTGCCGTGCGGATACTTGGTCCCACCTCTGGCGTGGCATGCCACGCACTTCCATTTGCCTTCGGGCCGATCCATCATGTTGACGCAAGCGCGGTGGTAGATCAGGGAGCACTTGTCGCACCGGATCAGAATGGCCGGATCCCACGGCAGATACTCAATCTTGTCGATGCACCGGGTGACCTGCTGATTACTACCCCGATCGGGCTTGTCGTTTGTGAATAGCATCTTTGGTCTACGCGAGCGAATGCGCTTCTTCTCCTCCTTTGGCTCCTTGCCCGACTGATCGAGCCGGCGGAATAGCCAGTCCTCGAAAACGACGCGCTCATCAGTTTTAGCGTGCACAGAGTCGAAGACGACGGGGAGCATGTGCACCTTGCGAATATAGTGGAGGAGCAGTGTGACGTTGCGGGACGCAGACGCTTCGCCCAAAGGGTCCACGAGCGGTACGATCAGACAAGCGAAGCGGACTGCCTGAGCGACAATGCGCTCGATCATGACCAGCTCGGGCGGAGGGAAGCTGAACGTCCAACGAGTACGATCGGCCAGGCTTGCAAGGGCATGCAACGACGGACGCTCGATGTCCTTGTCCTTGAACGGCTTCTTAGCCTCGCACATGTGGCACGTGTACGTGAAGCCGCTTTTGAGTACGGTGCGCGGTGCCACGCCGATGCAGCGAGGGTGATAGAAAGCCTGGCATGATAGGCAGGTGGCCATCGTCTTGGCGGCTGGTCCCCGGCAATAGCAGACAAACTGATCCTTTGCGATCGGTTGGCCGTCGGCGGTCTTGTGACTGGACGTCCATGGCGTGTCATCGTCGGGATGGAGCTTGTCCTCGACGTTGGTGCAGATGTCCTGCAAGACTGAAGCAGTCTTTGTCGGAGCGCATCGCAGACGCTCAGCCAGCAAGGCGTTCCACTGCGTATGTTGTTCGAGTTCTGTGCGCAGCGTTGTGATCTCTGGCAGGTTGACCTTTGCGGCGGGTCCGGAGACGTGCTTGCAAAGCTTGCGGATGTCTGCAATGCCCTTTGTCCCGCCCGTCCGCAGCGAATCGAGGATCGCCCTGGCCGACGTCTGCCAGCTGACGGCTTGCTTCTTGATCGCCTCAAGGGAGCGGAGGTGAGCTTCGACCGTCGGAGCCGTCTCTTGCTGCTCGAGTAGCGCGTCAATGGCCTCGATCGTCGGTGAATCGTCTTTGAGCAATTGTTCGGCTGCCTCTTTCCAAGCCAGGCCCGTCTTCTCCTTGCTCCGCAGCTGTTGCAAAAGTGTGTGGTTTGACGCAATGCCGAATTCGGCCGCTTGATCGATGTACCGCAGCACGTCGGCGTACTCCAGCCGGGCCTCGTCAACCTCCTCTTCGAGATCCTTGATCCATCTCAGCCGCTTGAGAATCCTCTCGAGTTCGGGCAACTGGGGCAAGTCGACGTTGAGGGCACTTCCAATGATGAATGCCGATTCGACATCGGCAAAAGTGCACTCGTCCTCCGGCTGACCGAGTATGAGAGTTGCTTGCGCTTCAAAGTCTTTAATCGATTGGTTGAGAGCACGCAGGTGGCCGATCTCGGGTGTGTCGAACCCGAGCTTATTAGCTTCGCGCAAGAGGGCATCGACCGCTTGCGGAGTACGCTCGACCGCATCCTTGTCCTCTTCATCTGCATCGGCCGGCAACAAGGATTCGACTTCGGATCTGCGCATCTTCTTGAGCTTGCGCCTGGCAGTAGCTTTGCGCGCCATGAGCTGGACCGCGGCTTCGACCCAAGCGTTGCCTCTTTCGACAAAAGCGCGTAGATCTGGCAACTCCTCGAGCGGGTACTGAATCCTCTCGCCATCCGACACGAGCGCGCGCATCGTCTTGAGCGGCGGTCGAGGCGACTCGCTCAGGAGTTTGCGGAAGCGCGCACGCCAAGCTGCGGGCTGATCGGCTCGGGCAAGCACCTTTTGCCGGATATCCTCGAGCTGCGGCTCCGAGAAGTGCTTGCGCAGAGTACGGGATGAAGTTGGGCATCGACACAGCTCGGATGCATGCGCAAGGCACGCAACCAAGTTGGTACACTGGCAAGTGACTTGGGCGAGGTAGCAAAAGCCCTTGCAGATGCAGCACAGGTACTGATCTTCGGGACAGTCTTCCTCGGCGAGCGTTTCGCTCAATTGCGGGATCGCGGCTCGGAGTCGATCGCGTGCGGCAAACTCGGCGTTAATCATGGCGTCCAAGTTGTCCTTGAGCCTGTAGCCGTCAGCGAGATCTCTGTACATTATACCACTCACCAGATGGCTGTACGAATGGTCTCCGAGTGCTGGGTAATGGTGATCAAGAGCTCGTTATGGGAAAACACGGGCGGCTTGTAGTAGTGCTTGTAGCGCTCTGCGCACTCTGCGCCGTACTTGAGCCAATCGGGCAGAGCAAAGTTGACGGCCTCGTTGAAGTTGAGCTGATCCCATCAGCGTTGCTCGTCAGTCTCACAGTACTCACTCCATGGTTAAACCCGCAGTGATACGCCTTTGGGAACGTCAAGACGAATTCGTTTGGGCGCTGATCGCACGCGACAATGTTGACGCCGGCGCGCTTGACTCGGCCCGGGTTCATCATGGTGACGAGCTGGTACAAGAGTGACGGCTGTTGTTCAAACAGCTCTGGCGCCTCGCTCCGCATAGCGTCTTCAAACTTGTCGGCGTCGGCGCCAGGAATGCCATACCACGTTTTGGTCTCGCCCCAGTACACTTACCCATCAGCCAGGCGTAGCGTTGCACAAAGCGCAACTCACTATAGTTGACACTATACGTATAGTGATCTTCATTGTGCCAGCAAAACGTCGAAAACAGCATGCCAATATAGATCCAGGGAACCGTCATGCCGGAAATGTCCGACTTGATGTAGCGCAAGAGCGAGTCTGGCAAGATGGGCATGTTGTTGAGGTTCCACGGGTCGGCCGAGTATTTCTCCAGCGGGTGCGTTTCAAGCGTCGGTGCGCCGCTATCTATGCGTCAACGGCCGTCTAGCTGAACATCCTATACTGACCTGCCATGCGTTGTCGAATGCACATCGGCACCATATTCAATCTCGACCGTCTCATTCTGATCTTCAACCAGCCTCCAGAACTCGGTCTCGACATCATGCTCGCTGACCGGGACTTCGAGACCCGGCTCTCCTAGGTCCTGCGTCATCCCGTTTGGCTCGCCGTAGTCTACGAGATCCCGTTGCGGCCGGTGTTTGTGGAACCAAGCGTTGCGGAATGCGGTGTCGCGCTGCTGGAACGAGTGGATCGAGTGCTCTTCGCCTTCGTCGAAGCCATAGTCGTTGCCGGTACCAAAGAGGCACGCGGTGCAGTACCACTGCTCGTGCGTTGGAACGGCGGGCAACGGCGGTTCAAGGCAGTAGATGTGGTAGCCTGTGATCGAGTTGAGTAAACACGTCACGCGCGGCTCGGAATCCTCACCCTGATCACAGCCGTCACACAACAAGATCTTGGTTCCGTCCTCGCCGGAATGACAGACTTCACACTCTTCACCCTTTGTCGCCGTCCCGTTGACCGTGTTACGCTTGCCTTTACCTCTCTTGCCCTTGGCTCCGACAGGGCTGCCCTTTGCGCTCTCCTCCTCGCTCAACTCACTCTCGCTACCTTCAAAGCCCGAGATGCGCACTTTTGGGCTCAGCTCGGGTGCGGGCAGGAGCGTGCCAGTCGGATGCCCAGCCTGGGTCGAGGTTGACGGCGCGAGCTCTGCGAGCCGTTCGATCGCTTGGCGTGCATAGACGGGTTGGGCGGGACTCATCCCCGGCACGAGCTTGGACATGCGCGATGCCTGCGGGCGTGCGGAACCGGGCGTTGTGAGAGGGGTCAACGGACTGCCGGTGACGCTCCGTGCGCGGATGGAGAAATCGTCAAAGGGCAGGATGATGCGTGAGTAGGAGCCTTTGATGATCGGGCCTTGGTATTGGCTGTAGCCGAGCAGGACGGAGATCTTTTGCCATTCCTTGGCTTTGCACACCTGCGTGGGTTAGCGGGTGGACGGTGGATTGGGTGCTGCTGCGAGGAATAGCCTCGGCTTCGAGTGGCCGAGACGAGCGATGAACAGGTCGGAGCAAGAGAGACTACAGTATGTTCCGTCACTCGGCGTATGGGCTAGCGCCCACTCCGAGGAGCCTCGACACACACCACACCTCTCCAACACACGCAATCATCCTCATCTTGTTCCACAGCCACCCGCACTAACCTCATGATACCCGCCCAGACGCTTCACCTCCTTCCTCAACGTCCACAGATCCAAAGCTTTATGCTCGATGATCGGGATCGTGACGGTCGAATCGCCCTGTTGCTTGTGGTACATGTAGAGCTGGTCTAGAAAGTTGAGTTTGGCGCGGGAAGAGGCTTCGAGGCTGTTGAGACGTTGGAGTCGGGTTTTGAACCGGAATTGCTGGGGTCGTTAGTGTGGGTGCGATGGTGGTAGGGTGGGGTATGACGAGGCTGTGAGAAGAGCATAGGAGAGTCGGATGAAGTCTCGCGAAAACCACACGACGGTCCAAATGACTACTCGTTTGTCCCCTCTGAACAGAAGATCTCCCCTCTGAACCGAGAGAATAGGCCACTCGGCCCAAAGCGATAGACGTCTCCTGCTCACGCTCCCGTCTTCCCTCCACGTCTACATCACGGCGCACTCACCTCGGTATCAAGCACAAACGGCATCTCCCACCCCTGCGGCGGCACAATCTTTGCAATCCCACACTCCTTTGCACGCCCGCGCTCGCCGACCCAAGCGATATACCGCATGGGATCTTTAAACTGGTCCATGGTGGGGTAGAACACTGGACATTCCTGTAGGCCATACACTCTCTCTTTGGTGCGTTTCGGTGGGTAGCGCGGGGTAGTAGCTGCCGTCTTTACGCTATCGAGATCGAGGGGTGGAGCTGACGGCGGCGGGTTATTCTTCCGTTTGAGCAGCGGGTTGTTCTGCGGGTCTACCTGCGCCTGCGCCTGCGCTGACGTCGCAGAGCCCGATCCAGACGCAAACGAGCTCGGGTACAAACTCGTGGCGGTGCCGATCGACATGCCGAGCCTCTCGCGCTCCTTTTCGACTTTATCGACCGTCGAGGCGGATTTGTCGAGCTTGCTGAGCGCATCGACTTTGGATTTGCGCATGTTGCGTTTGAGCTCGGCCGCGGTCGTGTCGGCTGCTGTTCCCATGCTGGCGCTGGCGCTGCTGGTGCTAGGCACGTCTGGCTCGGGAAAGGACAACGAGGTGGTGAAAGACGGTTGAACCTTTTTCACGCGCTTGGGTGGAGTCGGTGCTGGAGTGCCATTGTAGGCTGGGGAGCGTTTGAGCGGCGGATATGCGGGTGCTGGTGCGATTGCGACGGCGGGAGCGGGGGTTGGATCGGGTTGAGCGACTGACATTGCGCCGGTGCTGGCTGGTCTCACACGCGACGCCGTGCGCTGTCCTGGGCTAGCGTAAGCTGTACCCGTGCTCGCTCGCAGCCTGTCAGTAGCCAAGACACGGTCAGCAATGCGCGTCGCACTGTCGCCGTGGAACCGGTTGCAGTCTCATAGTCGCTGCAGCGTAACCCCCTTGAACTACCGCTCCATGTCACCAACACGTCATTTGTTTCATTTGGGCCGGTGTGCCTATTGGGAGTAGCTAACACCCGGCTAATAATGTATTGATAATCGCACTTTCACGCCTTTCCAGATTGTACTTCAGTTTGCCCAGCCCAAGCCTATGCAAGCCTTCTTGTTTGTGACCCGATCGCATCCACTTCTAATGTAACCAGATCACTGGTAAAAGGCTTAGCCGCAATGGCTCACAAGGCTCACGATCAGAACGCACCTGAACCCGGCCCGTCAGGCGGCCGCAAGAAGGTCACCACGTCCAAGAAGGCCTGTCACGGAGGGTAGCCGGCACGAGAGCAGGCTCCGCTCGAGAGGTCATCAGGACGCGGCAAGGCGAGCGGCATTAGCCGCGTATCCACCCAACCAAACGCCGCTCGTGTGACGCTGTTATGGCTGTGCCACGTGCGGGGCGCGAAGGAGACCACCTCGCGAAGTGCCACTGGTGCTATCGCACCACTGTCTGTGCGCTGCGGCGGTGCGGCCGCGCCTGCGCGCGCCCTTTGTTTCTCTCGTCTCTTGTTGTATCTCCATCGCTCGAATATTATAGT
>BCIJ01000001.1:1534634-1716263 GCA_001599935.1 Holtermannia corniformis | reverse complement strand
GCCTCGCGGTCGGCGAGGATTCTTTGGTGGGTTTCGAGGGCCACCTGCCATTGTTGGAGGGATTGTCCCACCTGGCCGTGCACGCTGTGCGGTGATGTGGCCAGGTCGGGATCGGAGGTTGGCCATTCGGCCATGTTGATTGAGCGCGCGAGAGAGTAAGACGCTCGAATATACTGTGACGCCCTCGCCTAAGGAAGACGAGGACTGAGAGGTCGAGGCGGGATCGGCGAAGATCTACCTCCGGAAGGGGAACTCTCGGGCGCGCAGCGGAAAGCGAGGTTCCGCACTACGAGGRACCTCGAGGATCGACGAGCGAGAATAGAGAGAACACTATAATATTCGAGCGATGTAGATACAACAAGAGACAACGCGGAAGACGAGGGGGCGCGGCGGCACAGCCGCAACGCACAGACAGTGGTGCGATCAGCACCAGTGGCACTCTGAGCGCCGCGAAGCGGCTACTCGCCACGTGACACCGCCGTAGGCGTGAYACACAGCAAGGCGCGATCTGGGTTCCGGAGGACGCAGAACTGCGCACCGAAATCCTTGTGGACGCCCATGAAGCGCTCACGGCAGGCCACCCAGGTGTTAAGCGCACCTTCGCCAACGTACGCCGCAATTTCGTGTGGGGAAACCTGTTCGCCGACTGCGAAAACCATGTTTCCGCTTGCGTGACATGCCAACGCACCAAGGTGTCTCGCGCAAAACCTTTCGGCTCCCTAAAACCCCTACCCATCCCAACGAAGCCCTGGGCTTCCATTACTACTGACATGATCGTACAGCTGCCACTCTCCAATTCGCACGATGCCATCCTCGTAGTCGTAGATCGACTCACGAAGATGGCCATCTTTATCCCTACCACCACATCCATGTCCGCGCCCGAAATGGCGCGTCTATTCCTCAAAAACGTCTTTTCAAAACATGGGTTGCCCGACTCGATCGTGTCCGACCGCGGGTCGGTCTATACATCGAAATTTTGGGAAGCGCTAAGCGAGACTCTTGGTTTCGCACTGGACTTCAGCACGGCGTTCCACCCTCAATCAGATGGACAGACCGAGATCGTGAACCAATGGCTCGAGCAGTACCTCCGCTGCTACTCGAACTACGCACAGTCGGACTGGTCAGACCTCTTACCGCTAGCAGAGTTTGCGTATAACAACACCACGCACACTACCACTGGCGTCTCTCCCTTCGCAGCCAACAAAGGCTTCAACCCGAAGGCTTCCGCCATCACGGCGGAAACCCGACTTCCGCACTTCGTACCGGCAGCCTTCGACATGGCGAACGAGATGTTAGCTGTCCAACAGTTCCTCAAAGAGCAGATCCAGTCGGCGAACGATCGTTACTCCAAGGCGTACAACAAACACCGCCAACCGACACCGGTGTTCGCGCCCGGCGATCTGGTGATGCTCAAGGCAGCCAACATCAAGACTCTCCGGCCATCGAAGAAGCTAGACGACCGTAACTACGGYCCYTTYCCYGTVATCGAAGGYGTMGGYTCCRAACCACAYCTCGCATAYCGYATTTCCCTTCCCSCAAACCTCCGTATCCACAATGTTTTCCATGTTTCCCTCCTCCTCAAATACAAAGAACCCGACAACCCTCTCCGACCCACACCGCCACCTCAAGTACTCGCACCACCATCTCCCGACGATAACGAACGCTTCGACGTGGAAGCAATTCTCGCTTGCGAGAAGCGCGACCGCGCATTTTTCTACCTCATCAAATGGCTCGACTACGATACATCCGAAAACTCCTGGGAACCCTACGCGAACATTAAACACCTGAAACAGAAACTACACAAATTCCATTCCGAAAACCCCGATTCCGTCGCCCCACCAACCTACACCGCCCTCCGAAAGTAACCTTTTCGCATCTCGAACACCACCTCCGCACCTTCACTAATATCCTTCACGACACACCAAACACACTCATTCTACAATCACGATCACTCCGTCAACTATCAAACAACTATAATTGTACTTCCTCAAGACTGTTGTAACGACCGCAAGACCCGTACATCCCACTTTAATACAACCCCTTCCCCACCCCAAACTCCACTTCCCCTCATTCCCGAATCCCCTTTCACCGGCGCGAAAGCCCACCCACCACCCCGCGAAAACCGCAGTTTCGCACCGCCTACTCGAGGTCCTCCATGTCGATGTCGGAGGATTCTTGCGCCGTCGGCCGCCGTTTCGTCGTACGCAACTTGGCACCTTTAATCGTCTTGAAGACGATCTTGGTGTGCGCCTTCGTCGCACGAAACGCCTGCAGCTCGGCCGCAGAGAACGAGACGCGGACCGAACCGTCCCCACGCACAACGGCGTCCTCGAGCTTTGGCACCAAAGTACCCTGCCAAAAGCGACCGAGCTCCTTCATGGCATCGGTTGCCTTGGCGTGGAGCGCGGACGGCATGCTAGCAACGCCGCGCCGAGTAGTGGCCTCCGGCGGACGGAAGGAACACGCCCGTCGACCGTACAGGCAATGCACACATCTGGAACTCGACATTAGCGCCGTGCGAAAAGCAACCTTTCGCACTCGACTCACCGCGTCCCGGTTACCGTGGGCGGGGCATCGCCGGGTGGCTTCGCGCAGACAACGAAGCACCATTCGTTGCTACTCTGGCACCGAGCGCACCGTTTGGACCCGCCAACCGCAAGCAAGGACTCGTTGTCGCATAGGGCGATCCCACGGGCCTTCGCACCGGCATCCGCGAGAGCCTCAAACCGCTCGCGCCACTCATCGAGGTCCTCGCCGATGGGCTCGTCGACCTCGGCGATGCAGTCGACCTCAGGCCCATCCGGGGACTGCGAAACCCGGACTTGCGCAACCGGCTCGCCTGCGCTCGCCGCCGCCGCACCCGCTGCTTCGCCCGCAGAAGCACCCGCACCCGCGCCTTCGCCACTCGACGCACCCGCATTCGCATCAACACCGTTGCGTGTCTGCACCATGGTGGTTGTTGGAAGTGAGGACAGACGTGGCCTCAGCGGTCTTTTATCGCATCTCGTCCGTACGCACGGGCCTCGCCGGCGAAACGCCGGTTTCAACACCATCACGACAGTCGCGGTTTGAAACACCGACACCGTTTCAGGGCACTCCTTTGGAGGTCGATCGAAATCGACCTGATCACCCTGCGAAGACCGCGTTTTCGCATCCGCAGGGCCCTCACCGAGGGAAGGAGCCTGGACTCACGGAGCTCGTCCTCGTAGGGGGGGGCGACTGTCACGCCTATGGTCGTGCCACGTGCGGGGTGCGAAGGAGACCGCCTCGCGAGGTGCCACTGGTGCTATCGCACCACTGTCTGTGCGCTGCGGCGGTGCGGCCGCGCCTGCGCGCGCCCTTTGTTTCTCTCGTCTCTTGTTGTATCTCCATCGCTCGAATATTATAGTGTTCATCCTATTCTCTCTCGTCGATCCTCCAGAGCCCTCGAGTGCGGAACTTAGCTTTCCGCATCGCGCGATCTAGAGTCCCGCTTTCCCGAGGCCGATCGCTGCGTCGATCTTGCCTCTCCTTTCGGGCTATCGCCTTCTCTCGGCGAGGCCCTCACACGCAGCCCTCACAGCAGCAAGCGCTGAGGGGTTTGCGGCAGTGTTATTTGGGAGGCCTAAAAGAAGCTAGTTGTGGCCTGAACGCGAGCCTACTGCTTCTCACCCTCACTTCATACGCATTTCGCGTTTTAACCTGAAACGCATAGTCAATAATGAGTCTTGCTGTAGGCCTGCGTCGCCGTGTCGCCCCTAGGTCAACGGCGTCAACACCGGTCACGTGCCGTTAGCTCACCTGCATCGGCAGACACGTGATGCATGACGCCATAAAGTCCAACTTGTATGCAACTGAAACGGAGCGCAGACAAAGGGGAAAGGGGAAAAAAAGGAAGATGGGGAGGATGGTGGGTGAGCCTTGAGCTTGCAGCCGCCGTCGAGATGGCGAAAGACGTCTTGAGCCAAGCTCGAAGCCGTGGGTGATTCGGGCGAAACTGCCAAGAATGCCAAAAGACGGAGGTCGTTAGCAATCTGCTAGCGCCTTGCTAACACATGCTCTCACTGCTGAGTCGGAGATTTACGGCATTTCGCTCGCACTGATCCCAAGTGCTGACCGTGTCATCTCCTGCCATCCTGCTCGACTCGTGAGCACTGCACCATGTCTGCATACACAGACAGGTTCTCATTGGTGAAAACTAAGAGAGACTACATCGATGTCTCGCGAGATTTCGCATACAAGCCTTCCTTCTGGCTCGAGAACGAGGTAACCACCTGGCCTCAGATCACATATCCACCGTCGCAAGTCAAAGCCCTCCTCAAACCCACACGTGGTTTCACGCTCGTTGACTCGTCGTTCATGGTGCACAAGTCGTATGCGGCCTTCTACAACGACCCATCGGCCGCAGCGCTGCTCGATGCTCCCGTTGGCTATGTCGGTCCCGCGTGGGACGCCTTGGGCGCGCAAAAGCAACAGTACCCCCAGCAAACCTCTCCCGTCCCTCACGATCTCGGCTTCTACTGGGACTTTGTGCTGTTCGCACGCGTGACTGAGTTGCTCAGCTGTGACAACACACTCATAGGGTCCGGCCCGATCTCCTACAGCAACTTGGTTCACTATGCTCGAGTCGGCCATCTCCCGGCACAACCCACAGAGCAGCCAAAAGGTGGACTTGCTCCACTTCCGGACTGGTGGATCTGCGACAAGAGGAACCGCTCGACCCGCCGCCTGCTAGAGCGCCACGAGTGCCCGTACCATGTCGGCATCATCTTCGTCAACAGTCTTCCAGTCGACGAGCTGCGCGCCATGGCGGTCCAAAGTGCCCACCTCGCCCCGAGCGGCAAATGGTCCACCGATCTGAGTGACGCCAGCTCAAAGGAGACGGTGGAGATCAAGGACCGCGAGAAGCAAGCACAAACTCTGCTCACGAGGGTACGTCCTACTCCGTGATGGCGAATGACCCGAAGCTGATTCACCTCCAGGCTTGGCTAGTGATGGTCGAAGCGAATCTCGAAGACGTCGCTATCTTCGGTCACGACAAGGCGATCTACCTGCAGCGAGACCAAGCGCGGCTCCTCGTCAGCGAAACCGTCGAAGCGCGTACAGCCGAAGACGACCCAAACAAGCTCAGCCTGCTGCAAGCGCACGTTGCTATCACATGGCAGGCTATGCGCGGGAAGGAGATTGTCAACGGCAAAGTCTTGAGGCGTCCTGCTTGTTCGTGAGAACGTCACCAACCTTGCCACCCGCAATTTCCCGCCGTCGATCTGGTCCTCAACGCCCGATGAGCCATTCTCTTGCGTGTCCTCGGCTTGAAACTCGCCGCCTGCAGATTTCTTCGGCCTCTGGCCTGTACCATTGGCGCCTCCTCCTCGAGCCGGTTGACGCTTGAAAACCTTGCCGTTGACAACCTCCTTCTCCCGCATGGTCTGCCAGGTCACGGTGAGATGCGCTTGCAGCATGCGCAACTTCGTGGGGGGAACCTCGGCAGTGCACGCTTGAATGGTTTTGCTGACCAGCAGCCGAGCTTGATCGCGGCGCAGATACACAGCCTTGTCATGGATATAGATGGCGACATTCTCAACGTTGGCCTCGGTCGTGACAAGCCACTCCTGATGCCGAGTTAGCCGTGCGCCTTAAAGTGGTGCGAGGAGAATAGAACTGACCCTTATGAGCAGAAGCTTCGCCCGCTCGCGGCGATCTTTTCTGACGGTCGCTGGCTCTGATGAGCTGGTATTGCTCAAGTCGCAGTCGATCCACCGGCCGCGCGGTGACACACGCGCCTCCTGCGTCGCCATGGCGCGGATCTCTTCCTCGGGAAGCTCGTTGACAAAAATAATTCCAACATGGTACGGACATTCACCGCGCTCGAGCACTCGGCGAGTTGACCGATTTCTGTGGTCGCACGTCCACCAATCGGGGAGAGGGGCGATGAGTCCTGGCGGCTGCTCTGTATGGCTTGAAGGGAACAATCCCGCGCGAGCATAGTGATTCAAACCCGTGTAGGACACTAGACCGGAAAAAATGATGGTGCTGGGAGGGTCAGATTCTAGTAGCGCATTGACTCGCGTGAAGAGCACATAGTCCCAGTAGAAACCAAGATTTCGAGGAACAGGGGACAGTGTGGCGAGTTTTTGTTGCGCTTCTTCACACAACCGGTCCTTCGCGTACGGAGACCACGGCAAAGTCAAAGGAGCATCAAGCCAGGCCGCCGATGGATCCGTGTAGAACGCCGCGTACGCTTTCTCTATGAAAGGCGAGTCGATGAGTGAGAAGCCACCCGTAGGTTCGAGACCAGTTTTGATCACTGCAGCTGGATAACCAGAACGAGGGCTGGTAATCATAGTCTCGCGCAGTGTCGACGACGTCTCGATTTGTGCGATACGTTCCAACTTGCCCTGTGTGACCTTCCATTTGTCGAATCGCCGTGGAAACACCTTGGTGAAGCAACCCGCACGACCAAGAAGTGGTCCATGTTTGTGAGCCAAGAGCAACACGAACGGCCGAGATTCTAATTCTCGAAAGAGCCATGCATGATCGTATATAACACGTCGCCAGAGTGAATCTATAGAGGGGCTGGGAGACAGGATGATACAGTCGAGCGAGCGTCACGCTCGTGCTTGCGCTCAGAGAACCACACAACACCCCTTGCCCTCTTTTTCGTTTTCGTGCCGACGCGAGACGCTGTTGGCACTGGTGCTATGAGCCGGGCCGTGACCACCGCTGTTGATGCCGACACCGCCGTGACCAGAGTCCCGGGTGAGCATAGCTGCACGCGTGGCGGCCTCAAAGACGGTGTCGACACCAGTGTTGAGCAGCGCAGAACACTCGTGGTATGCGCGAGCGCCGATGCTCGTAGCAACCCGTTGTCCCTGCTCTGATCAGGCCGATCTCTAGAGTGTGTGTTGGATGACTCACCTCCTCACGCTCAACAAACTGGCCTGCCGCTGCGCCCGATTGGCGCGCTTTCTCCCGCAAATCGACCTTGCAGCCGACTAGCAGCACCGGGATGTGCGGCCCACAGATTGAGCGGACCTCTTCAATCCACTGACAACTGTCAGCACGAGCCTCCTAGACCATACATGGCTGCACTCGCCTTCATCGTGACATTATCGAGCGAATCGGGAGTATCGACCGAGAAGGCGATCAGGATGACATGGGCTTTCGAGTATGACAGCGGGCGGAGGCGCTCGTATTCTTCTTGACCCCTGCAGCCTGTCAGTCTTTATCACAGCAGCATGCAGACACTCACGCAGTATCCCACAACGCCAGCTGAACAGGCTTCCCGTCGAGCTGGATATCAGCCACAAAGTTGTCAAACACCGTCGGGGTCTGCTTGATCAGCCCGGAACTGCCCATGATGAAGCTCAGAGCTCACATATGATTCTGGGAACGTTCCAAGCGCAAATACAGTCAACAGACATGTCTTGCCTGATGCTCCGTCGCCGACGATCACCTGAGCGGAACACACATGAGTTGCCGTCCCGAGTCAGAGTGTCTCGAGTAACGTACGAGCTTTCGGCGGATCTACAATGACTCTGATCAACATCTAGCTCTGCTCATATGGTACGCATCCACTCACAGCAGTCGCCATGATCACGCCTGGTCGTTCAAGTACAGTTCACGGATTCGGGGCGGTGCACTTTTGTCTTTTGATCGCCGCCGATGTCTTTTTCTCCCCTATGCAGTCCCTTCTCTAGCCTAGATATACAATGAGATTATGGCGTGTGCCCTGTCGTGCGTGTTTTCGTCAAGTCGTCGTTGCGGTGGACGACGACGGTGCGGTTGATGGGCTGCAACGAGCCAGCCGCCGGCCAAGGCGGTGTGTGGCACATTCACCTTCCGCATGGCACCCTTCCATTGTCCAGTGGATCCAAAGCAACGTGCATAGGCTAGACTGCGACCCGGATCCGACAGAGATGCAACAGTATTTTCATTGGTTTGCGCTTGCAGCACGGCATGTCGGGTTCAAGAGCGCGGTGCGAGCGGGAGGAGGGCGTCCATAACTACTGCCAGTACTGGCCCTGGCGCGAGTTGCCGTACTGCTGCTGACCGTACTGTGACCAGTCGTTTTGGTTTTGGCCGGGGTACCCGCCGTAGTAGGACGAGTATTGGGGTTGCTGCGCCTGGGCTTGCGCTTGAGGGGCAGCGGGCGGGACGCGACTAGCAGCGCCGGCAGCCGCGGGCGCCTTGTAGGCGTCGTCTGGCGTCGCGACTTGGCCGGGGCGGCTCGACGCCTGCGAGCTCGCCGATGAGACGGGCGGTGTGTTGACGCCGAGGAAGTTGTGGAGACCGCCAGTCTGACCGTATGTCTGCTGGAGCGGCTGAGTGGCGCCCGGCTGCGGCTTGTTGTCATAGCTGCGCAAACCAAAGCTCTGGTCCTCGAACCCAGTCGAAGCAGGGAAGCTCGGCTGAGCGCCGTAGGGCGAGTGCGTGGGTGGCTGCACAGGCTTGGCCGCCGGAGGTGGAGGCGCTTGAGGCGCAGGTTGACCGTATGGCGCGCGGTTGCCCTGCATGGGATAGTATTGCTGGAACCCGGGGTTTGGCCCTTGCCCGTCTGTCCGAAGTTAGTTGATACAAGGTCGTTCTGCGGACGAGACTCACATTGGAAGTACGGGTTGTAAGGAGCGGCCGGGTAATAGCCCATGTTAGACATTTGCGAGTAGTAGCCGCTCTGCTGGTGAGGCAGAGGCTGTTGGAGCTGGCTCTGGGCCGCCTGAGGAGCCGAAGCTTGCGCCTGAGGGGTCGATTGCTTTTGGTCGTCCCCTGGGCGCGGGTAGCCGCTCGCAGCGTACGAGTCGTAGAGGTTCTGAAAACGTGTCAGCCCTGTCAGATGCCGCTTGCGACAACTCACCCGCTGCGAATCACCATAAGGCGAAAACTCGGTCGAAGGCGCATGAGGCTGGTGTTGCGCAGGCTGGCCGAAAGCGCCGTGGGGCTGGTGCGAGCCAATACCGCCAAACGCGCCGTAGGGGCTGCTCGCCTGCTGTTGTGGCTGCTGCTGCGCCTGAGGCTGCTGAGCGCCCTCTTGCTGGTGTGCAAGCGGGTTGTAGTACTCTTGCTGGCGGAAAAAGTTGTTATGTTGTTGATGTTGCTGCTCGCCCTGAGCGTGTTGTGGCGGTTGGGGTTGCTGCTGGTATGGCTGCGGCGGCTGGTAGAGATTTTGCTGGGGTTGCTGTTGTTGCTGCTGGGGTTGCTGGGCCTGCTGCTGTTGCTGTTGGTTTTGGGGTTGCTGAGACTGCGATTGCTGGTAGAAGTCGAGGCTGGAGGCCACGGGTGCGGCCGGCGACGCAGCAGCCGGTTGGACGTGTTGTGGCGTCGGCGGTTGCGGCTTGGGCGCGGCTTGAGCTTGCACAGGAGTCTGCTGAGCCTGAGGCACAGCCGCCGTCTCTGCAAACGTCTCTTGCGCAAGGCTCGTCTCGGCCTCGCCGTCAACGCCAAAGTTGAGGCTACCAAATTGCATGCCGAGCCGGTCAATGTTGGCTTGCGCTTGAGCTGGCAGGACGACAGCCTCGCCGTCCTGACGGAACCGATTGGCACCACGGGACGATGTCCGTGGTTGAGCCTGAGTCTTTGCAATGTTGAAGCCGGGAGGGCCAGTGTACGCAACTGGCGCTGGGGTTGGCTCGGCAGCGACTGGCTCTGGTGCAGCCACGGCGGCCTCTTCTGCTTTGGCGGCCTCCCACGACTCGGCAGATGCCACAGCTGGGTCTTCAGTCCAGGCGATCTCGGCGACCGTCTCCTCGAGAGCCTCGGTCGTGGGCTCGTCGGTCGTCACGAGCGCAGCCTCTTGCTCGTCAGCGACGGTTGATTCGGCGGCCTCGGTCCATGATGGCTCTGGCGCCGTCGTCTTGGCATCGTCGCCGGCCGTCACGTCCCATGCAGTCGGGGCCTCGGCTTGCGCAACAGGCTCATCGGTCGTAATGGCCTCGGGAACAGGTGGCGGCTGAACCGAAGCCGGTGGTGGCTTTGGCTTTTCAGCGGGTCTATCGCTATCAGTTTTCTCACGCAAGTCAGACGGCAACCACTCACTTGGCGATTTGAGCCCAAGTTCGGACAGCCTTGGCCGCTGGTACCGGCGCAGGAGTCTCCTTGGGTGGTGCGGGCACGGAGCTCTGGGCCAACGCGTCGGGGGCCTTGGCCGCCTTCTCTTTCTCGATCGCAGCCGGTGCATCGCCCCAACCGCCAGCTGCCGCGAATTCGTCTTGCTTGGTTGGCTCTGGCGCGACCGGAGCGGCATCTTCGCCCCAGCCACCATCAGCAGCAGCCGACGCATCGGCAACTTGGTCAGCCCAGCCGGCAGCATCCGTTGCCGTCGACGTTGGCCATGCAGCGGCAGCTTGTTCCGAGCTCTCAGCCTTTGGCGCCGCCTTCTTGGGACCGGCAACATCGCCGTGGAAGCCACCGCGACCACCTCGTCCACCACGACCACCACGACCGCCCCGGAATGGCTCTGTGACACGCATCAGTCCAAGTAGCGACGGATACACGACACTGTAGACTGACCACCGCCTCGACCACCGCGGCCCCCACGTCCACCTCGGCCGCTGAACCCGTTAGACCGGTCTTGAACCTGATCCCAACCTCCGGAATCGGCGTTGCCGTTGGTCGCCGCTCGCGACTTTGGACCGCCTTGAACCTGCTTCTTTGACTTGCGTGTAGCTTGGGTGAACTGCGAAGCTCGGCCTGAGTATCATCAGTATGCGCGTATTCGACAAGGTAAGATTGAATGGGCGAAGCGCAGGCCAAGCAATCCATGTGGTCGCCAAGATGAAATCCGCGAGACGGTGCAGTGAAAGACAAGCAACCGAGATCCCCGGGACTTGGCTTGGAAGCAGGAGCACTGACAACCAAGAGCGACGCGTTCATACACGCATCGCAGTGATCGACACCAAGGCATCATTTGCCTCGGTCGAGCTTGCCCATTGTTCTCCAAGTCGCACCAGACCTGACAGAACTCACCCTCGGTGATCAACACTGCCGCCTCCTCTACGCTCCCCTTTGCATCATTGAGCGTGTAGACGAGATCGCTCTCGTCCCACTCTGGAAAGATGGCCTTGAGCTGGCCAAGTTGGGCACGGTACTTGACCGCGAGGTCGCCTTGCTCCGCCATTGGACTCTGTGCTTGATCCTGCTGATCCTTCTGCCTGCTTGCTGACGAGGATGTGACTGTACGAGGCGAAGATGGGTCAAGGGGATACGAGACTGAGAAGACGCAATGGGCTGGTGATGGCTTAGAGTCACCTTGCCAAACCCTCGCCGCGAGGAAAACGCCGAGAAACGCCGAAGACCCCTTCGAGCGGGTGCGAGCTCGAAGGGGTCGTAGCTACATGCATGCAGATCTATCGTGCTAGTCTGGCTATCTCTGTTGGATCTCAGGTGACGCATCGTTATACCTGTACTTGTGATGACTTGCAGCGCTAGCCGTCTCAAACCGGCGGCGTTCTTCCTTTGACGGGCTGTATTGGGCAGAATGTAGCCTTCGTCTTAGCACCATGTAGTCAGTAGCACCAACAGAATACACGGCGGAGACCTTGAGACTATGCCAACAAACATGCGCGCAATCTACCGCTTGGATCAGTAACTCTCTGACGGTCGCGCCACATTACTAGTCTGATTTGCCACTCAAGTTTTCTGCACGTGATCGCCGTAAGGATTATTTTGCCGCACAAGCCAGTTGAGAGCAGCACCAACGCGGTCAGAGATTATCAGCCATCATGACCACGGCAGCAGCAGGACTGGGCAGGATCGCTCCGGTGCCAACGGCATCCGACTTCTGTGACATGTGAGTCGGTCGGCGAAGCGAAAAGACAGAGTGACGGCTGACGGTTGTGCCAGCGTGTGAGTTTGCGTCTCCAAGAATGAGAGGCTGGTTTGACGGGTCATAGCTTGTCTTCGACGCAGAGGAAGACTCCGACGGTGGTATGTTGATATGCGTAAAGGGTGGTGATCCCTGCTGATTGCTATTGTAGATCCACAAGAACGTGAGCTGGTAGCGCGCTTGATCGAGCATGACTAACAATCCACCGCTTTCAGTTCAAGATCTCGCGTATCAGAAACTGTAAGCAGAGTTACAACCGCGATCGCTACGTTCGTACTGACGTTTCTAGTCTACATGCGCAAGGTCAAGTTCACCCAAGACACTTTTGACCAAAAGCTCGGCGCTATCCTTTCTGAATTCCCCATTCTCGACGTCAGTCTGCCTCTTCACAGTTGGCTCACACCTTGACACCGCGCAGAACCTGCACCCTTTTTTGTCATCCTTGCTGAATGTCCTCTACGACAAGAACCACTACAAGCTCGCGCTCGGCCAGCTCAACACTTGTCGCCACCTCATCTCCCAGGTCGCAAAGGACTATGTGCGCCTACTCAAGTTTGGTGACTCGCTCTACCGCTGCAAGCAGCTCAAGAAGGCGGCCATGGGTCGTATGGCGACCCTCATGCGGCGGCAAAAGGACCCGTTGGCGTACCTCGAGCAGGTTCGACAGCACATTAGCCGTTTGCCGGCAATCGACCCCAACACCCGAACACTGCTCATATGTGGCTACCCCAACGTCGGCAAGAGTAGTTTCATTAACAAGATTACCCGTGCCGATGTTGATGTCCAGCCTGTAGGTTTTGTGTGTGATCTCTATCTGCACAACTGAGATCCGTAGTACGCGTTCACAACCAAATCCCTGTTTGTCGGTCACATGGACTACAAGTACCTGCGCTGGCAGGTGATTGACACGCCCGGCGTGCTCGACCACCCCCTCGAGGAGATGAACACGATCGAGATGCAGTCGATCACGGCGCTCGCTCACTTGCGCTCGGCCGTCCTCTACTTCATGGACCTCTCGGAGCAGTGTGGCTACACGATCGAGGCCCAGTGCAAGCTCTTCCACTCGATCAAGCCCCTGTTCGCCGGCAAGCCGACCGTGCTCGTCCTCAACAAGATTGACGTCTGCCGGCTCGACGACCTCGACCCCGAGAACCGCGCGCTCGTAGATGAGATCATCAACGGCGAGCAGGTGACCGTCGTCCAGGCTTCAACGTACACCGAGGAGGGCGTGATGGATGTTCGCTCGACGGCGTGCGACGCCTTGCTTGCGCACCGTGTCGAGCAAAAGCTCAAGGGGAACCGAATCGAGATGGTCGCCAACAAGATTCACGTCGCGGTGCCAAAGGCTCGTGACAATGTCGAGCGCCCAGCCTTCATCCCGGCAGCTGTGGCAGGCAGGGTCAAGTATGATAAGACGGACGAGAACCGGAGGCGCGTCGAGCGTGATGACGAGGTCGAAATGGAGGGCAAGGGCATCTACACGACTGACCTCAAGAGTGAGTCGAGTTTGCTTGTGTGCAAGCTGTGACTGACCCAACGCAGAGAACTACTTGCTCGCCAACCCCGAGTGGAACCACGACATCATCCCAGAGTTACTCAACGGCAAGAACGTGGCCGATTTCATTGATCCCGACATTGCAGAGCGTCTTGACGCTCTTGAGCGTGAGGAGGAGAAGCTCGAGGCCGAGGGCTTCTACGACAGCGACCCGGAGGAGATTGTAAGTAATGGAGCGGGTCGCTAGCAGTGAGCTAATGGGCAAAAGCTCGACTCGGAGGAAGAGGAGCTGCGCGAGGCGGCAGAGCAGGTCCGGACCAAGAAGGCGGTGATGAAAAAGGTGTCGCAAAACAAGAACACGCTAAAAAACCGACCGATCATCCCGCGCAAGCAACGTCACCTTGCCCTCACGGACCTCACAAAAGGTATCCGTGCCGCAGGCATGGACCCCACCGTCATCGAGAAACGTGCCAAGCGGCTCGTCGAGCAGAAGCAGAAGCAGTGGGACGAGGCGCAGGCCGCCGGAGGCGAAGCAGACGGCATGGATGTCGACATGGACGACGAGGCGCCCGTCGCCAAACGCGACGGCAGGGGGACCGTCGAGGGTCGCATGGTCAACCGGACCCCGGGCAGGAACAGGCAGTTTGTCGGTATGGCCACCGATGCGGTATGTCGTCTGCTCTCACTTCATCTCTTTGTCGCTTACGCTTGCCAGCAATCCGAAAAGGCGATCAAGCTCCGCAAGTTTGCTCAACGGTTGCCAAACCGTCTCGCAAAGGCCTCAGAGTCGGACCGACATGTTCCTATCACCATGCCAAAGGTCAGTCTGCCCTGCCCCTTTTCGTATCAGACGCTGACGACTGTCGCAGTGGATGCTGGCCGGCAAGCGTGGCAGCGGCAAAAAGTGAGTTTTATCTGCTGACCTGGTGGTGGTCGACTGACTTGGTCTAGCGAGCGACGATAGAGCCATGTACGTTGGGCACGATGGCCCGTGTGAGGGCGGGGAACTTGCTCTGTACTTATGCATGTCTGGATCCGTCGCAGCTCGGTACTAGTCCTAGTGATTCAAGCTTGCGCTGCACTCTCCCAAGTCTTCAATGATCGCCCACTGTATACCGCATGAATTTCTCCGCACCCGACTGACCGGATCTACCTTTGGATCTCGAGCCGCCTTGCTTTCTAGTGGGTTCTGACGTCCCCGGTGCACTTTCTGCCAGTTGCCAAGTGTAATACTCGATGTTTCCCTTGACGCCTTGTTGCGGACAATCATGAGTGCAGCATGGGTAGCCCCGGGCGATCCAGTTGTGACAACCAGGACACTCCCAAGAGCCTGCCATCCTTCTTGCGGTAGCTTCGGCTACACTGGTACCCGGCTGATGCTATGTGCGACGTCAGTGATACTTCAGCGGAGAGTCGTTCCGCATACCCTGAAACAATACCAATGCGGCCCAGGCCAGTCCGCTGTGTTGTTTACATCTAGGGTTTTGACATTTGTGCAAGTAGGATCAGCGCAGTGGATCTGCGAGTGAACGGGGGGCTCGTTCATTCTACGTGACTACGCGATCCACGCACGATCGTCTCGTTTTTATGTACCTCGCAAAGGCCTTCGAGGTACTGCATAGAGAAGGACCATGCGCTTGGCCTGCTTACCTCCGCTTCAGTGCGAGACGAAATTGCAGGGCAATTTGGTAGATGAGTCTTGGCCTTCGAAAAGAGATGTACACGAATCGGTCCGCCCACGCTCTAAAGGATGATGCAGGAGTGATGGACGGTGAGAGCATGTGTTAGCGAGGCGCTAGGAGCTTGCTAGCCGCCTCCGTCTTTTGGCATTTCTGGCAGTTTCGCCAGAATTGCCAAAGGGACGGTTTCGAGATTGGCTCAACCGTCTTTTCGCCATCATCGAGGGCGGCTGCAAGCTCAAGGCTCACCCGCCATCCTCCCCTTCTTCCTCCTCTTTGTCTGCGCTCCGTTTCAGTCGCCTACGAGTTGTACTTTATGGCCTGTTGGAGCCACGTCTTGCGTCATGCATCACGTGTCTGCCGGTGCGGGTGGGCGGGATCCCCTTCGACACGACGCCAGCCGAGCTAACCATGGGTGTGGGAAGTGGCCTGATCCGGCCGTAAAGGGAGGTTTTGGGTGGCGATCGATGAGGCGGGAAACGTCGACGTGCGCGCAATAGAGTCCCTTCTGATTAGGTGGCTTTACTCCGATACGTTCCACATCCGTCGTCTGATGCGAGTTTGAAGATATACCATGCAAAACGTTGCATGTGGAACAGTCTGCAGAGAAGCCCGATACGCCATGTTCGCCGCCTTGAACCTCTTTCTGTCGTGTGCTGACATTTCCGACTCACGCAGTGTTGCCCCCTCTGTTCCATAGTCGAATGAGCTCTGACCCCTGGGTATATGCAGAGGACTGTGGGCAAGTCGGCCCCATACAGGGAAACCCAGCTATCAAGGTGGATTGGCAGCCGGAACATTCATACGTGGACCTACTCCAAGCACGTGCACGCTCTTGCGCCTCTGCTAGAAGTTCCTTGTTTATACACTGCGTAATTAGTAACTCGTCAACAAAGCTTGTCTACGATCCGCTTACATTGGCGCAGATGGGATAAAGCAGGTTGCCGTGTCTACCAGACCCCGGGACAGCTTTTGCCGTGCAGCCATTGCTGCATGTTGCGAAGCTTAAGGAATCAGCAGACATGTTGGAGATGATGGAACACTAAGCTGCTAGGATCAGTGTGCTGTATATATCACTTATGGTGAAGGCAGAGGAGGGAAATTAGTTATCAGATCAGTCTTGGCGCTCCCGTCGTGTCTCCCTTCACCTGATTCTGGTTACCGCTGGCAATAACCGATTGTACAGCACCCCTTTGACGGCGATGGAAACTCCCGACGTTATCCGAGCGTAAGTTGGCTGACGAATTGACCCAAGAAGGACTACTCGGTGGATCTGTGAGACCGTTGGGCTCGGCCAAAGCCCAGACTCGAGCTTGGGCCACAAAGCGAGCTCAGTGTAGCATCGGCGTCATGAGTCATTGTTGACAAGGATTTCAAAGTCGGCACAAGCCCCTAACGGCGTCGGCGGCCGCTGCTGGCCGTTGCTGTAGCAGCAGCAATGTTTTCACGCTCTGTTCGTTTGTCCACGCACGAGGGGTTTAAGCACGTTGGGAAGTCTTTTGGCAAGTTCGTGAAACAATCGGGGCATTGTGTGCTTTCTTGGCGCCGCAAGTCTTCGGCCGGACGCTTCAGATACAAATCTCTGTGCTGTCATACAGTCAGGTTCAAGACGCGCGCACGGAGCAATGAGCTATGACGCGCCTCGGCACAGTATCCAACCCCTTCCAACATTACGATGATCTCCTTATCGCAGTAGTAGCAGAGTTGGTATTGGTGGGGATCAGGGGTCTGGGCCGAGGACATGTCGTGGGTGTACAGTTTACTTCACTAGAGAACGAGTAAGCGACGGTGCTTCGGAAAGGCTTGCTCTTATGGTAGGGCGGCGACTGCGTTTGGCAGCAGGCGCTATATAGTGAAGGCCGACTGACGATCCATTCATGTTTCGCTCTTACGGCGCCTTCGACCGCATTTCGATATGCTGACTCGACGTTGAAAGGAACGTCGACTTCTTGCTGCGTTCAAGTGCTGCATAACCCCTCGCCATGATACAAAGCAACCCCCAATTGCGAAATCCGCCTCAATGCCTTCGCGTCGTCAGCGCCTTCTCATCGTGAACAGTCGCCCGCAACTCACTGGCTCCATTCGATACTGTTGATATCAATCCCCTCCTGGACCATCTCCCACAGCGGGCTCATGTCACGCAGCTTGTTGACGGTGCCGACGATTCGCGCGACCACTAGGTCGATTTCGGCTTCGGTGGTAAACCTACCGATCCCGAAGCGGAGCGACGAGTGTGCCATGTCTTCTGCGGCACCGAGTGCGCGGAGGACATAGGATGGCTCGAGCGAAGCCGACGTGCAGGCTGAGCCGGAAGACAGGGCGATGTCCTACGGGGGTGGCGTGAGCGGGTGTGAGGCAACGTGTTGCGCTAAGACATACCTTCAAAGCCATGAGGAGCGACTCGCCCTCTACGTAGGCGAATGAGAGGTTGACGCAGCCAGGGTAGCCAGCTGGGTCGCCATTTCGGACAATGTGGTCAATCTGCGACGTGATCCCGTTGATGAGCCGGTCGGCTAGTTGTGATACACGCTTGTGGTCTGCCTGTGAGCCGTTAGCGCTGAACTAGCTGTTTGAGCATGAGAGTCGGTACCCCTGTGTCAACGTCCTTGGCCGGCGCGTATCTCTGACGAGTGTACGCCCGGCCTCAGTCACAGCGACTTGTGTCGCGGTTTTCGTCATCCTCTCTAGCTGCTACCGCAACTCACCTCCATCTCATTTGCGGCCACTCGGCACGCCTCGCCAAACCCAACAACCAACGGCGCCGGCACCGTTCCGCTCCGCAGCCCACGCTCCTGCCCACCACCGTGGATCAAAGGCTCGAGCCTGACCCTCGGTCGTCTCCGTACATAGGCGGCTCCGATCCCCTTTGGTCCGTAGATCTTATGACCGCTCATGCTGAGCGCATCGATACCCATGGCCTCGACATCGATGGGGATCTTGCCGACTGCTTGAGCGGCATCGGTGTGGAAGAAGGCCTTGGTCGTCTTGTTCTCCTTTGCGTATGCTTTGAGCAGCGCGCCAATCTCCTGCATCGGCTGGATGACGCCAATCTCGTTGTTGACAGCCATGATTGATACCAGCGAAGTATCGGGTCGGAGCGCGGCCTTGAGCGCATCGAGCGAGATTAAGCCGTTGGTTTCGACGGGAAGGTAGGTGACCTCGAACCCTTGTTCCGACAAGAACCGGCATGAGTCGAGCACGCACTTGTGCTCCTGCATGACGTGAGCGGTTGAAATCATAGTGTTTGTCAGACTCACAGTCTGGGTGGTGATGATATGCCGACGCTTGGCGCCGTAAAACTTGGCGATACCCTTGACGAGCATGTTGTTGCTCTCGGTAGCTCCACTGGTGAAAACCACGTCCTTTTCTTGCGCGCCGATCAACTTGGCCGCGTGGATCCGCGCTTTGGTCACGGCAGCCTCGGCTTCCCAGCCATAGGCATGTGTGCGCGAGTGGGGATTACCGTACTGATTCGTGAAGAACGGCAGCATAGCGTCCAACACTCGTGGGTCCATCGGTGTCGTCGCCTGAGCTGATCAGCACGGCTAGATGACTATCGAGCTCAACACACCTGCATATCTAGGTAGATCGGCCGTCCCTCGCTCTTTGCGTGTCCTCCGGTTTTAGTCGCCACCGGGTTCAACTTGAACCCAAACATTTCTGATCCACTCTGTCAGCTCCACCTGCTCGCTCCGTCCCCCTCGCCACTAACCATGACCTTCCTCCGATCGGTCTGCAATCGGCTGACCCTCGTGGGCATCGCTCTGTGGTCCCGGGTCCTGCTTGACATCTTGCTGGATCTCGATGTTGAGATCGGACACGGCGGCCTTGAGCGGGTCACTTCGTGTGACTAGCGTCCGTGCTGGCACGGCCAAGCGCCTGGCGGTTGTTGGCCGGATGGCGCGCGCGGCCGAAAGCAACGACCGTGGATTGAGCATCTGGATACGACTGATCGATGAGCACGACTACGGCTGCCGCTGTGAATCTCTAGCGGCGGCGATTGCAGAGTCAGCGTGTGCCGAAAACCTAGCCTAATTGCGTCACCGCGTCAACAGCCAAGTGCTAGCACCTCTAGCAACTGCCGCGTTGTGGGACCCCGCTTCGTTCGCAGTCTCGTTTAGTGCAACGCGGCGGAGCAGGGCTGCGTGACTCTTCTGACCATCGCTCACACTTTTAACAGTCGACTGATCATGGCACAGTATAGCCTGCAGCACTTGATACTTGGGACCCAGCTCATTGGCACCATCCCCGAAGCAACGCCCTCGATCGCCTGCTTCAATGGGCTTCAGTACGGAATATTGTCCAAACGATGGACGAGAGCCACCCTGCAGACAGACTATGGCGCAAGATACGAAGCCGTTGTATACGGGTGAGATCAACACAGCTCGTTGCTCCGCGCTGAGCGTGCAGTCCGAAATGTCCCCAGCCAAAGGAACTCAACCACACTGGTGACTTTGGTCCTACCCTTCCCTGGCCAGCGTGCGAAACGAACGAATTCGATTGCCTGAACCTCGACGTGGCAATGCCGAACAATGCAGTCGGACCTTTGCCGGTGTTTGTCTGGATCCATGGGTTAGCTCCAACGTCGATTAGACTCACGCACTAATCATCTCAGCGGTTCGCTACTCAACGGTGCTGGCTCGGACCCAATGTGGCGTACGTGAAAATCCCCACACTCTCATGTGACGCTGTGTAGCTGATCATTGTAGAGAGTCATCGTCTCGCTCAGTGGGCCTCGGACGTCGGCACGCCGATCGTCGTTGTCACAATCAAGCAAGTCCAAGCCAATCGCTTGTCAAAAGCGACTGACTGATTCTTTCAGCTATCGCCTAGGACCCTTTGGGTTCTTCCAGCCTCCTGTGACTTTACTTTTCGCCCATAGCAGCGAGCGATACTGACTCGTCCAGGCCGAAGTCGCCAGCGATCCTGAGACCGCTGCTGGCAACTTTGGGTTTCACGACCAGCTGCTCGCCCTCCACTGGGTTCATAAAAACATCGCTGGGTTTGGAGGCGATCCGACACGCGTGACAATTGCCGGCGAATCGGCCGGAGGCTGTATGCTTGATTTGCATCACTCTGTGGTTTAGTGCTGACAAGCGCGTCAGGCTCTGTGCACGTGCAGGTCGCGCACCAAGAAAAGCATGACTCGAACCTATTCCACCGCGCAATCATGCAGAGTGGTAATGCGGCGGTCATGGGTACCTGGTCGTCCGACTGGGTTCGCCAGTTGTGGGAGGGTGCTATTCAGGATGCCGGGGTGCAGGGCAATGCCTTGGAGGCTATGAGAGCGCTTCCGGCTGACGAGTTGCGCAAGCTACCGACTTTGGCTGTTAGTCGATTCACTCTATCTTGCGAGCTGGTAGCTAAAGCCACTCACAGATCGGTGGCTACGGCGTCTTTTCCGACGGCGATTTTCTCTCTGAGCCACTATTCACCCCTCGGGGCGAGTTTCGCCACGTACAGCCTTCAATACCCATCTTACACGGCGACAACGCCGACGAAGGCAGCTGCCTGTTCGATAGCGCGCAACCTGTCAGCACGATGCTTGACCTCGAGCGCGCCGGCCCCGCTTTTCTCGGTGATGAGCGCTACGCAGAGCTCTTGCAGCTGTACGGCCTCGAGGACTGGCGCTCGCTGTCCGACGAGGATCGTGGGGAACGGCTTCACCGTTTCCCAGAGGACGTGCGCTTCTTCCTCCCGACTGAGGAATTGCAGCAAGCTTGGCCCAGTGCCGCACTGTACCACTTTGATGCCCCCTCGCCGTTTGCCTCAACTCGATGGCCAGGCAAATCCTTTCACACCCTCGAGCTACTTTACGTCGGTATCATGCCACAGAACCAGCCGGTACTGACCTCAACAGCTGTTTGGCAACTTTGACGACCAGTTGCGCGCCGAAGACAAACAGGGCGATCTCAAGGTTGGCGATGCGATCCGCAAGATGTGGCTTTCTTTCATCTACGGCAATGATCCGTGGGAAGGGGCACATAAAGGTGTCACGGCCACGATCGGCCTCCGCGGGGTATCCTTCGGCCCGGCGCGTGCTGCGCGCGGGTGGGAGGCACAGAGGAACGCTCGGATCGACAGTCTGCAGAAGATCGGCTTCGCCGATGTGGCCGCGGTCGCCACCCGCGTGTTCCCTTGAGAAGAGCGACATGTACCATTCAGGAGCTTACGGCGATATCAATGCTTGAAGGAAAAGTGAGAAAGGATGGATACCATTTCGTGCAATCACCCGAAAAGTCGCACAGCACGCTCGCAAGTGTTCTTGACGACAACTTGCTGGTAAGGTATAAATATCCCAGTTGCCGGCCTGGCGGTGGCCATCGTCAAAGAACAAGCTCGTTCACAATGTCAAACACCAATGATACGACCCCAGCCAGCAACGTCAACGTCTTTGACTTTCAGACTGACAAGGTCTCCGATATGCAGACCTGTGGTTCCTGTGACAGCAAGCAGTTCAAGTTGACCGAGTTTGGCTCGCTTTGCGACCCGGTGAGTCATTGAGTTGACTGCTATTGTCTCGAGCCTAATGCCATCGCTCTAGTGCCTGCAGCGTGCTCAGGCTGAAGCGCGCCAGAAAGATCACGAAGCGAACCCAAAGACTTGTTCGAGTTGCAGCACTAAGATCACGGCTGACATCCAGGGCAAGTGCTGGAACTGCCACACGCGTGACTCCCAGCCTGCACAGTGATCGATTCATGACTCGTCGGCCATGCAATCTATATATTAGTCATCTGAGAGCGGATCTGACCAAAGAAGCCGTCGCTAGCTCGGTCCGAGGTTGCAGTAAAGTATGTGGCACATCACTGACATCCTCCGCTGGCAGCTACAACGCATTTACTCTGCAATAAGTGCGGTATTGGAAATGATTTTGCACCAAAGGAAGTCGACAACGTTCATGTTGCGCCGTTCAGACGGCGCTTGAATTCTGACCGGTTGGACAGAAATGTCAGCGTTTGATTACTTTGCGATGCAAATATAAGCCATATACAGTAGTGGCTACACAGGCTCTCATCAATCATGACATCGTCTGGAGCGTCCAAGTCCGAAGCTGACAAGATCGACGTTTGGAAACATCTTGCCTGCGATACTTGTCACAGGGCTCCAGCCGAATGGTCTGAGTTTGGTACCCTTTGCAAAACAGTGCGTGAAGCATGCGCGCGACAGGCTTCACTGACGGATTGCACGACAGCACTTTGACACCGCAAACCAAGCCAAGCTCAAGACCGAAGCAGAATCTCGGTTAGCCACTGTCAATTCTTCCCTCGTTCAATGCCCGACGTGCGAGGAGAAGATCGACCCAGCTCTCACCTATCCGTGCTATCCCTGCATATCCCGGGAAGCTGCTAATGCTATGAGATGGCGCTAGACTTTGGCTGCAGCTGTCTGGAACGTCAGAGTCCGGCTGTCAAACCTGAATAGTTGATGAAGTCATCAGAGTTTCACTACTTCGCGTGGGTCCTACACCGAAGTCCACGGCCCCCGTCGTCCCATAGTAGTTGCAAAGCAGAAAGAGCCGAGGGAGCTCGACATAAACGTAGTTGAGACCACAGTGCAGCATACACGATACCACGGAGTCCTGTTAGCCGAACGCGCGCGCGTCTACATTCAGTCGGATTTGCTTCGGTTGGCCTGGGGCGGAAACACCTTCGACACAACGCCAGCCAAGCTGAGACGCATGTGTGAGGCAAAAGCTGCGACATTACGAGAAAGGCGATTGCGGAGTCTGACTCTATAGTCGCTCTCCGTCGAGTGGATGCAAGTGACTGGCATGGGTTCCTCTGAGCATGTGTAATTGCGCTAGGAGCGCCTGCGCACTCGATTTTCTGGTCCGCTAACCAACGTAGCAACCGATACATCAAGTAGCGCTGCGCTCGCCCTCGTCCATTCAGATTCAGCGCCCCGGCACAACCTCCCTGGTCGTCCTTCGATAATGGTAGTAATCGTTCGGTCCAACACTAGGCGCCATGATCCCCACACCGCCCGCATGCGCGGGGACACCGTGGGGCGGGTTTGAACCGGACGAGTCCCAGGCGTCGCGAGGCCATCCCAGGAACACGATGCTGTTTGGATGTTAGCTGTCGTCGTGGCGCTCGAGGAGGACGCTGCACAAGATGTGTCCCAGGTTGACTGAGGGTGGACTTACATGACGATACACAGAGCTGCGGACAAGCCCATCCACATTGCGTTCCTGTTTCCTGATCAGCCTCGTCCCCGCGTTGAAAGCCGTCAGCTTGACTGACCCTAGATGCGCAACGGCATCCGAAAGGTCAAAAGCTCGGTTTGCAATACTCCATCCTGCGATCGACAGGATCCAAGCGATCGTGACGATGATAGCGGCCATGTCCTGTGTGTGTCTCAGCACTAGTTGAGCGTTTTCACGTCCTAGCGGGCGAACCGATGAGAAGGAAAAGAACGTCTTGTTGCCGACGTAGCGTAATGCTCTGGATTCATGCACAAAGAGGAGCGGCAGGATTGCAAGCAGGGTGAAGAAGATGAAGATGATGCCTGCCGGTACTGTCAGCGCCTGTGACGGTGCAGGGGTGCCAAGCGTTAGGACCGGGGAGTAGACCGGGGCGAACTGAACCAGGGGTTGATACAGACTTATTGGCCAGAGAACCATGGCCGCCGTCAAGGCTTTGTTGACTTGAGTTCCATACCTGCCGCATCGTGTCAGAACCCTCCGCGCCCCAGAGAAGACGCCACGCACTCGTAGCCGACAGCAGAGGGGATGCAGTACCCGGGCGCACACCATCCAAAAGCTCCAAACGTCGTGTCACCGCCCGTACCGCCGTCTGCAGGCTCGAGCGATAGGAACCTGATTGAGGCGATGAATGGCGAGGAGAAGGTGACGAGGATCCTAGTGGCGCGTATGGTCAGGGGAGAAGATCGTACAGAACAGAAGGTGATCTACGTACGAGAGGATGAACGCGGCGAATGCGAGCAGGAAGAGGAAGATGACGTGCGGGCCGTATGGCGGTTTCGGCATCATGCTTGCACCTCGAGGTGACATGGGATGCGCGGTCGGTTGACAAGCTTGTGAGCAGACAAGTGAGTATGTACCGTTCGGCGGTTGAGTGAGAGAGACCAAGTCAGGACAGTTTAGATACTTGAAGGAGGCCGGTGGCAACGCCGATCTTTGGAACTCGTTAGTTTTTTGTTGTGTGAAAGGATGGAGGCTTTTTGTACGCTTTGTGTGCGCTCGCCGGATCGGGTCAATATGTCAGTGTATCAGCATTGTCAGTAGCACGGTAGGCGTTCGTGCATTGTTGTAGACGTGGTGTGGTGTACCAGAGGGTGCACTGGCTGTCGATCCCTGCACGTCTTGTCGCTGCAGTTACGGCACGGCGACGGCATGGCACGTGGAGCCACGCCGCCCACGTCACTGCCACTCGCGCCCGTTGGCTGGGGTTTACCTTCCGCGTCGCATCGTCATCCACGCCGCACCGAGCAGAGCAGCCGAGTGCTTGTTCATTCCAAGCGACCCTCATCATCTCACACACAGGCAATGTCAGCAAACATGCCACCGCGCCGCCGCAAGGCCACTCGCGGCAACGCCCAGTCCTCGTCTCGCGACGCCAGTCCCGAAGGTCAATCAATCATTCCATCTCCTATCACTGCAACCTCTGACCATGCACTGACGCCCAGACGGCAGATAACGACGAACTCAACTCGGACGCTGCGAGCTTGAGTAGTGTGAATGTCCAAAAGTCGCCGAAACGCGGCGTCATGGCCCCGCCACCTTTGCCGCTCGTTGGCCCGGGCAGAGGGGACAAGGCACGCTCGGCAGCAAGAGTGAGGGAGCTTGGGGAGGAGAGCGAGGGCCGAGCTGATAGTCCGACTGAAGTGTAGGTGCTCTATTTGAGGGACACACTATATGCTCGGACTGATCACGCTTAGGTATGACGGCGACATCGAGTCCTCGTCTACTGTAGGACACGGCACTCCAGTCCACCCAGCGCACCACCAACTCCCCAACCACTCTCAACCAACCCACTCACCCGCCACGTCGTCCGGTGGTTTCGCCTCACCCGAAGCAGACACCGAGACCCTCGCACCCGGCACGTCCCAAGCACGCGCACCAACACCCAAAGCTTCCCGGTCAAGTCTGACTGCAGCCCACCCAGCCGACGTACTGGTCCCAGTGGAAGGCTCGGAATCACTGTCGGAACCGGGTAGCGCGGATCGACCAGCCGAATTGAGCGAGGAGAACATCAAGGCGTTTGTGAGGCGTGCGGTCGAGGGCAGAGGAGAGGAGGATGGCGTCAAGCGCTGGTGGCGGACGAACGAGCCAGCGCACGATCGGCCTGTGAGGATCTATGCCGACGGAGTGTATGACTTGTTCCATTTTGGGTGGGTTCCCCGGCGTTCAGCAATCACGAGCTGACCCTGCCAGTCACGCCCTGCAGCTGCGCCAAGCCAAGCTTTCCTTCCCAAACGTTCACCTCCTCGTTGGTGTCGTCTCGGACGATCTCTGCAAAGCACACAAATCCGGCCCAGCCATGACGCACGCCGAACGCTGTGAATCTGTCCGCCATTGCCGCTGGGCCGATGAAGTGCTTCCGGACGCTCCCTGGCTCGTAGACCAGGCCTGGGTCGATCGCTGGCAGATTGACTTTATTGCGCACGACGAAGAAGTCTACCCCTCCAAAGGGGTCGAAGATGTGTATGCCTTTGCGAAAGAGTCTGGTGCGTTTCCGTCATCCATCGATGCCGTAATGCGCGCTGACCCTTTCTACCCTATAGGCAAGTTCCTCCCGACCCGTCGAACACCCTCCATCTCAACCTCGGACCTGCTCGAACGCATCGTCAGAGGGTACAGGGGCGGCTTCTTCGATTCAAAGCTGGAAAAGAACGGAGCGGCAGAGCTGATGGCGGCCGATGTCGACTGGGACAGCAGTGGTTCAGTCGAGAGGGTCGCGGCAAGGAAGAAGCGTGCGGGCGTGCATGCGCACCGATAGCGCGGGGTGTATGTTGGATCTGTGACATCGTGTGACATGATAGATGCAATTGTGCAATGCGATTGAGGCAGTCCGTCTAGTCTCGCCACCCCAGCGCGCGCTAGTGTCTACTACAGCTGCGGTCGATGTGTTCCGCGGCGGTGTCAAGATGAACGCCCTGCCTGAACAAGTGTCAATCTCGATCAATTTCCGTATCGACTTTGCGTCAACCGTCAAAGAGGTGCAGCAGTGTCGTTGGACAGGCTGCGGCAAAGCATGGCCTTGCGTTTTCTCGAGCAATCTGACGGGACTGGGCTGGACCTATGTGAAGGTTGAAACACTGGGTGAGCCACCCGAACCAGCACCAAGAAATCCGCAGGAAGGCGGTGTATGGGACCTCTTTGCTGGATCAATCAAGTGTAATATTGATACGGTACTGTCCGCTCGGTAGATCTGCATTTCCCGGTCCAAATGGTGCAGACCGTATCGTGTCTCCGTACGCTCCAACGCAAGTTATTTAAAGCGTTGGGGGGGGGGGGGGGTAACACGAACTGCAAGATATTCTATAACCTGTCGCGCAATGTCTACCGCTTCATGAGGCTGCCTGGTGGCTCTATTAGCTCGGCTGGCGTCGTGTAGAGGGTGTTCCCGCCCGCCCACGCCGGCAGACACGTGATGCATGACGCAGGACGTGGCTCCAACAGGCCATAAAGTACAACTCGTAGGCGACTGAAACGGAGCGCAGACAAAGAGAAGAAGGGGAGGATGGCGGGTGAGCCTTGAGCTTGCAGCCGCCCTCGATGATGGCGAAAGACGGTTGAGCCAATCTCGAAAGCCGTCCCTTTGGCGATTCTGGCGAAACTGCCAGAAATGCCAAAAGGCGGAGGCGGCCAGCAAGCTCCTAGCGCCTCGCTAACACATGCTCTCACCGTCCATCACTCCTTCGATGAACCCACGAATGCTGATAGCAAATAGCACACTGTCAACGAACGTTCCACCATCGACGGTCACCTGGCATCGTGCGATGAATCCGTACAATCATTCAGAATGCTGACGATTACACAGGGAAGGAGACAGCAGTATGCATTTCAAGTCATCATATCGTTGTCACGACCTACGCTCAAAGCAAGATTTCGAAGGATGCAAGAAGAAGGCCGACAAAGGCCGAGGCACTCGCGACCGTTGTCTTGGACGCGCTGTACGTGGCATGAGTACGGACTTCGCGTTCGGAGTCAGCAAGACGTACCCGCCTGAGGGCGAAGCGGCGCCAGCCGCAGCCGATCCAGAAGCTGCGGCTGCGGAGGACGCACTTGCAGCGGCGCCAGCGACTGTTGCACCAGAGCCGCCAGTGGCGGCAGCACCGCTGGCGGCACTGCCACTTGCTGAGGTTCCGGTCGAGCCTGAACCGCTCGTAGTCCTGAAAGCCGTCAGCCCTGGGTGAGTCATCAGACGTGGGCAACTGACGAGTTACCAGCAGCAGCGCCGCTCGTGGCGCTGGCTGCAGCGAGCTTGAAGGCCTCGTAGCCCTTATCGCCCGTCTCGTCGGCATTGATGGAGAAAACCATGCCTTGCTGGCAGTGGTTGCCTTGCGCGCAGAACGCCCAGAAAGGCTTCGTGTCGTTGACGAGGATCGAGAACTGCTGCCATCAGCCCAGCTCGCGTGGGTGCACGTAGCGACCGACCGTAGGGGGATTGACGGCATCACCAGGCTTGAAGCCTGACTTCATGCCCGAGGCTGTACAGGGCGCCGCGAAGGTTGACTGAGTCACGGTATGGTTACCGCCCATGAACTGGAATCTGATCGCCTTAGCGAACGTGAAGCAAGCACGCGTGATGAACATACTGAACGACGTCGCCAACCGCAGCGGTGATGTTGGCCGGGGTGTACGTCTGTGCCTTATCAGTCATCGACAACTTGTCCAAAGTACTGTGCTCACCAGACCTCCTTGCCCAACCATGACAGTCTGGGTGGCGGCCATTGCGCCTGTGGCAAGAAGCAGCGCGGCTGCGGTGATTTGAGAAGTTGAGAAAAGCATGCTGGAGTTTCTAGAGAAAGATCGAAGTATAAAGTGCGAGACTGGAGCGGTCAGCCAGTGCGATACTCGATTGTCGTGCACATACCCGGCTCGTGAGTAAAGAAAGTGACTATCAAAGTCGATGAAGAGGATGGAGTGTGGGTGAGAAGAGTCATGAGGCATTTCTCCCGGCTATAAGGGGCTGGTCGCGGTCTGTGCGCTGCGGTAAGGATGGTTGGGCAGTGTCGCGGTCAGTGTTTCAGCTACGCTTTGACCACTGAAACGCTCATTTCGCGGCACCGCATGGGTCCAGTCCCTGTAGCAGACCCTACCTTGCGATACGACGTCGTGGCTGGCGTCCGACAGACGCGAAGTGAGTTGCAGATCGTGGAACACCGGGCTAAGGGCACTGGATCTGCCCGGAGATTGACCAGCAAGATCTAGCCAAAGTGCTTGTACCACGCTCCATAGGTCTTGTGAGGCGCAGCGTTCATACACTACTGCTCGCTGACAGCTTGTATGGTTCTCTGTGGTAGATCTTGCATAGGGGTCTGCTCGGACACATGGGGTGACGTCTCGTCGAGTTCAAAAGGCATCCACTCAGGAATGCACGTACAATCGGTAAATTTGGTGTCGGCTCGGCGCGGCAACGAGTTGGGAAAGTAGACAATCAACCAAGTGATCGTCGCTTGCCTCCTTTGGCCGGAAAATCCTATTGTCCCTTACAGTTGGTCCCTCACGCACAAACAGCATGTTTACAGCTGACGACCACACCTATACAGGTGATGAATAGAAGATGGGGTTGGCTACTTCTGGTGCATGCAAGTATTGCGATAGCTCGACCTAATGGCGCCGTGGAGCAATCCGACAAGCCCCTGGCAGAGCGATCTGACTTGATCTGGGGCGAGAGCGTCATCAGAGGGGTGAATCTTGGAGGATGGTGAGTACGTTGGACAGTATGGCTTCTTTGCTAACTTGCAGGCTCGTCTTGGAGGTAATTTGCCAGGTCGCGTAACGTGACACATACTGAGCGCGCAGCCGTGGATAACCCCATCACTGTTCGAGAACAAGCCAAGCTGGGTTGTCGATGAATGGTGCGTCGATGGCAATAGGTCACAAGCGCTGAAAGTTGTCAAGGACGTATGGTGCCTACATGTGGACGCAAAACGACACACGGGGGGAAATTGAAAATCATTGGTCGACTTGGATACAGTGGAGCGACCTCAGCAAGTGAGCATACCGCTGGCCAGTAGACCAAACAAGTCGCTGATTCGCACAGCATCAAGCTCGTTGGGCTGAATACCATACGTTTGGGGGTTGGCTGTGCGCTTCATCGAGGCAAAATCATATTGACGGACTGACCACCATCTAGACTGGTCGATCGTTCCTCTGGTCGCAGGCGAACCTTATTTAGCCGGTCAGTCTTGCGCCTGTAGCGACGCTGCGTGGCTGATTGCCCTACAGGAGCATTTGAGCATCTCAAGCGAGCAATGCTGTGGGCGAAAGATCTAAATCTGCATGTGAGTTGACCTCTGCTCGACAGCTTTGCGCTCATCCAAGCCAGGTGATGATCGATCTGCATGGTGCTCCTGGTGGTCAAAATGGCTTTGACAACTCGTGAGCCATGCTAAAGCGAAATTTCCAGCTGACCGTCGAAAGGGGCCAACGCGGCGTGCGTGGCTGGTTCAACGACGACACCAACGCCCAGCGTACTCTCGAGGCGCTCGACATCCTTGTCGCCGAATTCACTTCATCTCCATACGGTTCAGCATTCGGCGCCATCGAAGTCATGAACGAGCCTTTTCCCTACACCGATGACGAAACCAACAAGCTCAAGCAGTTCTACCAAGACGCCTATCGGGCGGTACGAAGAGCGACTTGGAGTGGCGCGCAGAAGGAAATCACCGTTGCGATTGACAGTGCCTTCAAAGGCCTGACCTTTTGGGAGGGCTTCATGGAGGAACCCGACTATAGTACGGTCGCGCTTGACACGGTGAGTGGTGTCATGACCATGGACCGGACTTACATCTGGGGTCAGCACGTCTACTCCATGTGGGTGTTCTCTGCCTTCCATGTCGGCTGCTCATGATATGCGTAGATTCACGCCGACTCTTGTGCAGCAGACGTATGCTGAGAATCTCGAGAATATTTGCAATCAGCAGTCAGCCCTCGGGCAGAGCAACCAGCACAAGTGGACACTTGTTGGCGAATTCACTCGTGAGACTCCCAACACTTACTATGATGATCGGCTCTGATGGATTCAGCTGCCAACACGGACTGCGCAAAGTGGCTCAACGGCCGTGGGTCCGGGGCGCGGTACGACAATACACTGGCAAACGTCACCCCGTACGCCCGCGACCTCAGCGGAGACCACTGATGCTGATCATGGGATCGACAGTGTCACCTTTCCAGCTTCTTGCGCCGAGAAGACTGGGAATGATCCGACGCGCTGGTCAGCGGAGTATACCGACTTCCTCGGCAAAAGCTTCGAAACGCAGACCTATGTCTTTGAGCAAGCTGTGCGTCACCCTGTAAAGTCTGCTGAGCAGGACACTGACATTGTAATAGTCTGGGTACGTATTGGCAGGCGATATAACATTCCCGTCTAATCGATCGTCAGCTGGATCATGTGGACGTGGAAGACGGAGCAAGCTTCCGACTGGTCGATGAGCGATGGAATCACTTACGGTGCGTGCACTCTGGTGCCGCCGTCCTTTCATTCAACGTCGTTACAGGCTATCTTCCGTCGCCGATCTATGCCAAGCCCCACGGCACCCCGTGCAACTTCACACCCACTGATTCCTCCTCCAACAACACCAATTCGGGCAACACATCCTCTTCCCCGCACACTGCACTGTTTGCCGTCATCGCAGTCCTGTATCTATACGCTTGTTTCTTTTGATGACCATATTGGACATGCATACAACATTGAAGACATGCGATACAAGTGGGTGAACAAAGATAAATGCAGAG
Organism: Holtermannia corniformis; assembly: GCA_001599935.1. NCBI lineage: Eukaryota > Fungi > Basidiomycota > Tremellomycetes > Holtermanniales > Holtermannia > Holtermannia corniformis. The sequence continues at coordinate 1,685,361 of BCIJ01000001.1, read as the reverse complement.
TGTTGTGAGCCTAAGCTTCGGCAGCGGTTGCGCCTGCGGCAGATGCGGGTTTGTCGCGCTCGGCTGCGAGTTCTTTGGCGCGAGCCAGCTTTGCGTCGGCGACGGCTCGAAGCCGCTGCTGATGTCTGGAATTGGTGTTCGTCTTGCGCGACAGGTGGACTTGGTCGAGTCGGATCGAGTCGGACGCAAACCCGGGAATGACAACGCCGATGTTACGCTCTGTTTTTCAATCAGCTGACGTGTGCGTTGACGATACCAGACTGACCCAGGTGTAATTGGATATCCTTGACTTCGAGCCTGTTGCCTCCTCGACGCTTTGCCAGTTTACAGCTAACGTCGGCAACGGCCTCGATGAACTCGTCGGCCAATTCGAGACAAAACTCTTCCACTCCGTGACTGAGCGTCAAGCTCTTGTCGACCTCGTGCGCGAGTTCCTTGATCTTTCGCTTCTTGCCGCCGGGCATGCCGCGGCCGACGATCTCTTGCTCCTGCACATCGAGCAGTTCGCCATCGGGCCCACGAGCCCTTCCGATCCCTGCCAGCGACTCGTTGAGCGCCAGTATATCAGGCGCCATCTTCTCGAGCGGCGCCGTGCCCAGGACGGATCCCGAAGCCAGACCGAGTGACAGTGTTGGTCGAGCCCCACGAGAGTTGGGCCATTTGGAGGGTGTCGTCAAAAGCTCCTGGAGCGCCGCCTCGCTGTCCACTGTAGGGTTGTACGTCATGTTGAAGAACGACGAGACCCCAGCGAAACCGGTGGGCGCCATGGATCCTTGCTGCATACCATGCGGAACAGGCAAGGCTGCGCCCGGACGAGGCGAGCTGGACGCGGCACGCGCGCCGGAGGATTGCGCCTGCAACTGGCCGATCCGCTGGGCGACATTGAGGGGTGCAGCGCCGTTCTGATGCATGCCCATCTGTTGCAAGCGCGCCTGGGCCATTTGCGTCTGCGCAACGTTGGGAGTTGCCCCACCATTCGCAGCCACGGCCGCCATGGCGGCTTGGGCTTGAGCCTGGGCGACGGCGGCGGCTCGTACCATCATCTGCTGCTGTTGTGCTGTCGGTGGCATAGGCTTTTGCTGCTGATGTAGCTGGGTTTGCTGTTGCGGTATGTGCTGCTGAGGTTGCGGCTGTTGTGGATTCCGTTGCCTGCCCGCTGGGATCTGCAGATTAGGCAATGCCGGTGACCCGACACGGCCATCATTGCTGATGTGATTAGGGAGCCCCGGATGAGCTGGTTGCGGTGAGGGTACTGATCCGTTGACGCCTTGATTACCCATGGCCGCTAGCTGCTGTCTCCGCGCAGCCAGAGCATTGTAGTGTGCTTGAATAGCAGCTGGATTGTTGGTCGCTGCATGCTTCTCCCACAGTGCCTTCAATGGCGGGTTCTGCACGGTGTGAGTCACATGCAAAGCTATGTGTCACGTTCCATACCTTTGCAAAGATTTCTGCACGTCGTAACGGATCGAGGTTGGTAATTTGCTGCAGAGCCTTCTGATGTTGTAGCTGGTTGTTGTTAGGTTGCTGTTGCGGAAGCGGACGAGGTGATGGTGCCGCCTGAGTTTGAGCCTGGGCTTGTGCTTGTCGTTGCTGGGCCGCTGCTGTCGCTTGAAACTGAGCCATCTGTGCTTGGGCCTGCTGCGGCGTCAATCCGTTGGTTGGAGCATTAGGCGGTCGAGCTGCCATGGCTGCTTGTTGGGCCAGCTGCTGTTGCTGTTGCAGCTGCTGCTGGGTTGCGTTGGCTTTGAGATGGGCTTGTGCTGCCGGTGTTGCCATAATCGTACGTAGCTGCAGTGATCACTCGTCACCACGGATCGTCACCAAAGCCTTACCGTACGACATACCTGCTGCATCTGAACCTCACTCAGCTGGCCCTTTTCCATCATGACAAGGAATTGCGGCAGGTTGGTCAAGATACTGTCGAACCGCATTCCGCCGGATTTTACCCCGTTTGGAGCCTGTTGCTGCTGTTGCTGCTGCTGTTGCTGCCCGTCCGGGGCCATGGCCTGCTGCCGCTGAGCCTGAGCCGCGAACATGGCCGCCTGGAGGTTCTGCTGCGGGGTCGGACCCGGTTGCTGCTGATTCGGATTGGGCGATCCCTGCATCGCGGCCTGTGCAGCCTGTCGTTGCTGATGCTGCTGCTGCTGCTGCATCTGCAGAATGTTTGCAATCTGCTGCTGGTGGTGCTGTTGCTGCTGCTGGACCTGAGCGTGTTGCATCTGATAGTTCTGTCGAGATCGGGCGCCGAGCGAGCAGGGTTTGCGAAAGGGAGGAGGGCGAGCGTCAGCACCGACCTAGCGACGTCGCTCGCCATGAGCATCCCCGATGAGCACGTACCGGTGTCCCCTGAGCGCCCCCGACGGCCTGCAGCTGAGCCTGTTGGGCTTGCTGAGCCTGCTGAGCCTGGATCCTCGCCAGCATGACCTGCTGGGCTTGCAACTGCTGCGCCATGTTCGGCTGCTGCTGTGTGCGAGCTCTGACAGCCTGGAGCGGGCCAGCGACAGCGCGTCGGCCGAGATGGATGTTGCTGCAGACGACTGATGCTGCACTGATCAATGGAGGCGACCGAGCCGTGGCTCAAAAGTGGCACGCGATCGCTTCCTCGACGTTCAAGACGACCTTGCTCGTGCTCATCACTGAGCGATGCTGAGCTCGGACGGCCTAGATCGATTGGCTTGGCAGGCTGACCGCCCATGTACATATCGCACCGCTCAGACTCCAAGTCACAACGGTCACAGACTATGCTATACATCGTCGAGCGACTCTATACACGGGGGAGTTACGAGCTATCACACAGCTGTCTTATGCACAGACTCTCAGCCCAGCTCACTCTATACAGACGGTGGAGGAGGGTGCGTCATCGGGATGCCAGCGAACCAGCACTCATTGCCCCACTTGCAGAAATGGCCATGAGGGCACCGGTGGCCGTAGATGCACTCCCATTCGGATCGCTGGCCTGCTATTGTTAGTGTAGTCTAGATCCTTGTCGCCGACTTACACCTGCCATTCGCCAGCTCTGGACACACCATCTCCTTTGCGAGTCTGACTAGTGCACGATACGCAAAGTCATCCAATTGGTACTCGTGACCGTGCGTGCACGACCGATTCCGACACTCGCCAGAGAGGTACCATCGATGGCACGGCCGAGGGTGCAGCGAGCGGATGTACTGCAAGTGTCAGCAAGGGCCTGTTATGGAATTCACAACAGAACGCACATCGTAAGCAGCTTTGTCCGAGGTATGCCTCACCACACCCCGACGATCCCCGTTGATAGCTCGCTGCTCGTGCGCTTGTGGTGCTTGGTTCGGCGCTTGAGCCATGAAATGATCTTGCTGGGACCCGTTCGCACGTTGCCACAAGTTTGCACCTTGACTTGCATTCGGCTCATGAGACGACAGAGACGACGCTGTCACCGAACTCGGCTCAGGTTTGATCCGAACGGACGACTGAGTGGCAGACGGTGGAAGCTTCGTCGACTTGACGTGTCGTGACAGCCCCGAGACGTGACGCGATGGCAAGTCTGGACTCGAGTGCTCGCTCCCGTCAATATCCTCGTCGGGTCGGAACTGCACCTCGAGCGCCGTCTGTTCGTCGCCTTTGTCGTGCAGTTCTACGATGCGCGCGCGCAAAGGGGGGATCGGAGGCTGCATCGGCTGGGTTGGGAGCAATGATGGTAGTGGACCGTTCATAAGGTGATGGGGTGGTGCAAAGCCTTGGCCGTGAGGCATCGAAAAGGTGAACGTCTGAGGCGGCGGGGGAGCAGGATACGGCAGCTGAAACCGGATCGGAGGCGGTGTTGGCTGTGAAGGCGCATAAACCGCCTGTGACGGGTGGAACGGCGGTGCCGGCGGTAAGTAGATGCCGTTCGTGTTCCCGACCGTCTGCGGAGCAGCCTGGCTGTGCATCACGGGCGCATGAGCGGGCGCTGGCTGGTGATACGCCGGCTGAGCGGCCACAAAGCTCTGTGGTACAGGCCGCGCGGGAAGCGAAGTGTGGTACACGGGCTGCAACCGCGCGTTCCCAGGTTGTTGATCTTGATACACTGGTGCGGGAGGCGGCGGTGCCCACTGAGGCGCTTGTGGAGTTGCAGCAAACGTCGGCGGTGCTTGCGGCTGAGTAAATGTAAACGCAGGCGGTGACGCTTTCGTCTGAGTGGCGACGGGCGCTACAGCACCGGCCTGTCCATAATCGACCATGTGCTGGCGTGAAGGATGGACATGAAGGCCGGCTGTCAAAGGGGTGGGCTGAGCATCGTACGGTTGTTGTTGTTGTTGTTGTTGCTGCTGCTGCTGTTGGGGTTGCTGCTGTTGCTGCTGCTGAGGCTGCTGATAGCTTTCTTGGACCGGTTGAAACAGCTTCGAGGAAGAAACCAACTGTGCCGGTTGTTCCGGTACCGCTTCAAGCGGCAGTGACTGAGCCGGTTGACTCGCCGAGACGTGCTGGTATGGCCCAGCTGCACTTTGTACCGGTACCGGCGCCGCCTCGGTCTGCTTTGCAGGTAGCTCAATCTTTACACTCTTCTTGCGTGGCGTCAAATCTTCAACAGGCGGATCGACAAGATCGGGCTCGGGCTTATCAGCAGTCTGCAGCTTCCCCGTTTGGCTAGGCGCTGTCTGCGTAAACGCCCACTTCGGACTCGCAGAGCCGGCAGAGCGCTCAGACGACGTCTCGTTCTGCGCCCTTGGCCTGACATAGCTCGGGCGCACTTTTGGCGGTGGCGTGACCTCGGTGTCAGCGCGCTTCCTGCGCCAAGACCTGTCTTCCCGATCACGAACGCAATTCGAGTGATCCAGCTGTTTGCGCTTGGCCGGTGGAACGTATTTGTGCGCATGCGGCGGCGATTCCAATCGTTTCTTCTTGGATGTCGTTGGCTGTTCCGAACCATCATCCGGGACTTCGGACAAGAGCAAGCCTTTGCTAGCGGTCGGCGGCACCTCGACATCGGTGAAATCTGTCGTCTGCTCCGGGAACAAGATGCTGATGCGATGTTGCCTCTCTGGCGGGATCGGGTAGTCTGGAATCTCGTTAATCTCGGCCAAGTCGTAGATGTAGATCTTGTCGAGCTTGTCGTCTTCCTGGTAGAGTTTGAGCAATCCGGTAAAGTCGGACATCTACTAGCGTCAGTACTCTCCGTTGGTTACGCTGATAGGGATCTACCTGAGCAGTAGCGAGGTAGAGTAGAATGCAGCCCGATACTTGCACATGGAATTTGAATTGCTCTGCGCTGCGTGTCAGCGGTCACTCAGCCGGCTCGATCACCGACCTTTGACCTTGGCCAGCGTCTCTTTCTCTCCGACCACGTCAATGATGAAGAACAAGCCATGGGTATCAGAGATGCCCTCGCAGAACGCATCAAACGTTGCGCGATCGGAAATGACTCCGCGCTACGACAAGCGCATCTCAGCCCAGCGCTCAGACGTAGTCCGTCAAGTGACAAACCTCGATCAGCTCGGCGCTCACAGCCGTCTGTACAAGTCAGTCGGAAGCTCTGCAAACGGCGAGTTGACAAAGCGACCAACCTTGTCCATGAAGATGAGCAGGCTGAAGCAGTCTGCGCACTCGCCGTCGGGCGAGACGTTTTCGCACAATTCATAGATTGACGCTGAAATGTTGATGGCCGTATCGACGCCTGCTATGGTCAAAACATGCCTGCGAAAGGACGGAGGGTTGAGAACGTACCGCCACCTTTGCCCTGCCTGATGTGCCTGTAGTCAAACTACATGTGTACGCTCAGTACTGTCCAAGCGCGGCAGTAGATGACAGACCATGGTGATATCGGCGTGCAGGATGATAGCGGCATAGGTCGTTGCCTGAGGGGTTCAGCGTTGTAGCTGCGCCAGCTACATTCCTGTCCCGACTCGCCTCTTGCCGACTCGCCCCTCTAGCGTCCACCAGCTCTCTCCTCAACTCGGCCACAGCCTTCTCGCTCTCCTCGACCTCTATCTCCAACCTCTTGACCTCCATCCTCCTCAACTCCAGCTCCTCGGCCTCGACCTGACTAATCTTGACTGTGGCAACACCCACATTCGGTTCCTCGATCAACGTGTTGAAAAAGGCTGGGTTGTGCAGCCTCGTGGGCGACAGTGGGCGCGGAAGGCCATCGGCGTCTGTGATCGGTTGCGTCGTCTGTACGAGTGGAGGTGTGGCGATGGGCAGATGATATTGTTGGGATTGGGAGGCGAGGTTGGCGCGTTCGAAAGCGTTGCGCTGTTCTTGCGCGAGGATGCACGCAGACTTCCAGGATTGCACTTGGGATGCGAGGCGCTCGTTTGTGGCGGAGAGGCTGGGGTTTGTCAGCGTCTGTGAGCGAAGAGGCACTCCATGCTCCGATGGGACGAAGTTGCTAGCATCAGAGCTATCGGTCTAGCACTGGTGCATAGAGTCCGACCGACAGCAGATACTCACAACTCATTGTCCGCGATCAGATCCTGCGCAAACGCCTCGACAGCCTGCTTTACGCTCAACCATTCCGTCACCGGTCCGCGCTTGGCCACGGCCCACGGTCCTCTGGGCTTGAGAACAAGCTGGGATTCCTGATCATCACCGGCCGTCGGTTGAAGATACCACGGCACACCATCCGACGCTTCGTCCGAGGTCGTGTTGGTGCTTGGTTTGGTCGGTTGCAAGGGCTCGTATGGGATCGGATCGACGGGTTCGTCGGGTAAAGGGATTGATGCGGGTTCAGGCGCTGTCTTTGTAGGCAGGTCAGGTGCCGAGTCGGGCTTGGCGACTGGTGCTGGTGGCGACGCTGGTAAGACAGTGCCAGATCTTGCCGTTGGCGGAGATCGAGCAGCCGGCGCCGTCACTGACGGTCGAGGAGCAGTCGCACGACTCGGCGGGGCTGACGCTGGCGGCGGTCGGATCGGTATGGCTTTGTTCGGCGACTTTGGAGTTTGCGCCAGCCCAGTCGCGACCCCTCCACCCCCGCCCGCAGTGAACTGATACGCAGGATACGGGCCATACGGGACATAGTGTTGATATCCTTGGCCATAATCATAGCCATGGCGCGGATGTGGGTACTGGGGCGCGTACCCCTGCGGCTGCGGATAGTACGTCTGCTGATGCGGCGGCGGCGGCGGGGGGTAGCCCATCGTGATGTCGGTACTGAGCACAGACGACGGCGTAGGCGACAGTGGAGTCGGCAACGCCCACTTCAGAGTCTTGTCGTCACCGGAGTCTGAATCGGCCAGTAGGTCGATACGAGCCGAAGCCGGTGGTTGGTAGTACTCCTATCGGACAGGCAACATGTCAGATCCGTGACGTTGGTACAGGTGAGCACGGACGTACGACTAGACGGTCTCCCCAGGCGGCGCGTTTCTTGCGCTTGCTCGCGACCATGTACGGGTCCGACTGTCACTGCGCTCTCTCTTTGCGGTCTATCCGTGATGACTCGGAGTGAGTGAGTGATCCCTGTCAGTTGCTTCTCGCTCGGCCGTGCCCCTGATGGCGCGGAAGGATGCTCGGACGGCGCGCAGTGTTGCTCAGGGGCAAACTCGGTCGGCGACGACCTGTATGTTGAACGGATCGTCACCATCAGCAAACACCGGATCGCACGCACGAGCACACGCGATAGGAATATAGAGAGTCACATACTGTGCACTAGTAGATACAAATTTAAACATGGCATGGTGCGCACCGTAAAGGATGGATGGATCAAGGCGAGGGCGTGCAATGGTATGATCAACAATGATGGTGGCCTCGTAGTCGTCGGGTTCGTCGTGCAAAGTCCGGGTTCAAGGTCCGTCGTGGGCTAGCGCTCGCCGCCGCCCGTCGCGCCGTCTTTACTCTTCCCCCACGCAAACAGGCCGCCCATCTTGGCCTCCATCTCGCGCTTCTCACGCTCGAGATCCCACCCGACGCCAGATTTCGCACGAGCGCAGATGGCGGCCCAGGAAGCGGTATCGCGCTGTTGCGACTGGGCGGCGAGCTCGAGTTCGCGCTCTTTGCGCTGACCGTCGGCCAGGCGATCACGCTCGCTCTTGCCACTGCTGTGGCTCGCACGCGATGCTGAACGGGGACCAGAGGTGCGGCGCGGGACTGGGCAAGATCAGCGGCCGTGTCCCTACATGCACATTGCCAACACTCACTTGTCACGTTGAGATAGTCGCCCTTGAAAATAGCCCTAATGGCCGACATTTGCGCATCATCGCCCAGCTTGATATCCCACTGGGCATGATCGCCGCAGTCCCAGTTATCAGCCATAATGTGCAGTGTGCGCGCCTGCTTTGTCGACACGGTGATATTCTCGTGTCTGCGCGGTCCGTCAGCTCTGGTACAGAACCCCCAGCGCGACTCACTCAAACCCCGGCAGACTCGCGCGGACCTCGTAGCTGTCCTTTCTCGTGTGCACAGCGATCCGGCCCTCTTCACCCTTGATGACCTCTTCGACGTCCTCGCCGACCTGCACGTCGGGTGCGGCCGTCGCCGTCCCAAACGAGCCTGAGCGGTGCGCGAGACCGGGCGCGGCAGCCCACTTGTTCGGGTCATACACGTCCGGCGGCGTCTGAAACGACGACGTTGATGAGATCGAGCTCGACGTCGACGCAGACGACGGGAGCAGAGTCGGCGGGGAAGAGTATTTCGGACTGAGAGCGCCAGCAGGGTACAGGGCTGGTGGTGATTTCGCGGCAGAGATGTAGCACCCGCTTGAAGAGGATCTAATCGATTCCGGCGACTTTTCTTGACGGCGCTCACTCGGGCCATGGGCGCGGATGGTGCGATGCGGGTCGGGAGATGAGGATGAGGCCACTTGCGGATCAGAGAGGCGGAGTGAAGCGAGCGGCGGGAAATATGGTGAATGCGTAGAAGGTAGAGTCGGTGGTGTGTCGAGGCTACGAATACGGCGATGAGGCATCGTCAGCTTCCGTCGAGTCATCAAAATGTGAGCGAGATGCCGGCGGCAGGGGCTGCGGCGTGCATTATGGTTGCTGTCAGGCGTGTGCCGCGGCCGCGAGCGACCGGGGCGGGCGGCCGTACCATGACGTGATACAAAGGGGTAGCGCGCGGGCGAAAGGACAGTGCGAGCTCAAAGGACGCCATGCGGCGAACTGTAACCGCGCGCGGACCTGCAGCGTGCTGAAACAAACCCTGTCGAGTCGCGGCTGCTGCAGATGCGCAGAGCGCTCGACTCAGCAACGTGGTAGCTATCACAGCTGGGCGTGCCAAGGCGACGGGTTCCGGCTGCCACGCCCAAGATAAGGATCCCATACCAAGACGAGCAACAGCTCTCACAGCTGATGAGCCTCAGCAGTGATCCTGAATGCCAGCAGTGACGCGTTGGTGATGGGGACATCGGTGGTGGTTGACAGCGCGTGCTGGCCACTCAACATTGTGGGTTCAGCCGATGACGCCTGCTGAGAGTAACGACTCTATGGACAGTCGTCCTCGCAGCAGCGCAGCAGGCCCACCAACGGTCACTTCCCGCCCCACTACCTCTGGCTGCGTGACCGGCACCGTAGCTGCCCTTCATTAACGTCGCCGCTAATCTAAGCAAGTACAGCTGTACAGGTCACTCGAGTCAGGTGTCTTTGGCGAGCACACTGACGGGAAAGAGAACAGCGTAAAGCTACGCTTCGAGAGACGACTCGTAGTCTCGACAGATCATGCGGGTGCAAACACACACGCTCATCTATCTCAGCGCGTACAAGCCACTTCCTGGGCCTGGTAGCTCTACACGTTCCCGGTTGCGCGAGTCAATCACACTCGCCCATCCCACGTCGACGAGTAAATCCCCAGAGCGAGCGACCGCAGAAGTGGTCACTGCTGATAAAGCGTATAAAGCCAATGAGCTCTGGCCAAGAGATTCATGATAGCTGGCAGAGCTGGCCGCCCAGCACATATCTGCGATCACGCTGGCGCTCAAGGTTGCGCATGAGTGCAAGACATGATCGCATGTGCATGTGCTAGAACTGGCAGCTTGCCAGTGGGCAGCGATTTCTAATCCAAGCTGCACTCAACGTAGCAGATGAGCGCCGAACAGAAGAGCCGCCCAGCTGTAAGCACTAGCCACCGATCAACTATCTGCGATCCAACCCGTGCTCAACGTAGCTTATGAGCGCGGAATAAGATGACGACCCAGCTGCTAAAGCGGCCCGTGTGGCAGCTATTGGCATTCCAGCCCGCGCTCAATGCAAGGTATCGCCAACAGTCATGAGCATTCTGGTGTCCATGCAAACCATGAGCAATGAAGCAGACAAGATCACTGTCTGAGCCTGCCCTGTGCGTTTGCTGGCCAGTTGGGTTTAGAGCGACCAGCGACAGCCACGACAAACTGCTGATTCGATGTGTGAGAAGCATGGCGCACGTACCGCCACGCTCCTCCAAACACACTCAGGCAGGTGTCAATGGCGTGCACGGCTGTGTCCAATCCCACTAAAGATGAACAACGCTCATCGAAAGTAGTAGTGTGATGCTGTCGCCACGTCGGAGAGCGTGCGTCTGTCCAGTCTGATCGATCTCGGTGTGACACCAAGCCGATCATTGCACTACAGCCGCCGCCCTGGGGTATGCGGCTGATCATTCCAGCAACACGATGGCCCGATGCCCCAATGTCCTCTATTCACGGCCCAGACAGCCAGTTCATAGCAATTGCACTCACCTCGCATGCTTCCGCTTCCAACTCGCACTCCTCTCCAGTCCACCCTCCCTCCGTCTCGTGCCCGGCGTCGGCATCTTCAACACGGGCGGCATCTCGGCCCTGGGTGTCTGCTCGCCCTTGCTGCTGCCCGAGGACGGCGAGTGCTTGTGGCGCTCTTTCCTGGCACTGTCACTCGGCGCGTCTTCGTCGGTATACGAGGTCGCGCTGCCGCTCGATTCCCGTCTATCGCGATCGCGGTCCGAACTGGGCGATGGCGAGTCGGATTCCGAGTCTACAGAAGTGGCGAGGGACGCCATAGGTGATGGGTTGGTTGATAGCAAGAGTATACAGTGTGACTTGACCGTGCGAGGGCCTACAGTCGAAGCATGGTCAGCGAGCCGCGCGCGGTGCTTTGTTGCTTGCTTCTGTCCGGATCCCGGACGAGACGGGACAATGACTGTGCGAGAGCGACGTACGTTCCGTTTCCGTCTCGCGTCCCTGCCCGGCCGGCTGATCGTGATGATCCTGTCGGTCGCGCTCCTGACCTGTGCTCACCGCCCCACTCGTGCACGACCCCCTCCTTTCGCCCGGTGCGGTGTGTGGTGCGTCACCGCCGTGGAGCAGGTACAGTACCGTACGCCGATCTGCACACGGCACACTTTGTAGTCGGTAGGTAGGCTGCCTCGCTTCTTGGGCTGCCGTCGATAGCTATGTTGTATGCTTGGGGAACACGGACCGTCGCGACTTTTTCAAAACCGCGAGGCGTAACGTCAGGAACGAGATAATGGGGTGGGATGACGAATAGGGGCCGTTGTCGCGTCGATCACGACTGGTCGTGTAGATTTCTGGTCTGACTGGTGCGACTGTGGATGGTCGCTGTGCTCACTGCAGAATGCTGTCTGCCTGTCCGTTCCGCTCGGGCACTAGGCTTCAGCCTCTCGGACCAGAGTGAACCCTTGTCAGGGTATGAGTCAGGGCACGGTCGTCATTGAGCGTGAGCGACAGCAGGCAAACAGCGGGATGCATTCAGACGGACAGCAACGCGTCTAGTCTGGGTCAGCAGCTCTTACAGTACTACATGTTCCCTGTACACTATGAGGCATCGCCACCAGCAAATACAATTTACACTAATCAGCCGGTTGATGACCAAAGCGGCAGCGGCCACCCAGCCGCACGGACGTCATTATCCGCTGCACGTGTTCTCTGCGCGATCGAACATCACATGAAATAGCCCCCCCCCACCGATGTTAGCGGATGATTCAACGGTGGACGCGCTTTCGATCCGCGTCGTTGATTTCTTAAACACCTATTGCTGCAATCGTCTCGGACGACCGGGATCATCATGCCAAAGCGCAGACAGCGCTCAAAGCGCTCTAACCCGCTAAACGCTCCGACAGAGCCCATCGCTGCTCCCGCGCAAACCTCGGGCAGAGTTGACAAAGGCAAAGCCCGTGCGGTTCAGGTCGAGCAAGCTTGGTCAGGAGATGAGATTGTGCTGCCGTCGGATGAGGATGAGCTGGAAGCCTGGCGTGCTGAAGAGAATGGGTATTGGTTGGGCTTCCTGCCTGCAGCCGAGTCATCTATGCAGGTACGCGCAGTCGCACGGTCGGGTCGGGCATGAGCTAACCTGTGGGGTGCACAGGCTTCGAGTTCGAGAACACGCCAGGCTGCACAACTTCCAACACAGCCTCAGGCAAGGATACCATCAAGCTCGCGCGACTCATCCCCCGATCCACTCGACTTTCTCCGATCTCCAAGTCCAACCCGGATACGCGCACTGCCATCGCCTCAGCTTTCCCAAACAAAGCGCGCGGGGACACAGTCTGCGGCCCTGCAAGCGCCCCAGATGACTCCCGAGGAAGGGTCAGGCTCTTCCCACGCGGGTGGCCCTCCGGAAGAGGATGGGGTGCTGGCTCGCACGGATACCATCTCTCTTCAAATACTTGCCGTCACAGCGAGCAGACCCGGGAACGCACCCGAGGTCGAGCCGATGGAGTTGGATGTCGGCGACAAAGTGCTGGTCGATAGCGACGATCAAGATTCGACGCCAGGCATTGCGTCTCTTGTGCAGCACGAGTCGCAACCACCTGATAGTTCTGCACGAGGATACGAGGCGATGGACGTCGACGCATATAATGATGTGCTAGATCTGAGCGTGGAGGACGTTACGATGGACTTTGGCGTAGGATCGCAGGACCTTCAAGATAGTTTGGAACCCGAGACACTGCCACCTCTACCGGTTATGCCTACACTGCGCGCTGGATCGCCAATACCTTCACTTGGCCGTCGAGACGTGTCTTTGACTCCACCTCCTACTACACCAACCTCTACTCCGCGCGCACCCTCGCCGCAAACGCTCCATCTCAATCCAACACCAAGCCCACCACACCCCCCTAGCTCCCCCCTCTCACCCCTACCACCAGCCGACGCCGAGCTCGAGGCATTCATCTCCAAGCGTACGATCCCACGCCTCCGAAACCGCACAGCCGTCCAACTCCATCCATACCAGACGGAACGTGCACAGTACCTCACGACCATCCGTGGTGGCGGTGCAGCAGGCCAGCGCGCGCGCCGGCCCGTAGCTGAAGAGATTGCGTTGGATGAGGAAGTGCGCGTACGCGAAGTGGCTGAGGATTATAGTCTGCTTGACGGTGATGGCGCCGTTGCGTCGCCCCCAGCGGACAGGGTCGAGGTCGAGATTGAGCCTGACGAGAACGATCGACTCGACTATTACTCTCTGCATGGGGTAGAATACGATGCTGATGCGGCGGACGAAGACGCGAGAGCCAAGATGAGGGTGATCGTGAGGAAGCGGGAGCGGGAGCAGAAGAGGGAGCGTAGGCGCTTGCGCGAGATTCGGAAAGGGAGGAAACAGTTTGATGAGCTTGTGAAGCGGCGGCAGGGCGAAGCAGAGGATGACGCTGGCGGCGTGGAGGTCGAGAGGGCGTCGAAGCGGAAGCGAGCCGAGGTGGGTGTCTATTGCTACGATCTGAGTCTCAGTAAGCAGTCACTGACTTGTAACAGACTTTGCCGGGGGCAAACCAGCCCAACACACCCGCACGCCGCCCTCGCATCTCGTTGGCGCCAGGCAAGGCCAAGACTTATGCGCGTAAAGACCGCACAGCGCAGGCAACGTCACCTGCGCCTACTGACGCTCAAGCCACACCCGCTCGCAACCGCTCATCGACCGCGCGCTCGCCATCGCCAATCCTTGTATCGCCGCCACGCGACGACGCGCCCTTCGAGCAATACGACGTCGACATGCTGGATGATCCTGTCGCGACTCCTGCACATCGGCCCGTTCGCATTGCCCGCTTGTCCTCTTCTTCATCCTCTTCATCTGCGTCAGACGACGACACCGCGTTTGTGGCGAAAAAGCGGATCGCAGGACGCATGTTACCGGCCGCAATGCTCAAACGACTCGAAGCCGATACGGCAAGACGTGAAGCACGCAAGCGCGCCCAGCGCACGCGTGGCGCGAGTGCGAGTCCCATCCGCCCAGGCAAAGCTATCATCAAGAAATCAAAGGCGAGCGCTCGAGCGGCTTTGGACGACGCGATGGGCTTCCTGGTCGATCCAGATGAGAGCCTGAGCGAGGGCGAGCCAGATGGCCTGAGCTTTTATCTCGCTCAACAGGCTCGGGAGCGCGCAATCGAGACGCCCGTCATCATCTCGGATGAGGACGATGGAGTCTTGTCTTCGAGCTCCAGTGAGGCGCACGAGGTGAATACTGTTCACGTGGCACACGACGACTTTGAGTCTTTGGTAAATGGACCAGTGCAACGACCGCTCCCCCGCCCCAAGTCGGTGCACGATCGACGCCGTCGTCCAGCAATCGGCCTCGTCGGCGCGCCAAAGACCCCGAAGCAGCCTCTGCGTCAGTCGAGGTTGCCATTCGAGCGCGTAGAGGCACGACGTGGGGCGAAAGCGAGCAAACGCAACACTGCAGGTCCGCGGAAACAGCCTCGTCGACCTGCAGTCTATCTCGACGATGCGACTATCTTTGCTTCGGAGGATTTCGCATTTGAACCGACACCGTTCGAAGCACCAGAAGTCGTGTCGCATTCACCATCGATCGTGTCCGTGCCCTCGACAACCCCAGCTCCGCGCAGCTCCAAGAAACGACCATTGAAAGCACCGACGCCAAAGGACAGCCGAAAGCGGGGGACGCGGCCGGTCGTCGACAAGAAGACCTTGCCACGCCCTGATCCTGTCTTCGACGCAAACGTAGGCAAAGTCCGTTCATGGCTCAACCTTGGCCCGTGCGATCCCACATTCAACTTGCGACCGCTGCCTCCCGAAACTCGCTTTGCAGATCACTCAATGATTGGATCGGGTCAGATTTCAAGGCTACTGCGGGTGCTTGCAAACGAACCTGCTGACCTCAAGATGCCGGACGCAGTGACGGTCTTTGACTTGGTCATGGATGGTGCACTTGACTCGGAAGCAATGGGTGAGCTGATCGAGCCGCTTTTCAATGCTCTCGAGGAGCGCGTGCTAGACGTCGCCAATGGTCGATTGTCGCCTTCGCCCGAGTCCGTGCAACCGATTTGGACTGCGCTCGGTTTTCTGCGCGACCATGCCAGCTTCGCCTCTGCAGAGGTCCCGCACATAGACCAATTGGTAACAGCAGTTGCACACATGAGCGACGCGCTCGACAGCATTGCTGTACCGCGCGCAAAAGGAGACCGTGCCCTACCCAACTTTCTTCTACGCCTCCGGTGGTTTCTCGTCGAGGTGCTTGCAGTTCATCGCGTCGACATATCGGCAGCCATTCGCGCGCTCGTGATCACGTTGGTGGAATACGGCTTCAACGCTACGATGAAGAGCGTCAAGACTGCTTCATCGACGGGTACGCAGATCGACGATATCTCGGTCGACGTTTGGGTTGCAGCCCGCTCGGTGTGCAAAACATTGTCGCAACAGGCCTCGTTTACTGCAGCGGTGGACGCGGCTGTCACCAAGTCGGTTGCTGCTCATCCGACTGGGCCCGAGGCTGCCGAACGCATTTGGTACCTCACGATTGGGCTGGCTTGCCTGTCGCAAATTGGACCCAATGGTGTCATCAGTAACGAGGGCAAACCAATGTGGCAGCTCGTCAAGCGCGCTGTGACTGTAATCACAGTTGTCAACGACGAAGACGTTGAGAATCGCACTCCGGCCAAACAGAGCAAAAATCGCGACGCCTACATCCGCATCATGCTGGTTCGGACTCTTGATCTCGTCTCCACCTGGAGATGGGAGTTTACCGATCGCGAGAGCATCACAACAGCGACTCGTAACCTCGGACTCATCTTCAAGGCACGCAACCATCGCAACCTGCCGTCCGAGCGGCCTGTGGACTTTCCGCGATACATTGCCGAGTTTGACATGGCACTCACGGCGCAGTTGCCCACCGACGAAGGCTCGACGTACGACCTCTACCTCCGCCTCGTGTGTATCTCTGCGTCGGATCTGCTCTCGGTCGCGACGTCCATGGAATCAGCATTGCAGGCTGAGCGGGACGTTCAACGGATCATTCAACCGATCTTCCCCGTTAGCCCGTTCCCATTCAGCAAGGCCAAGCCTCCAAGCCCGCGACAGCTCTCGGCTCTTATCAACCGCTACAGCACGCTGGTAGTTGCATGTTACTTTTCGCCGCCCCTCCTGGGTTGGCTGCTAGCCAACGCCTCGAATTGGCTCGATTTTGCCGAAGCCGACTTCAACTCAAGGCGCCAGACGATTCGCGGGATGATGTACCTCGCCGTTGCCTGTCGTCATCACGAGCTGAATCTTCAGCCAGTGGCGGAACGGCTGAACGCAATGCTAGATTGTCTTCTCAAGGAGCATCAAGCCAATCGACAATCGGCGGACGCGACAAAGGCCAAGACACGGATGGACCTGGAGCGTACAATCGTCTTGGTCGTCTCAGCCTTTCGCCAGATCATTAGTAATCACTCGTATGACAAGGCGCGGCAGGCCCAGGATGTTTATCCGGATCCGATACTGCTTGGTAAGCTCTGCCGTTGCAAGCTGTGTTGCTGACGTTGCAGACTGGGCTGCTCGGGCGCTTGTGTCGGATCTCATGCTGGACCGCGTATATGGCCCCGAGATCATCAGCTGCGTACAGGTGTTTCTCGACGCAAGGGCAGCCGCATTGCCCGACTCGACCAGGCGGAATCGTCAGTCACATCAGAGTCAAGACGAGTATCCATCTCTTGGTTTTGAGTTCTCCGAAGGAGAGTTGGCGGCGCTCGAGGGCGGCGCTACCACAGTCGACAAGCAGAAGCAACATGACGCTGTTCTCGCCAACGTGAGTCTTGCGTGACTATGGATATCAAACTAATGTTGTAGATCCTGGATGCGACCATTTCCCCAGCCGTCTTCCACGTTCTGTCAACGATCCTAACGACCACGGGAGAATTGTCGCCCACGCGCAAACCAGATCTGCAGCAATACCTGGAACTCCTCACGAAATGTTGGGTCGACTGCGCAAGCGTGGTCGTTATCGATCACAAGCTGCAAGTAAGCTTGCTTATGCAGGTTGACGTCGAGCTGATCAGATAGGACTGGTCAACTTTTGTGGGCTACGGCAAGCAATCTTGGGGTCGTCTACGCGACGACATTGGTCGCCGGCAAGTGGGCACGAGGTTCATGCTCAACATCGCACTGATCGACCCGAACGCATTTTCTGTAAGTCTACGAGCATGGCATGCCGCACGCTAACGCCTGCAGACGCTCGACGAACACTTTATCGGTCTTGTACTCCAATGCCTCACAATGGAGCAGAGCGAGCTTAGTATCGAGCACACCTTTCTCGCAAGCGTCATGAGCCTACCAGGCGCCGCACAGCATCCGCTCTTGACGGGCCTCGGTGTGGACGAGGAGCCCTGGAATCTCGACATGGCCAACTATGTTCGGTCGCGCCAATCTCATCTGCAAAGTCCGTCCTACTGCTGAACTTTCGAAGTCGAGCTGACATGATCAGCGATCTACGCCAACCTGCCTGCCGTTTTGCGGTCCAAGACGGTCAATCAAACTCTGAAACCATTTGTATATCGTATCATGAACATTATCACGGCGGCCATGCTGCAAACACTCAAGGTAAGTCTCCCTGATCCCGGTGTACTAGGCTGACGAGCCCAGTCAATGCCCCCTTCGCCCTTACGCGACGCGCATCGCACATTCTGCAATACGACCGTCGCCGACGTCCAACGCCTCGCCGGCGATTTCATCAACGCATCATCCGTCCCAGACATCCAGCATTTTCCTGTGCCATAACAACTACTGTTGTATATCTCGCTTGTTGTATATGAACGATCACATGCTATGCTACACTGCCCGACGCGGGTGCCACCAAGCGCCATCCTTGTCTTTGACGACACGGACGAATTTCACAATCAGACGGTCCATACCCTTCTTGTCGCCGTCTGGCACCAGGCCACGTAGGAACGGCGTCATGTCATCTGGACGCCATTTGGCTCGTGTGAGGAATAGGTCGCCGAAGCGCGTGGCTGGATCGATTGAAAGGGTGTGGACAAAGAATGGGGTGATGATGGGCGCTGCTGCGGTGGTGGTGAATGTGATCGGGACGGGTGTGAGCAAGTAGTGTCCCTGCGTAACGATCAGCGCGCGCTCGCTACTGGACGAGGTCGGCGGACCTCGAGCGACTTCAGATCTACAAGATCCTCCCATGGCTCGCCAACGTGCTCTCTCCATTCTGCCAAGAACGTGTCTGAAGGTTGCGTCTTGTGCTGCGAGTGGATCAGCTGCGTGCGCTTTGCTGATCAGAACTCTGGCGCACCCCGAGCGCATGCAACATGCAGATGCCAACCTCTCGCACCGTTCGACTCAGATCGCACATCCACTCTTGTCCATCAATGGTACCAAACAGTCGCATGGTACCCTCAGTGATCGGCCGTGACACGCCATGGTCATCCTCGACAGTCTGCAGTATCGTTTCGGCTGGTAGCGAGGCTGTAGTTGGAGTTCTTGAGGTGCAGTGGATAGACGCTAGTGTGAGTATGATCGATAGGAGTGGGTAGAGCTTGGTCGGTGGTAGGTAGAGTAGCTTGCCTACGGGATATCAGTACTGCTGGCTAGTGCCAGCGATGAGCGTACCGTCCACCTCAATCACGTTCCGTTCCTTCAATCCGACCTCGAGCTGCGCGTCGCTAGCCTGCACGGTACTCCGCATCTGCTCTCTGGTATACCTTTTGCGCTTCTATGACCGCCATCAGTCACTGCCGCCATCCAATTCGAGGACATACCCTCGGGTTCTCCCCCAGTCCCTCCCAAGCGCTTTCCCTCAATACACCCCGTATCCGCTCCAACCTCGGAGCGATAGGTACACATTCAAGTACCTCGTGACACGTATCTCTGATCTCCATCGTGTTCTCCCGTGTCGTACTTGCGCGCAAGACGCAGAAAGAGTTTGACATGGTGACTGTTCTCAAGAGAAAAGTGGAATCGGGTGTGCACAGAACTGCATCGTCTGCTGGACGACCTTTGATCGTCAGTCTGAAATATGGGTGTCAGTGGGCATGATGATGACATGTGGGGCGATGAGAGACGAACGGGAGATCGCTTTGGCCGTTTTCGATTTGTTTGAGGATCTCGGCGGGTAGCTCGAGCAATTGATAGCTTTCTTCTTCGTCTTCTTCATTCGCAGGCGGGAAACGGATCACGGTGTTGGATGTTGCTGTCGAGACGGGCATAGCGAGGCGGCCGCAGACTGTCGCTGCGGGAAATCAACCCGGTCGGCTTCGACGCGTCGTAAAGTGCTCTCCTAGCAGGACGTTTACGGGGCGCTAGACATGTGCTATATCTGCTAACAGAACAATCGCGCTGCTAGCAGATTCTCTGACAGCCGTCATGCATCCCCTCTAGCGCCTAGCGCTTGACCGGACCCCTGCTCTTCTCCAGCGGGAATTTCGGCGGCGCATGCAGTACCGCCTTGCGCGCCTTCTTTGCATCCGTCACGCTGAGACCTAACAGTTCGCGTTCGGCACTAGACGGGACATTGACCGTGCACCCGAGCGACTTGAACAGCGTGTTGACCCTGCGTTCATCAGCCCGCCGCCCGGCGAAAAGAGAGCAACACGTACTTTGAGACGGTCATCTCCAGATCATCTGCCACTTTCTGCGTATCGATCGCAAAGCCTTCTACCATGAGCATGAGCGCAAACATGTAGCTGTACAAGCGCGTGCGGGACGCCGTCGTCAACTGCACTTTGCTGGCCGTCTTCTCGGTGAAACGGGCCACGAGCGAGTCGAGGATCTGTTTCGGGACATTGTTGAATTTCGTCTGGATCGTCGTTGGGTCGCTGAGGGCTGAGAGGACGCGGTCGTTTTTTATGACCGAGCGCATGACTGAGATATAGTAGAGCAATTTGCTACCCTGGCGTCAGCTGGCAGTGTTGAAATCTGGATAGGGAAGACGCACAGAGTCGTCTTGCGCTGACTACCCTCGGTACCGTCAATCGCAACACGCATCTTCTCTTCGACCCATCGACTGCGGAACGGCAGCAAGCTCATACGTTCGCGATCGTTGGCAGCCTTCAACAAGCCAGCCGTGTCGATCAACGCCCACTCGTCGTCTGGAATGATCGACTTGCGGTTGTAAACGCCGGACGGCTCGCTAGCTTGCATGTTGGGCGGTGGGATCAACCGTGCGGCCAGCGCGACAGCTGCTTTTTCCTCTGCACGCCCGATCAGTTTGTTTCAATCAGCGGCTGAAGCCCGACTCACCCTCGGTAGCGCCGCGACCCGCCTTGTCCAAGATACTCTCCATCATGTGGCCCCTCGCGCCCTCCTGCGCCTTGGCATCGACCTTGTTCCTTTCTTCGGCCTTGATCCTGCTCTTGGCTTTGCGCGTTCCAAACGCTTCACCGAGCTCGTTGCGCTGCTGCATGCGCTCAGCCCAAGTCTTGGCATCGTCCGCTCCCTGGTTCGCGGCGGCAAGCATACGCAGCCGCTTGACCGTGTGTGTGAGTAGGTAGGTTGGTGTTGAAGGGGCGAAATGAAGGGATGAGGTCGATGGATCGTAGATTGCCGGCAGGTATCTGTGAGCGTCAGCTGTCTATTTCAATCGATTTAGTGATAGCTGACGTACTGGCATTGGTAGTCTTGCGTTGAACCTTCAGCGCCATCCTGGTTCACACTGAAGAACTCGACATCTCCCGTCTCGCCAGCGATC
The DNA here is from genome assembly GCA_001599935.1 of Holtermannia corniformis. Lineage (NCBI taxonomy): Eukaryota > Fungi > Basidiomycota > Tremellomycetes > Holtermanniales > Holtermannia > Holtermannia corniformis. The sequence continues at coordinate 1,664,608 of BCIJ01000001.1, read as the reverse complement.
ATAGTCTTTTGCTTGCCAAATTCGTCTGTGGTCGACGTCCCCTCCTTGCGATACACCGTGAACGGTGTCGTCTTGGCTGGACGGACGGATGGAAAGTTGACTGCGCAACGTCAGTCAACTCTCTCCATCAACCGAGCTCAGGAACGCACCAAAGACGGGTCCGACATGGCTTGACGACTCGCCCACGGAGACTTGGATGTCGGGCTCAGAGCGGCTCGCGTGACCGCCTGTCGACTTGCGCTTCTTGCCCTGTGATGACCTGGGCTGGGATGAGGATGCCATGGCTGCCGTGCTGCTGCAAACGCTCAAAGTCGCCTCGACAGCACTGACACTCAAAATCTCGAGATTGTCTTGCTTGTCCACGGATCGGACCACGTGGCACCGTCCTCTCGATCACATGAAACAGCGTACAAGTCGATCGTCCATCAACATTGCTGGCGAACGGCCAATGATTCAAACTGCATCACTGTTGCCATCAGGCATGGTCAGATCATAGTACAAGCATCCAATTCTGCTCTGGTGTACTTCTCACATACTAAGCATGGGCGTCGGAGGCCTGTGGGAGGTCCGTGCTTAAGTCAACAGTCTGTGCACGACTGACTGTCAAACAGCTACTGCAGCCGGCTGCCGAACGCGTTTCGCTCTCAAAGCTATGCCTAGAAGCGTTCGAGACTAACAAGCGTGGTGAACGTGCACTACGAGTCGGGATCGACGCTAGGTCGGGAATCGCATCACTCTCGCATGACGAGAATGCTAACTTTACCTACAGCTTGTGGATCTTCCACTCGCGTGCGGTATCCGAGGGGCTGAACCCAGGGCTTCGAACATTGTTCTTCCGTATACTCAAACTGCTGAAGCAGCCGCTACTGCCAGTCTTTGTATTCGGTGCGTCTTCCGCAGCGCCTTGCACGGCGTCACTGAACCCGATCGAATAGACGGACCCAAGAAGCCGTCTGTCAAGCGAGGCAGCAAGGTCGCAGGCCAATGGGGTACCAACGACAAAGAGAATGTCAAGTTCAAGGAGATGCTTGACATCATGGGCTTGGAGTGGTGGAATGTGCGGGTGACCTTCCTATGCATACCCCGCGCAGACATCTGACACAACACAGGCGCCTGGTGAAGCCGAGGCCGAATTAGCGACAATGAATCGACTAGGTCACATCGACGCTGTGCTATCAGACGACGTAGACGCTCTACTATTCGGCGCGACTTGCGTTTTGCGCAAGTGAGTGCCGCCTCGATCCATCCGTACACACGCTGACCGCTCAGTCCATCAACAACGCTCTCGCAGAACATTGGCTTGTCTTCCGCACCGGGGACGGCGGGGCAATTCTACCAAGTCTACCGCGCTAGCGCGATCGAGAAACACTTTCAGTCGCTCGGTGGCGACATGAACACGGCCAAGGACTGTACGGACGGTCTGATTCTGATTGGGATGCTGAGTGGCGGCGATTACCTGCCAGCTGGTTTGGCCAACTGTGGTACGTGCAGCGTCTCCAGCATCGTCGATATCGACTGAACCCAATAGGCCCGATCAAGGCCCAAGCCCTAGCGCTGTCGGGCCATCACGGTCTTCTTGATTCATATCGCGCCGATCCCAAATCCTTCGTGTCGCGCCGCCAAGAGCTGATCGACAGCATGGCCGATGAGCTCGAGACGGATTCCCGCGGCTTCCTGCACAAGAAATACAAGAGCCTCGCAAACGCTCTCCACGCCAACGCCGACTTTCCCGATACCAACGTGCTCGAGAGTTATCTCCATCCCGCAGTTTGCGGGAATTGGACTGGGTTTCGCAAAGCGCGAAATGGCGGTCGTGGCGACTTGGAGCGGTTTGCCAGAGCTTGTGAAAAGTATTTCGAGTGGGGCACGAGGGATATTGTCGTGAAGCGCTTCCGGACGGTTGGAGTTTGGGAGGTTGAAGCGATGACGGCGTTGCGGCGAGCCGTTCTCAAGTCTGATGGAGTGGAACTGGGCGCCGCTGCGAAGAACCGCGCCGTTGCAGAACCTACGTCTTCATCGCCACCCGTGCCCGCATCGTCATCTGCGTCCTCGAGTCGCATCACCTCGTTCTTCTCGCAAGCTGCTCCGGGAGTATATCGACCGATGTCGCCAACAGCCGATCACAACGAGCCTCTCAAGATCATTTCCATCTCTCTGACTCGAGAGCACGCCAGTACAGACAAGACTCTCGAATACCGAATCGAGTTCTCGCCCGCAGAATTCGTGCTGCGCTGTAGAGTCGCCATGGCGGGCGGTCGGTCTGACCCTGCCACACTGTCGGCAGAGCAGCGCAGAGCGTTGAATATGAACCCCAGCGTCGGCGAGGTCGGTGACGGTGATTCCGAGGCTGAAGACGAAGCTCCGGGATCGCAAGCTACCGCTCGGCTCGGTCCAGACACGCCTGTCAAGATCTGGGCACCGGCCGTGATCGTCAGGCTTGCGCAACCAGAGGCAGTGGCAGCGTACGAGGCCATGCTGCGCGAAAAAGAGCTCAAGAAGACACCAAAGAAGGGCAAAAGTGGTACTGGGGCCAAACCAAGAGCAGCGGCCAAGAGCAAGAAGGCGAGCGCTCCACCAGCAATGGGACGGCAAGGCGACATGATGGCGTGGTTGAGCCAGAAGCCGCCGACGCGAACGACGCGGCATGCATCGACTTCGTCCGCTGCTGACTCCGACAGCGACAGCGATGGCGGGTTTGAGCTGTTACCTGCTGCGCCGATCCGGCGGCCTGCACCGTCTACTGCATCGTCAACGCCATCTGCAGACGAAACGGGCTTGCAAAAGTCACCCACAAAGGCGCCGAGATTGTTGGCGGAGACGACGCCGCGGGGAGCGACCTCACCCTTGACTAGTTTGAGCCCGTCGCCGACGCCAAAGACCAAGGCGCCGAGCAAGACTCCAAAGCCGGTGAATACGATCGACCTGAGTCTGTTGGACTCGTCGGATGACGAGCCATCTCCACCGCGTCTAAGAGCTCGCCGTGGCAAAGCCAAACCCGCTGCTTTCAAAAAAGCAGCCACATCTCCTCCCGTGCCAGTCCCAAGCCGAGCATCGACACGATCCCAACCCAAACAACCGATCCAAACGACCTTAACGCGCTACCTCTCACCAACCAAATCATCCCAACCTGCTTCCAAACCCAAGCCCCGCTCCCCCAAATACCGCAAACCGCCGTCCCCCTCGGCACGATACACGGTCGTCAGTTGCGACTCTGACGAAGAAGTTATTGATTGTACATAGCGCGCGCGCGCCTCATGTTGTTAGATATTATATGCATGCTTGCATAACGACTGCTCAGACGGGCCTCTTGTGTCTGCACGAGAACCCGGCGGGCCCTGGCGGGAGCTGGGGCCCACGGGTGCGCACTTGGGTCTCGAAAGACTATCACTGAGGTGTCATCATTGCGCCGTTACTTCTAATGCGCGTGCTCGAGTGACAAGTGAAAGGGGGGGGGGTGATCAGTGAGCAAGCTGGAGCTGGATCTCGAGATGGATTGCATTGAAAGCGGTGAATACAGTGTTTGCGCCTACGTCGCGTCAGCAAGCGCCTGACCAGTCATAGCCTAGCTGCTACTGAACACTGACCCATCCCACAGATCCTAGGCCAACGGAGTGAACAGCCTGCGACCGGTTCAGCTCGTCTCACCACCGCCACGGGCTCAACGCACTTGATCAACGATGGCTGAGGGTTCGAGTTCTTCCAGCCGACATAGATGATCAATGGGATCCAGCCGACGACGAGGACGTTCTGTGCGGTGATCGAGGTCAATTACAATCCCCGAGCCGTCACGACCAACCTTTGCGACTCTGTGGAGCGGTCAGCACCAGAGTTAATATAAACGCAGTACGGCACGTACCCCAAGACAGCGTTCACTCGGTCCTTGGTCTCGTCTGAAAACGCCATGTTGCTATCGATCCCGTACCGCTTGCACTGACCGGTCAAGCAACGATCCAACTCTTGATGCGAAAACAAAAAGAATGACGATTGACTGACACGCGCTAGCGAATCGGTAGCAGCCAACTCGTGCATATGCTACAGGCAGGAAATCGCTCGCTAATCGTACGCATCCTCTGCCGACTTGCGCGCAAGACGCCGAACCTTCTTCTTGTATGCTAGAGACGGTGTGAGCGCTGTGACGGATGCTGAGCTATCTGATGGCTCACTCGCAAAGTCTTCTCGTACTTCCTTGGCGGCATCGACGTTTGCGGGCGAGTTGAGATCGGGCACGTCTTGCGATAGGAGCGAGATGACCGAGATGAGCTGGACGCGTGAGCTTGGCTGTGTGTGACGAGCCGCGGCGAGCGACATACTACACTCTCGACCGTGTGTACAGGCAGCCACCGCTCGCCGGCATCCTCGTATCCCCACTCGTCCTCTCCTGGCGCGTGCTGCGATCTGTCAGTTGCGCGTCGCGATACCCAGTTCTCACTCACCAGTATGGATACACAGACAGTACCGTCGGGATACACTATCGGAGGGTTAGCAAGCGTTTGAGGTACATGATAGGCTAGAGCACTCTACAGAAACACATCTGCCCCGTGTCACAGCCTCGCATACGGTGTTAGGCTTCAGATCTGCTGTGGTTGACATGTAGACTGCCGCGCTGAGCGTGACACCGTAACGTAAGCGCGTACAACTCAGCTGAGCTGCGCAGGATTAGCTGCCGCGCGCGCAACATTCGAGCATGGCAGTACAACTGGCCAGAACCTGGTGCCGTCTGCGAAGGCGAACTCTGTTGAAGCTAGACGTAGCATCACTTGCCACTCGCCTTGCGCGACGCAGAGGGCGCAGCAGAGCCGTCAAGGCCTTGCGGCCCCATCTGACAATGGGCGTCGATGAGCTCGAAGGGCTCAGATAGAGATACAGACGCAGGTCGGCATGCAAAGCGCGCGCATGATCGCTCAGACAAACCCTCCTCAGCCGATACGCTACAGTCATGTCGCCATGCGGCTTGTGCTCGGGCGTTTGCAGCGAACAAGGCCGTAGTCGCGGTGTCAGCCAGCAACACTGGAATCGTCTTAGCGGGGCATCTCCGCAATGACGCCGTCGTGGTATACAGTGCTTGAGGCGCTCGCTCTGATGCCTCGGAGTACGCTGTCTGGCGATCATTTGGGATATGCCGCTTAATGCCACCAAATGATGTACAGTACCGTCGCTTCTGCAAACGAGATCGACATTGTACAGCGGTCTCTCTTCCAGTTAACATGCGAGCGTGGTCATCGTGTTGGGAATGACTGAGCAGGTTCACTGCAGCTGACTAGGCAGAAAACGAGCAGCACGTTGCCGTCGCTGCGCACGACAGCATGTCAAGGTGCAAACAGATGGATCACTCGCCCTTGGTCGGCTATCGTAGAAGCTTCCAGCTTCAGCCCAGCCAAACCATCGGCACGTAATCTTCCCTGGACCCGCAACTCGGCAGCAAGATGCCTCTGCATCGAACGAGAATTGTAGTAAACCTCGCAGGAGCGCGCCCGACTTGGCGTAATGTACAGTAATAAGAGTCTTGATTCGCGGTATAGCTGCTCCGTGCTGGTCCCACGGGTACAAACACCCGCGGGATGCACACGCAAGTGTCTCCAGCTAGACACCTTGACCGAAGACAGCTGACACTATCACGAGTGGGATGAGCAGAGATCGCGTGAGGGTCGAAGCGAATCTCCAGCTCGTCGATATCGTCCCGCCCGCGTATTCACGCGAACAGCTTCTGACGGAGCTGGGATCGTCCAGTGACCAAGGCGAACAGACATGAGACCGAGATTGACAACATGACAACATGGTCATGGTAGATAGCACAAGAACATACCGTTTGGATGCCACATTTCGGAATCAAAGACCATCTTGGGCGGTAGCAGTGGGAACTCCTTTAGAGTAGTCAGCTCAGTCACATACGACGCCTGGGCCGGCATATTGTCGCATGGTCGATACAGATCAGGAGTACTCACTGGTGGGAATACGAGCCTCGCTTTGAGGAACGCGCCCTCGTACAAGGTATCAGCCGGTCTGTGCGAGCGCTCGGTTATTTCCGACCACAAAGGAGGCACGCGGTGGCAGACATACCCCATGATGACTATAAGCCATTCGAGAATGTTGTCGTCGTCGACGAGCCCGGCCGAGAAGCCATCTACGGGGTTCTTCTGGAGCTCTGTGGATCGCTTGCGTCAGCTGAAAGCCAGTCTGTGTCCCCTTGCGGGCATGTGCGAGTGAGCCAATGTGACGCACCGATAAGCTGGCGTCTGAGGATCAAGCTCGAGTTTGCGGTCGCAGATGGGGCGGGTGTCGCAGGCTTTGATGAGCGTGCCGACGACGAGGTCCGTGCTGTGGTTGAGGACATTGCGGGGTGGAATTTGACACCGGCAGACGATACGACTTGACACCGACAGACGATACGACGTTGTAGTGCTCGCGAGAGGGCAGCAGAGACTGTAGATCGCTCGTTCACTCGAGTGGCGACGGAGGGATAGCGAACTCGAAGGTGGCCGGGAGGGCCAACGGGATCGGACGCGGTCACGTGACACACCACCATAATTTCAGACATCCACCCCGCCGGCACCGTCTTGTCACCGTCGACAGCGAGCGTCCGTACGCACCATGCCAGCGCAGGGCACCTCAAAGCAGCAGCCAGCGCTGTCCAGGATCCCACAGCTCGAAGCGAAACTACTCGCACCGCCGCACAACCCAAACGATCTCTTGCCGCTACTCGAGCTAGCGCGCTCGCGCTCACCAGAGGCCGGTCACAAGGCCGCGTGGAGTCTGCACAGAGTCTTCTTGGCCTACATCGCGGCAGACAGGGTAGTGTATAGTGACAAGAACAAGGGCAAGGGCAGGGAAGATGAGCTGCACCAGGTCAAGGTGTGGACCGGCGAGCGGCTCGAGGAGTATGTCGACGTTCTGGCCGGGATGCTGAGGGACTCGGAGCCATCACTGAGGGTGTGTATCTATTTTGATAGTTATTTCCGCCTTGCGCGAGCTGACTGAGCTCGAGGCATCCGCCACACCGCTCCTACTCTCCCTCCTCGGCCCACTTTCCCAACAAGGCCAAGGCGTGCTTTCCACACCCTACGTCGAGACCCTCGTCCGCGCATTCCTCCTGCCTCGGCCCTCACCCCGTTCCGATATCGCCGAACCAGTCGGTCTACTCCCACAAGACGTCGTGACCCTCATTTCAGGCAAATACCTCGCAGAGCACGACGATCTCCGTTGGGCGTTCTTCAAGCAAGCCGCGTGCGTGCCGACCGCTGGGTACAGCAATTGATGGCAGAGCTGAATGACCGCAGCGCATTGATCGCGTCCCGTCCAGACGCAGACAACGAAGCACTCGCCACCAACGCTCTCGCTATCCTCTGCCCCCTCTCAAACCTCCCGCAAAAGCAACAAGACATCAACACTTTTTTCTGCGCACACCTCGAGACCGCACCACTCTCCATCAAACCCGCCAAGAAGAGTAAAAAGGACGCTGCGCCCGCACCGACAGACTGGACGGCATACTACGATTCCCCCTCTGAAGACGAGGACGAGTCTAGCACGGCGGGCGGCAAGCGCAAGCGTGCACGATTCATGAGCGTCCTCGAGGGCATGCACAGTGTCGAGAGCCACAAGCAGGTGTTTACAAACGTTTGGCTCGAGCTCGTTGCTCTTCCGTGAGTGCTTGCCGCTCTGCACCGAGCCAGTGCTGATTGACCAGATTGACGGCGGCGCAAAAACGTCAGGTGCTCATGGTGCTGCATTCCACCATCTTCCCGAACATGGTCAAGGGTCGGACCGTACGCTTTGCAGACTGGCTTGGGAACATTGTCGATGCCGGTCCGTCCAAACCATGTCCTTGACTGAACATTTGCCAACTTTGAGTCTGCAGGTGGTCCTCTAGCACTACTGTCGATGAACGGTCTCTTCCTCCTCATCAAAGACTACAACCTGTACGTCCTGCCTCTCCTTCCAGTTTTCGAGCACTGCTGATCGCACACTAGTGACTACCCCAACTTTTACACCCGGCTCTATGCGCTCCTCGACGCCTCGGTCATGCACCTCAAATACCGCGCGCGCTTTTTCCGGTTGACGGAGCAGTTCCTGTCCTCTACGTGTGTACCGACCGTACCCTGTTGCTCGCTGACACTGCAGTCACCTCCCCGCCGCCCTCATCGCGGCATTCATCAAGCGCCTCGCCCGACTCGCCTTGACCGCACCGCCCGCAGCGACCATCATGATCATTCCGTTCATCTACAACCTGTTCAAAAAGCACCCCGGGTGCATGCTCATGATCCAGCGCGAAGCGCCAGAAGCCACTGGGTTCGACAATGTGGCCGTCTATACCGGTCAGTCCAACGCCGCACCTCGGCACACCAGCGCCAGTGCTGACGCCGCATACAGACCCATATGACGCAACCAACCCCTCGCCACTCGACAGTCAAGCGATCAACTCTTCCGTTTGGGAATTGACAGCGCTGCAATCGCATTACCTTGCTTCCGTCTCGACGCTCGCAAAGATCTTTAGCGAGGTCTTTACAAAGCCCCCGTTTGCAATGGAGGATTTCTTGGATCACGGCTACGGCACGGTGCGTCATCTCTGGAACCAACGAGGCGGGGCTGATCGTCGTAGCTGTTCGATACCGAAGCAGAGCGCAAGATCCGTAAAGACCCGGCACTGGCGTTGGAGTACACTGGACCCGTGTTCTCAGATGCCAGAGCCGACGACAGCGTGGCGGGCGACGTCGTGGCCCAGCTGTGGACGTTCTAGATCATGAGATGCATCGCAACAGTCCTTTCGTCCTCCCGTTGACTTTACTCAATACTCCGACAGCGCCCGCGCCGCCACTATAAGACTCACTACATAACTACAAAAGAAAACGCTCTACATCAGATCCCGCCGTAGACGTCGTCGTCGCGGATCGAGAGCTGGCTCTGGCGATACGGCTGCGGTTGCTGCCACCCTGTTCGCTCTTCGATCCCGCGCATGGGCGAGCTCGTGACGCTCTCGGGCACTCCGGGGGTACCGGGCGGAGGGTAGCGCGCGGCAGAGACGGGCGTTGACGGCATGGCGAGCGAGCCAGATGACGAGCGCGCAGGCGGAACGGGCATGTCATCGAATGGGTTGTTGGAACTCGGCGTCGTCAACGAGCGCACGCCGGCAGTGGAGGGGATAGGAGTCGCAAGAGGGGTCTCGACCTCTTCGAGAGCGGAAAGTGGACGACCGTGCTGGAACGGTGACGGGGCTTCGCGAGAGTAGACGGGAAGAGGGGGTAGCGAAGCCGAAGACGTGTTGGCCGTCGCCTCGGCGTACTTGGCTTGGGCTGGTGTAGGCGTCACGGGCTCAAGGACACCCGCAGCACGAGCGACATCGGCATACACTTGCTTTTGCGCGGAAGAAGTTGACGCCTGGCCAAACTCGGGACCAAAGCTGTCAGGGCTCATCGGAGGAAGCATTGGGAGCTGAGGACCGGTCCCGTACGCGCCTGAACCATACGTGGGCGAGGGAGAAGGCATGGTCGTCGCCGTGTGGGGTTGCCAGTCTTCATCGAGCTCGGTGGCGGATGGAAAGTCGGCAAAGTCTTCGTGCTGCGCAATCTGGCGATCCGTCTGAGGAGCGGCGGGTCTACCAGGCGTAAACGAAGGCGAATACGCACCAGCCGACGTAGGGTGGAGCGGGCTGATGAGCTGGCGCGACGTGTCGGGCGTGATCGGTTGTGCGTTCTGGTACTGGTACTGCTCGGCGATGATCGGCACGCGGCCTGCTTGCTGCATGTACGGCCTCGAGTGAGGGTCCACGCCATAGTCGCCATTGTTGGGGGTTGGGTATGGCCCATAGTCGTTTTGCTGGCGCCACGCGCCTGCACCAGCAATATTGCGCTCCATCATGGATGGTGGCCGACCAGTGGTAGTGTTGGCGCGGGCAAGCGCCAGAGCCGCGCGCGAACCGATGACCGGCGCAGCGTCCTGGCCATAGATGTCGTCCTGATAAGGCGAGATCGGACGCCCATCGTTGTCGTCAATCTGACGCCAGTTCTTCTCGTTGGTGACCGAGTTCTTGCGTGAGTTGTACTTGCGGAAGAGCCACCCCGCAAGCGCGCCGATGACGACAAGACCAACCAAGCCGGCAGCAACGGCACCAATGACACCGCCGGTCGACATGCCGGTCGACTCGTCGGCATTAGACGCGGCAGCGGCGGTGGTGTTACCAGCAGAGCTGGTCGCCGCGGCGCTCGAGCTGGACAAAGCATAGTCCGGCGTTTGTGTGACTGTCATGATCGGGCGATGGGCAGTAGAGGACGAAGAGGGCGTGACGGCGGCTGCGGACGATTTGGCAGCAGAAGAGGAAGAAGAGGAAGAGGACCGCGCTGCGGACGAAGAGGAAGCCGAGGCGGAAGCGGAAGCAGACACGACGCGCGGCGCAGCAGACGAAGAGGCGGGTGTAATCGTCTTGACTTGGGCAGAGGATGCAGAGGATGTGACCTGTGACCTTCAGCTCTGGCTAATGTGATACACGAGTCGCACTGACCTTGGCAGCTGACGCCGAGGAAGACGCCGTGGTCTTGCTGTCAGCCGCGGCTTTGGCTGCCATCGAGGCGCGAAGCGCAGCTTCCTGTGCAGGTCAGCTCTGAAGCAAGCAACGGTATAACGACTTACGGAAGACGCGGCCGCAGCAGCTGCAGCTGATTGCGAAGCCTGCATGGCGGCAAGTGAAGCTGAGTACAGGTCAGCTGTGATCCTTGATTAATCTAGAGCTCGTATCGCATCTGATCCGTGTCGCATACGGTCCACGACAAGATAGCGTCATGACCACGAGCTCTGACACTTGCGAATGCGCAGCTACATCTGCGGTCAGAAACCCGGACACCGCCCGGTTTCGTCCCACCTACTTCTAACTGCATCGTTCGTGACTCGAGCCAGCGCTCAAGTACCACATTTCTCAATTCAGTTACATGTCGCCAGATCACCAAGGTTGCAAAGACAGTATAGATCAAGATTGTCACTATGCGCTATCGCGATGGATCCTCACAGATCCCAGATACGGGCGCGAACCAGACTGGCCGAGCAGACATGACACGGAGCAATCCGCAAAGTCTTTACCGTCATACCAGCAGCGTGACGCGGCTACGTGGAGCTACGGAGAGTCCCTCTGCGTTGTGTCTGACGTTGATAAAGGCTCAGATAAACAAAGTCTCGCACGTCACGACGGCCACAAAGGGTTGCCAACGCGGATTCTTCGCCGAGGCGATCGCACGTGCTGTGGACATCCAAACTGCTTATAGCGATCGATTGGCCGATTGGTCATCGTTCAGTTGTGATGGAACCGACTAGCCCACGCTACACGTATGAACCAGCCGCGCGCGCTCCGACTGACAGTCTCTGAATCCAGACAGGATCAGAAGTGTCTGGGTCGGCTCGGCAGCAGACGGCGCGCGCACTGCTTTATCCTGATCAATCACCAGTTCTGCCAGCTGCAAGTTAATCGCTGGCTTCATCTCACAGCCTTGCTGACTGGGTTCAGCCCGCGACAATGCCAACTGAAGGCGACTCCAAACGCGCAAGGTATTGACCCTGCTCAAGCACGTCCCGAGTACGTGCCAAAGCCTGACATGGTGCTTAGCAGAATTGATCAAGCTGAATCCCACCAACGCCATGGGTACGCTCTACGTGCCCCGATTGAGACGGAAATTCGCCAGCGCGATGTATGCACCCTCGTCGGTCGCTCGCTGGATCCACACAGATTGCAAGTCGAGCAGCAGCAATGTGGATAGAGGAAGCTGGGATAGCTTTATTCACCCAGAATGCTGTAGCTGACACTGCGCCTCTCGACATCGACACTTGGTTCGAGCTGTGCGTCTGAGCGCCCTTTAGCTGATTGACATGTCTGATGACGAGAAGCGGGTGACCGCTGCTGTCGGCACTGTGCGATACACGCGCATTGTGTGCGCTTCAGACCCTTATCAAAGCTAGGTGAAGTCAAGGTGAGACCTTGGCCTCGATCTCTATGTGAGAGCTATCAAGCCTAGGTCCGAGTCTCACTTGCGCGAATTCATCCCGGGATCCTAGCGTCGTACCGTGATTCGAGGTCAAGGTCAAGCCAACGAATACATGAACAGGTCGAACGTCGGGTAGTATCTGATCGTTACCCATGATCAGAGCTAATCACGACGTGACAGCTTCTCCGTCCTGTGATATCAAACCTAGCCGTTATGCGTCACAACAACTGCAGAGCAGGCTTCGCGCGACACCTGGGACAGCTGTTAGGTGACTGCGCGGCGGGTTTGATCTCGTCGCCGTGAACAAGTCGGACAGGGAAGCTTCCAAGTTACCGGCCAACTCTTGGAGTTGGTCTGAACTGGCCAGCGCCGACCTCGGCTAACGCAGGCGAAGACTGCCTCCGAGGCGTAGCTACGAAGAGATGCGAGCTGGCGTGGTGCATACAGCAATGTATCACGAGGCTGTTGCGTACACTATGGCAGCTTGCAATGCTCTTCGCACTTCAGTTGACCCTCACGTCTCTTCGAATGGATGCAAGAGGTGCTAGACCGTCAGTCGATGAAGCTGGATACCCAGCTTCTGTTGAGACGATCATGGCACATACGTAGACGGCTTTAGGAATCACAATAGGCGATCCTGTCGTTCGGCGTTGATCATTGCCCTGCGACAGCTTGCAAGCAGTATATACACGATGATCCCGCCGAAGTATGGAAAGCTCATTTCGTCGAGTGCTGCACGTCGCTGCGGGTGGGATCTCTCTGATCAGGTCAATCACATCGCCCTGCGAGCGAGCGATGGCTATCCATATCTGTGAGGCTCGTTCCGGCGCGGACTGCGCACTCTTGCCGTGTCGTTTACCAAGCACTGGTGAGCTACTAGGCCGCCCGGTCTTGTCCAATATACACAGGCCAGACACGTAAACCCACCACGCAGCTCGTCATGGTCTCGATCAAGCGACACGACAGCAGCAGCAGTCAAGAATCCAGTGCAGCAGGAGCCCGATTCCAAACGATCGACGCGCAGAGCACGATTTTCTCCATCTATCATTAGCTCGCCCGGCACGTACGCTAGGCTGCTGCGAGAACTGTTCGACTACAGCATAGGTGGCTGCACTCGACAATCTACAGAGCACGTCGCACCTAGTGCGGGCAGAGCTGGCGGGGTGCGCGGACGCCGCCGGCAGGACCGGCGGTGTATGATGCACCGTTCCTCCCGCTCAACCGCAACGTATAGCATGTTGAAGCATCCTGAAAGACTGCAGAGCCACCCCTTGAAGCTCTTGGACCCTCTTGGTTTATCGCACGACGCTGTGTCACTGCAGTCAACCGGGCGAAAAGAGCTCGGCCGGTGGTGCAATTGGCCAGGATTGTTGAAAACTTGCCAGCTGCGTGGTTGTGCATACCGAGTCCGCACAGGATGCACGCCGCCTTACGTAGCAGCTAGCAACCGACATCCTTTCGCGGCCCCTATCTCACGATCCCAGCAAACGCGACGTCGGCCGTGAGCTGCGACGCGCCTTGAACCCATCTCAGACATTACTGCTCACGGATCCCGTCTGCTGCAGCTCTCGCAGCTGTGCCGGCTACACTCACTCGGGTTGACCTCGTTCAAGCTAGCGTAAAACCTCTTGCGTTCTTGGTCGGCATGCCTTGAGCGCCGGAGCATCTGCCCGAGAAAGTCGGTCATCGCGCTCGGTCGGATCAAACGAGTGTGGTTGGAGTCGGAGTCGGTGGTTGATGGTACAGCAGTCGTAGCGCCTGGCTAGCTGGTGAGCGTGTTGCCGTTGGTGACCTGCACCTCCTTTGCGTGCGTGGTGGGACAATAGACTGTGCTCGGACCGCAAAGGGGGGCGGTGCCGATCGCGCGTGAGATGAAACGCGCCTCGTGCGGTGAGAAAAGTCACTCGCGCTGCACGGCCGGTTCAGCGCGCGTCGGTCGCGAATCCAGGGATGTGTATGTCGGGGGTGCACCGGGGTCGAGTGGGAGATAACCAAAAGATTGTACGGCACATAAATCCACCACAGTCGCCACTCGCTCACGTGACGGCGAGATTTCGGAACGCATGCAAGCGCAGCAGCGCACTTGGATCCACAGCAGCATGTCCAAGGCGTCAGGCTCAAACGAGAACGAGAGGGCACAGGACGGAGACGAGCACGACGACGTACCAGTCAAGAACAAGAACAAACGCCATGAAAAGGACAAGCGTGCGTTTGGACACTCGGACCTATCGCGGCAGAGCTGACAGATCACAGCATGGGACACGGACGATATCGATCAGTCAGTACCTAGTTGTCTCTACCAGTATAACAGCAGTGGTTGACGTCACCTGCACAGCTGGAAAGTCGACCCGTTCACCGCAAACGATAACCCAGCCGGCGCGTTCACCGAAGAATCCTCGTTTGCGATCCTGTTTCCGAAATACCGAGAACCGTATCTGAGAGAGTCGTGGGGTGCCATCACAAAGGCGCTCGATGGTGTGGTGAGTGTGGGCTACGGCGGTGTGTAATTGTGATCTGCTTTGCTGTGGATTATTGAGATTTGGTGTGGCTGTTGGGCACCGGTCGTGATTGTTGGTGTTGGCGCGCGCAACACATGACTCGGCTAGAGCGCCGTCCGAAGTGCGATCTTGCTCCAGCCTTTGCAGCTGGATCTAGAAGTGCATGGAGGATAAAGCAGTCATACCGACTAAGCCGTGACCTTTCGCTTCTGATTCTATGGAGCATATGCCTCATCGTTCGGTCGTGGACTGTCCCGTTATTAGTGAACAGTGCAACTTGCGTCGTGTGGAAGCGGACTCCGAAATACATGTCTCGGTCTCGCAACCGTGTACTAGGGTGCTGCGTGCGTAGGGTGCAAGCTGCAACATGATGCAGGCCATGGGGTGCATGGTAAATCTACGGCCAACAGCTGGACGTCGCTTGCCAGCTTGGGTGATTCACCTGAGCGCGGGGGGTTGCAGCTGAGTGACAAGGATCCATCATCCCAGTCGCATTAAACACGAGTCAGCTAGCAACAGCACGGATATGCCCATAGGCAGAGCAAGGGGGTTGACGACGAGACTGCAGCTGACGGTTGTCGCACGAAGCCCGTGCCAGCGATATTCGCCTGCGTGACGCTGGAACCTGCATGTTGCCACAAGTGACCCCCTGCCCTCTCTGTTACGGCAAAGTCCAGTCCCGATGACGCTGTGTTTGACCATGATATCTAGGATGTGCTAGTGATGTTCGACTGCTTCTCGCAAGGCAGCCTCACAGCGTAACCGGCGCTAGCTATTATCTGCGGTTGCGTTCAAGGCTCCTGCCAGTACTTTGCTTGAACACGAACACTTTTGAGAGCGCAGCTAAGTCAGATGCTCCAGATCTGTGCCATTCACAGTCTTGTCAGCGCGCGTCTCAGTCGTGTCACCTGCGCCATGCGAACACATGCCAACAGTGTCAGCTCGAGTACTCGTCTGCGAAGTATGTTATCTGCATAGACTTCTCTGATCGTCTTGAAGCTGTCAATGCGTGGCCTCCTGATTTCTGAAGTGAACAAACTCGTGGACTAGACATATTCATGCATTGGAAAGCTAGCTTCTCGCTCCTTGACAGGCTTGTCGTGAGGCAGAACTGTGGGATGCAACAAGCTATACTTCTCGGAAGCGCATCGATCTATTCCCATTGGTCCTCGCAGAACAAACCGCTTTAGGATCTGCTGGACGATAGCTATCAGCTAGATTTCTCGACGGGCTTATCAGCTGTTGCGGAGCCTATTGCAAAGGGGCATCATCTCGCGGTCATTAGCTTTGATGTCGTTGTCGGAGATGTCTGCATCAAATCTCTGGCGAAACAGCATCGAGCTGCAGCGACCCGTGTGCGAAATGTCCGGTAGCACTACATTCGGCAACACCATCTATTGGCATGACTTTCAAGGCAAACATTTAGCTTAGCTAGAATTCGTGTTGTCGGTGCTATCCACAGACGACAGGGTGACTATAGCTATACGAGCTGTGGATCAGTCGAGGCATGCTAGACCTGCAGATGCCGTTCCGTCTCGGATTTCACTAGCTGATGGCGCGTCGTCGAACCTCTGACACGCACAGGTCGCGAGGATGGGTCTTCAGCTGGCTTCCTATTTCGAAACTGCTGCAGCCGTTGTCTCCGTATCCGGGAAGACCTGATGATCGATTGAATGCGGCTAGCAGCTCGTCGTTGCCCGTGCAGCGTGGCACGCTGAGCTGTTGAGTTCACACTATGTCGATCGTAGAGATGATTATAGCCGCATGTCAACTTGACGCGCGAAGCGGCGCCGTGTGCCCAAATCTCGAGCGGCCTGTCCGCCGGGTAGTGATCCCACGCCAAATCGAGCGTATGTCACAAGGGGACGTTCGGATGCTGTAGCCAAGGTTTCTCACCCAAGCAGCTCTTCCATGCGCCCGGTGATTTAAATTTCTGTGATCTATGATCTGCCGCGGTGCGCGAATCTGGCCGAATTTGCGGATGCTGCTGAGATTTTCTTGAGCGCTAGTGTGGGCGCACACTAGCGTTACAAAGGTCTGAGCCACCTCAATCAGACGGCGTGGACTGGTCACCAGCACTTGGCCAAGTTCAAGATCTTGCATTTTGGCTGCACTGAAACTCCATTGATGAAAGATGGGACACATCGCTTTGTGCTCGAGACAAGGTGTGTGTACCTTGCAACCATCTGTGCGAGAGACATTGCTCCGCAGCCGGTACTCGCGCCGATGCAATCCGCAAGTAGTGGTTGCAAGGGTCTTTTCGAGATCGATCTCTTCACCGGTTGAGCACCAACCGCATCATAAGTCGTCGCGCATTCTAGACGCTTGACAGTATGAACTCATTATGTTTCATTGCTGACGTATCCTAGGGTATTGCATGCACGCTTGACCTTGTTCAAGGCCAAATGTCGGTACGGACAACCCGTAAAACATACGACCCATACATCCTGCTCAAAGCGCGCGACCTGATCAAGCTACTCTCGCGCGGTGTCGCCGCGCCTCAGGCGCTCAAGATCCTGCAAGACGACATTGCGTGCGACGTGATCAAGATTGGCGGGCTCGTACGCAACCGCGAGCGCTTTGTCAAGCGTCGACAACGGATCGTCGGACCGAACGGCTCGACGTTAAAGGCGATTGAGCTCTTGACGGAGTGCTATGTGCTTGTGCAGGGTAACACGGTGGCAGCCATGGGCGGCTACAAGCAGCTCAAGGAGGTGCGGCGGATCGTTGTGGACTGCATGAACAACATCCATCCTATTTACCGGATCAAGGTGTGTTGATGCGCTATGCGGGCGAGACGAGACGCTGACGTTGCAGGAACTCATGATCCGGAGAGAGCTGGCGAAGGATCCCAAGCTGGCGGACCAGTCTTGGGATCGGTTCTTGCCGAGTGCGTGATTTAGGCCTCGGCATTCGTAGACGCTGATCACCATCGGCAGAGTTCCAAAAACGTCACTTGACGACGGCGCAGAAGACGGCCAAGAAGAACGCGTTGGCTGGTCCTGGCCCTAGCGCGGCCAATGCGACGCCAGTCGGCGGAGACGACGCGCCTGCGCCGCCACCCGCCAAGAAAAAGAAGGTGTACACGCCGTTCCCGCCGCCTCAGCAGCCGAGCAAGGTCGGTTCAATTGCCTACCATCGACTTGGATGACTAGCTGCTGATTCGCCTACAGCTCGACTTGCAGCTCGCCTCGGGCGAATACTTCCTCAAGCCAAAAGAGAAGGAACACATCGATCGACGAAAACAGGTTGAAAAGGTCCGTTCAGCACTTTTACGCCGTTTACATGGCTGACGCCAGGCGCAGCAACAAGCTACGACCGAGATCAAGCGCGCTCAGCGGGAAGAGGCGTTTATTGCACCGCCTGAGCAGGCTGCGCCAACGATCCAGGAGAAGAAGAAGAAGCGCAA
Organism: Holtermannia corniformis; assembly: GCA_001599935.1. Taxonomy (NCBI): domain Eukaryota; kingdom Fungi; phylum Basidiomycota; class Tremellomycetes; order Holtermanniales; genus Holtermannia; species Holtermannia corniformis. The sequence continues at coordinate 1,646,744 of BCIJ01000001.1, read as the reverse complement.
GAGGGAGCCTGCTGTATGATTATGCATCGCATGGTTCCGCATGGTGATCGCCGCCAGGTGCAATTCGCCGCCTGCTGACAAAACGCCGCCGTGCCGAGCCGCTAGCACCAAGTCGGTGCCAGGTACGAGAGCGTCTAGCACACTGCTAGCTGGCGTCTAACAGCGCAGGCCTCGTTGCGAAGTCAAGCTATCGACTGATGGCTTTGGACCATCTTGCAGCAATGGCAGCAGTAGCAAGCAGCTCCAAGCGGCCATTGGACGCTACCAGTCGTACGGTACCTTCCACTACGTCCGGCGAGGCGTGCGTTCTCGTTGAAGCACATATGTACCACGGCTGACCTCGCTTCAACCCAAGTTGTGTCGCTTGCCGCAAAATCAAGGTCTGTGGAACTCGCGACTCGCAGCTTGTATGACACAGCTGAGGTCACCACAGCGCAAGTGCATAAACTCTGCAGCCCACGGTCAATCAGCATGCGACCGGTGTCGTGCACTCGAGCTTGAGTGCGTGTACAAACAGATGAAGCGGGGTAGGAAGACTAAGGCTCGGTGAGTCACGAGAGCGCTGTTCGCAGACGCAAAGTGGATCTCAATGCGTGCAGACACGAAGATCAACACGCCGAGGCAGCTGCAAGACCGTCATCTCAGAGGTCTTCACCTTGTAAGCTGGTCGCCCGCAATGTACCTTCAGCACCAGCAGGCTCATGGCGCGACATTAGCTACCGCTCAACACACTCCTGTGGTTAACATACCGAATGATACACATACGCCCTTTGCAGGGGCTCAGGGAACTTCTGGAGCCACGACGTCCGCTGCTCCTCGCCGTGCCGCACCGACGGCATCAGTTTACCCAACGTTGACTGAACCACCAACTGCCAGTAACTTCAGCCTTGAGCGTATCAGACTCGAGCCTTTGCCACAAGCTGCGGCACAGGATGATTCGCGCATTGTCAATGGATCATTTGCGGGCGTCTTCCCCTCATCTCAACCCATCGTGCATTGCAGGGCATTTCCAAGCCTCGCGGATATCGACCTGGACCCGGTGCAATGTCGAGCTTTGCCCGAGGAAGATGTCCAACCGCTCTTTGACTTGTGAGCAGAAGCAAGCGTCGGTAATCTCTACTGACGACCGCAGCTTTTTCGACAAACTCAACCCGTTGATCGCTCTGCTAGATCCAGAGCTCCACACGCCCGCATTCTGTCGGAGTCGCTCGATTCACCTTTTCACCGCCATCATTACAGTTGCCAGCAAAGCTATCAGGCCAAACGCATACCAGCAATGTCTAGCCATTGCCAACCTCTTCATTTCGCGTGCTTTCATGCAAGGTCTGTCCTCGATCGAGGTCGTGCAGACGATAGCCTTGCTGTCGGTATGGCGAGAATCAGACGACAACAATCAATGGAAGCGGATTGGATATGCGATGCGTAGTGCGATGGAATTGCGCTTGCATAAGCCGTATCCGCGGCCTTTGCCTGAGGATCCGAATACCGCTCGGCTCATCGTGGTAAGTCGGCTCTACACGCTGCACAGGGAGAGCTGATGAATCTTTCAGAACAAGGAGAGGACCTGGATCTGTACGTACAAGCAAATTGCTGGAGTCGACCCGCAAATGCTTATCGATTTCGCTCCGTTCAGACTTGACTGGTATGTATGCACACCCTAGCAATAGCGCGTGCTGACACCCAAGTCGTAGTGGCCGATCACCAGTAGGCATCTCCCCAGGTCTTACCGCCAGTCACTGATTCTGCGCAGCTTTGCAGTGCAGCAAAACCTACCCCGAATGATGAGCGGGGATTATGTTGGCGATCCCCAGATATGGCTCGAAGACCACCCGACCGTCCAATGCCCTGTTGAAGTGACATTGGCCGGCCAGCTGCTCATGCTGCGGATGCAGGAGCTGTACGAGGCACTCATTGCCGACGGCAGCAAGCCCAACAAGCGCTTGCTTGCGTGGCTGCGCAAGTATCTCGCAAACTGGAAAGCCAACTGGGTAACGGCAGAGAGTGAGTCATCTGCCCTCAGGCGGACAAACGAAGTTTACATGCTCAGCACGGAAGAAGCAACTGCTGCCCGTTCAAGCTGCTGTCCACTGCTTCACAAGCAAGGTGTTCCAGTTCCAACTCGACGAATTCGAGCTTTACCTCATCACGGCTGATAAGACAGCGGGGCAGTCGGCAAGAGCAAACCTAGCCTTTGGGACGTGCATTGATGCGTCTCGTGCTTGTCTCGGTTCCTTGACGGAGGATTTGGCACCTCTAGGATGCTTGCAACATCATCCTGACATGGTGTGGGTTTCCCTGTCGACCACGGCGGTGTGGCTGGCTCAGGTTCGTGTTGAGACCGAGGTGTGTGGTGAGCTGACTTGCGCAGAACATCGCTTACATGTCATTCGAAGACGGTAAAGCAGCGTATGAATCGCTCGCACTCGCATGTGCGACTTGTCAGGCTGCGTCGCAAGGACCACACGATATGCCTGCGTACGTGGCCCGCCTACTGGCGCATTTGACCCAACGCATCCGGGATGCACCGCCACCAAATACGCCTGTCGAACCTCCGGTGGTCACATCTGACCCGCAGGGCGGGTTCGAGACGCTGCTGGAACTACAAGCGCAACTAAATGTTCGTCGTGTGCGTGATTGCTAGCTTTGCTAAGATAGCGCAGCAGAGCTCTACATCTGTACCCGTGAATATGATTAGTGAACAGCGGGATACGTTCATCATCCCATCGGCAGACGACGGGTTCTGGTGAGGCACGAACGCAGCGTGCCAGTACTGTACTCACACATGCTCAGGCAGTCATACCATCCCGCGCTCAGTGATCTTGGGCAGCAATCATCAGGGACATTCTGGAACAATGCGCCGCTCAGCATCGGGTAAGGATTAGATACAGTGAGGACAAAACTGATGAACGTGCCAGCGGTCTCGTCAACAGCATGTCGAGCGCCGGACCGCAGGTGGACTGGACAGTATTTGGGCAATCGTAACGACATCGTCTGTATCTATATCCCATGGTCACTTGCTCAACGTCGTTTTGGCATTCATTTGTAAAGCGGTCGGATGCGCAGCAACCTGAGACACATCAGCGGCAGGATTGAGATAGCCTGGTTTACTGACCATGTTGCGAAGAACGCCGTAAGAATGTTGGCAATGACATGCACGATGAGGATACCTGGCATTCGTTGTCAGACGGGCTTCAAAAGCTCCAACAAAACTAACCGAACCCCCTCCAGCGATCTACCGGAAGATATCCTAGGATGGCTGTGTAGTCGGAACCTGAGGACATTGGGCAGTAGCCACACGAGGCTCCGCTGACCTCGGGCATCAGGTACCCCGCCGCTGATTGCAGGAAATCCGCAGCATATTCGCCGCAAGTCGTTCCTATGGAGATCTTTCAGCCGACTAGACGCCGCGTGCCACGATGTTCTCACCTTCAGGAATGTTAAAGAGGACGACATCTTTTGCCCCGCATGTCACGGACAGTTCTTCCAGGGTGGCTTGCATCAGGGATCCAAACAGATACCTGTTCAAGTTCGGTCAGCAATAAGGAAATAATTGTGAGCCGACGCACCGCAATGGCGATAGCCAAGAGAAGAAGGTATGGAATGGCTGCGGCATCACCGGCCAGGGCTGCAGAGCCCACGACAAGTTGTTGCAGACTGTATCATCAGCGAGCGGCCTCAGAGCAGACGTGAGATTGACCATTCCAGATGAAAGAGAGGATGAACATCGACGCAAATGGGGATGGGCTGACAGCTCCTAACACCTGCAACCACTTTAGCATAGCGCGGACTTGTCATCCCAAGACATACCATTCCGAATGTCACAGTCCACGCGGCGAAGACGATGAAGTCGAGCCAGATCAGCGCCCCGACTTGCGCTGTACTCTGCGCGCCGATGGCCCAGAAGAAACACAGGAACGCCAAAGTATATGAGATGAGCAGTATAGGCAGCTCCGTCAAGATGAGCGATGTCAACAGAGCCTGCCAGCCGTCTCCGACATCATCAGCGAGTAGTAATTTCAATTGATCCGTACTCACAGATACCGTTGCGCTCTCTCGCAACGAAGATACCCATCTTAGCTTGCATATTCAGCGCGATGTCGTAGGTGATAGATGCTGCCATTTGACAGACAACAAGGAGGCCAAGTGTCAAGGTCTGCATCCCCGACGGTGTGCGTGGGAGCTTGAACGCGTCTGTTCAACGTCAGCGAGGCTTGCAGCTCAGTGTGCACGCTACTCACAGAATCCCATGAAGAGCTGCGCAAGATCAGCCAGGTCTTGGGGGAAGAGAGTAACTGACCCCAAAGTAGATGGCAACAAACAGTTTTGTTGCGTAGTACGAGCCATTACCTATAATCAAATTAGTCGCCTGTGAACAGCGCTGCGCATGACGAACGGTACTGTGCGCGGAAGTTTCTCTGGATGAGAGCTTTGGTCTGCGTGGGGAAGGGCGTGGCAAAGGTTCCTTCACTACATTCTTCTGTTGCCGATGAGGCTTGTTGACTGATCTCGTCAATTTCGGCAAGGATCGCAGCGGCTTCCTCGCTGTTGTTCCATCGCGTCGGCCAATCCGTGTCCGAGCCGCCAACAGGAGCAACGGTTGCGATCAGGTGTTCCGCTGGATTTGCGTTTGCCGACATTACTGCACTATCAAGCTATCAGCTTTGAACTGCACGGCAGTAGTGAAAGAACTGGCCCATGCTTGGAAAAGTAGGCGGTAACGGCCGAGGCGCCAGGACCGGTGGGCCCAGCATAGACGGTCTTGCCACCCGGAGCAAGCAAGATGAGGTCGTCGAACATCTGCGGGAATCAGCGCAGCACTACGTGCGATGGCGCATTGCGTACCTCGAACAGATCTCCAGATGGTTGATGCACAACACAGATCACCATAAGGCCTGTCGACGAGATGCGATGAAGCAGACGGCAGATATCGTAGGCAGCTTGAGAATCGAGTCCGCTCGTTGCTGCCAGTCATATCAGCATAGACTACGAGAACATGCAAAAGCTGACGTTCGTCTAGGAAGAGTAGCTGCGTGTGGGGTCAGCCGCGTCACTCAAAGAGCAACCATGCACACCGAGTCAGGCTTGGCCGCGAGCTCTACACCGATCGTCACGCGCTTCCTCTCCTCGACTCCAAGTCCACCGATTTCCATGTCGCCGATCAGAGCGTCCGCGATGGGACCCAGCTCGAGGAGATCGATCACTTCTTCGGCATAAGCGAGGCGCTGCTCGCGGCTTGCTGTACCAGTCTGACGCAGTAGTGCTGAGAATTGCAGACACTCTCGAACGCTGAGACAAGAGGGTCAGAGGGGGCGGACGTAGCGTCCACCTAACGATTACTCACGTCGAATAGGGTTCATGAACGTCACCTTGTTGCGCGAAGCCCGTGCGCCGAGAGAAAGTCGATGACAGAGGCTGTCCCTGCAGTCTCATGTTGCCTTCGACTTTGCCAGTTGTTTGGCGCATCGAAACGGTATTGAGCAACGTTGTTTTTCCTGCACTGCAAGGACGATAAGTAGCTTCACCTGAGGCTCGCACAAGTTTGGCTTACCCGGACGCGCCCATCAGGGCGGTAAGTCGGCCAGATCGGAAGACGCCCGAGATTTCATTCTGGCGAATGATGAGTCCCAATCGTAGTACATCTTTATCGCTTACCAGCAATTTTCGATCCTGCCCGTCGACCTGGACAATATACGACACCTCCTTGAAAGTGAACGTGAATGGTTCCGACTTGAGGCACTCGTCTGCTTGATCGATCGGATCTGTTGCCATCGGGGAGGACTCCTTAGCGGACGCTCTACGAATGAAGAGTTTGGAAGACGAAGCTCCCGTATCCTTGATGAGGAGAGATGCGCCAACGATGATCATGATCGAGTAGATACCGTACCTGAGGTCACAGTCAGCCTAGACTGAGCAGATTGGCTAGAAATTCACATGCAGTAGAGGATGCCGACATTACGCCAGATGTGTGATGGTAGGTAACCGTACTTTTGTGCGATCTGCAGGTGATAGTCAGCAGGCGTGCAGATGACTTATGTAGTGTCGAACATAGTCGAGGCCTGATACGGTCGCGGACCCGGGCCGCGCTCCGATGATGCCGCAGCCTTGATATGCAAGCTCGTATCCCTGCACTTGGGTCAGCGAAGCTTGCCGTCTGCACAATGTACTTACAGGCCCAGAGGGAACCAGTTCGGCCGCGCTGCATTCCAAAGTCCGAGTCCGGAATTCGTTGGCTAGCAGAGCTTCGAACGCGTACGATACGGGAGAGACACGGCGCATCCAGCCAGACCAACCGACTGCAGCCATGTTAGAACTCTGTACGCATCTGCTGATCTTGGTAACGTACGCTGTTGAGGGGGCGGCACGACGAAACCTCCAGCAGTCAAAACTACCGACAATGCCGTCGATGCGTATCGGATTGCGATAGACAACTGAGGAACGTCAGTATGGGCGGCTAGTCACGTCAGGTACTGTCTCACGTTGGGTGACCAAGTTGCAATCATGCGGTAAAGCACACTCATGGTAAGGTACAAGGTGAAGACTACGAACCAGAACCTTTGTGAACAGTCAGCACTGAGGTGCGCTACGACATCAAGCTTACGTGAAGAAATATCGTGCGCCGGAATTGAAGCCCAGGAGAAAGTAGAAAATAGCAGCGAACACGAGCGTCTGGATAGCGTAGAGTGGGACATCTGATGTCACGCTTAGCCCAAGAGAAACTTGTGACAGCGGTAAAACTGACCGATCAACATCTCCGCAACCACTTTTGCTGCAGGATGATAGAAGCCGAGCTTGCGGTGCTTGATCAGCAACGGGCGACCGAGCACTGTTGGCGCGACTTCGCCGAGCGCGAAAATGACAAAGTACAGAATTGTGACTATCACATGTCAGTGACTGAGTCTCTGCCCGGAACGACGTACAGAAAAGAGCACCAGCCGCCGCGAATGAACCCGCGGACGTGTCTGCCGGCTTATAGACTACAACATAGTGTGAGCGCAGGATCTGGAACACTACAGAAACGTACCGATAGCACCCACGACGACAGCCTGCAGAATGTTGGATGCGATCTTGATGGCAAACGACTTTCGATCGGCATTCACGAGCCCGATTTGGCGCTTGATCATGACCTGCGTTTGCTGCGCAAAGTTGAGCTACACGCAGTCAGCGGTGGTCAGTAAGCTGGAGAGTGTCTTACAAACCTTGTATGCCGTGGTCTTGCCCGCGCCAAAGTGCTTGCCCTTGGCAACGGCGCTAGCCAGCTGTTCCGCATGAGTTGACGCTGCGTGCTCAATCTGAGTAAAGGGTTAGCGCAAGTGTCGGGGGATCCCAGGCTCAGCCTACCTTGTACGACATCATGTCGTCGCGCAGCTTTCGGTATGACGCGCTCTGCTTGAAGTAGTCTGCCATCTCCTGTGGAGTTTGCGGGATATATCCAACATGATGTTCCTGCCGAATGCGTTCGGTGGCGCTTGTGCAAGCCGTCAAGAAGTCAGGAGCGCTGTGGATGTGAGTAAGCTACTACTGACAAGCTCGGTCAACGTACGTCTGTCTCGGCTTTCGGTACCAGCCCTGGTCCGTAAAGAATTTTACAGCGTCACATGTCCTGCCGCAGTAGACCATCTTGCCCTCGTAGATGACAGTCACTCGATCAAAACATGTATCAAACATCTCTTGCGAGGTCTGGTAGATTGAAACAATCTGCATTCCTCGTCAACAGTAACCTCCGCGTCCCTCGGGAGTAACATACATTCGTCATGCCAGTCGAGCGCGACAGTTCTTTGATGACCTTCAAGTAGTGGAGTGCGACGGCCGAGTCGAGACCGCGAATGGAGTTGTCCCAGCATGCAATCGCAGCATTGGTAGAGAGGACCTCTGACAGCGACACCCGCTTGCGCTCGCCACCGCTCACGCCGCGTACCCTGTCGTTGCCAACCTTGGTGTGCGCAGTGTGAGGCATTCCAAATGTCTGCAGCAAGCGCCCGGTCATGTGCTGCACGTATTGAGAGCGTTTTTGAGGACGTGGCAAGCCGTTAGGCTTCTTCAAGGACTGCCGTCATGGTCAGCTGGCGCTTCCATCGGCTGATCATGACGCACCAAAGCCACGTCGAGGGTTTGCGATACCGTCAAGAGCGGTTCGTGGTTGTCTTCCTCACTGTTGAAGACGATTTCGCCGCTAAAGTACTTGGCAGCGTCTTTGGCGCTGATCGTGGAGTACGCGACATCACCAGTGACCTTGACGAAAGGTGCTCGTTCATTGGCGATCGCACGGACTAGGCAAGAATCAACCTAGACGTTGACGGCCCAGATTCCAACTCACGAAGCGTAGAGCAGCCAGAACCAGGTCTGCCCAGGACAAGCATCGTCTCGCCGGCGGGCACCACGCCGTGAAAGTCTTCGATCAAGTTGCGCGTTGGGCCAGTTTTCCAGTTGAAGATCATTTTGATAAAGCGCGGCAAGTTCCACATCTGCGCGTAAATCAGCGACTGACCCGGGTCAAGTGGAGCTCGACTTACATTCAGCAGTGCCATCTCAAAGGTCTCGACAGTCTTGTGGGTGGCGCCCGCTCCAGACACGGTCAGACCCTCGTAAACGACGCCAAGGTGGTGATATCCACCATCAGGAAGGGGGATAGTGCCGGGCTGCGCGAAGAGACTACCGCCGATCTTCTGCAGACAACATGAGTACCTTTTCAAGCTCAGTGACTGCACCAACCTTTTCCGGCTCTGACGATCCCAGCGCAGGACTGGAAGTAAGGGTGCGATCATTGTCATCTGGCAACGGCGGCGCGAGGTCAGGCGTCAGCTTCTCCGACATGTTTGATCGTGAGCGAGGTAAGTGTTTCGAGCGTCTGCCATCGCGCCTTTAAGTCGGTTCATCCAGGCTGTACATGCGCCGCAGCGGTGCTTTGCTGGGTTCTCATGCTTTGCTCGGGCGACCCATGGGTCCGCTGCGACTGGAACCAAATAGCCGTCAGCTAATTCGCCGCTCGCAAATCGCCGCCGTGATAATGTTACTTTTCTCGTACAGGTTTCTAGGCAGCACAGTTGGCTCGGTGTGCAATGAAAATCATGTTCGTGACTCATTGGCGACCAAGGGCACCCCAATGCGATGCTGTGCTCGATGACACATCGCATGCTCGAGGAGCACCTGTTTCAACTAGTCCACGCCTTGTCTAGTCCACCGGAGCTGTGCTTGGAGACGATTTTGTCGAGAGGACGACGAGCAAGCGGGCTATGCAGCTACCTCTTCCGCACTGAGCTTGCTGCACAGGCAGGTGAGGGTAGATGTCGAAAGCACGAACATCGGACAGGAGGGAATCGCCACGTGACCGTGTTTCAGTTGGTACGCTCAGGCCACACGCTCACGCTTGTCCTTTGCCAACAAAGCTGTCAACAACCTCACTCGGCTTTGCCCAATGCTTGCCACTAGACGCGCGTCGTCTCCCCAACCGTCTGCGAGCGAGTCAAAAGTGAGGCCGGTCTCGATCAACCGAGCTTCATCCCCACGACCGTCTTCGTCTTCTTCAACGCACAAGAAGGCCCTTGACTTTGAGGATGCTCTTGCCAATTCTGACACCCTGTACCTCCGGCCAGACAGCCTCGTAGAGACGCACGATGAGACGGAAGAGGTCGAGGATGATGATGCGCCACATCCGGTCGAGAAGCTCAGCTTTGAGGACGAGCTTCGCGGGGACGGGGTTCGCCGACCAGCGCGAAGTATGGCCGAACGCAACGCGAAAGCGTATGCAATCCTGGGGACACCGAGGCCACAGCCTGGAACCCCGACCGTGGTGCCGCCAACACCTTCACCGGGACAGTTACCCATCCGGGAGCGGTACAATTCGGTCGGGGGCAGAAACGGGTCGGTCAATCACAAGCCGGACAGCTTGCTAGCCCGCGTCCAAGAGGCCCCTTTGACGCCTGTACGAGCACCTGATTCCTTCAGAGCTAAAGCCGGAAAGAGTATCGGCTTGGACGGTGAGTGATGCGATCTGTACGAAAGCAGAGCTGACAAGGTCCAGCCGAACTCGACGCCATCTCGCCCATTGGCGGCAAGGGATCGCCGTCGAAACGACGCTCAATCTTCCGCTCCCCTGGCACAGCATCTTCTCCTGATCTCGCGACGCTCGTCAAGAAGGCCAAAGAAGCCCGAGCGGCACTGTCCCCGACCGAACACGTTGCCACACCCATGTCAGCCCGAACTCAGCCTCCACCCTCTCCCTCTCCCGCCCCAGTGGTACAGCACCGCGTCACGCCTCCTCCGCCACCGACACAGCCAGTCGCAAGCTCTTCCAGAACCTCAATCGGGCGAGACCGGGCAGCTTCGCACGGCGGCACCCTTCGGACGGGCAATCGGCGACCTGGAACAGCAAGCACGGAAGACGAGTGGGAGCGGTTCTCGAGTGGGAGTGATGTGCGCGCAGTGGGCCATGGGATTGCTGGAGGACGTCAGCGGCAACTGAGCACAGAGGATCAAGGGTTGCAAAGCATGAGCAAGAAAGCCAAGGGTGTACTTGGACGGATGTTTGGCAGCACTCGCTCGACCTCGGCCGTAAGTGATGATCTCCACGCTCTGTACTCTCGCTAACGCAAGCGCTCCAGAGCTCTCGCATGGGCATAGGCTACAACGCATCCACCGATGCCTTTCACGGCCGCCCTCCAGTCCCCCCCATCCCCTTGATGCACTCGCCTGCCCGTGCCGCCTCGACACGCCGATCCGCTGAAAGCTCGCAGAGGCAACGAACTCGATCACACAATTCAACCGTTCACACGAGTGACCTCAGCAACAATGACGACGTCGCGTTGCCGACAGAGACAACCGCGCGGCAGCCAAACGCTGCTCAGACAGAAGCACGTAACAGCGACGAGAAACCTTTGCCACCAATTGCCCCTTCGCCAGAGCTTGGACGTGAATCGGAGCCACAATCGCCGCCCGATCGCAATGAGTTGGATCGCAAGGACGGCAGTCTGCGAAGCAGCTCACTGCACGTTCGACAGCCGGCCTCAGCCGAACCTGAATCAGCAGACGCGTCGCCGAATCCCAGCGCGTTCGAGTGGCAAGACCACGTCGCAGGCATGCTCGAGAACATTGGTGCAGACAGCCCATCCCGTGGGCTTGGCCTCCCACCTTCGGCTGTGGCGCAGCGCAAGGAGCTTGGCAGATCGCGAGACTCGCAAACTCCCCCAATAGCTCAGCGCACAACATCGCTACCTAGTAAATTACCAACCCTTGGTCCCGCGATTCAGCCCCAGCGGAACCTTTCGACCCCCTTCAAATCAAGCTCGCAAGATCCGTTGGTACTCAATCCACAAACAGTCAAACTCGTCTCATCACCCCGGCCCAGATCTTACATTGGACCAAGCAAACTCGACATGCCATCGGTCGGCATCGCCAAGTCCAATTTCGACGGGCCTACGACACCGAATCGAGGGGGACCGGACGATGAGCTCGAGACGGTCACATCGCCGCACAGAGATGAAGAGGACGAGGAGAAGGGTCGACGTCTTGCTTGCGAATTCTTGGAAGGCGACGAGAGTAATGTGCCGAGTGAGAAGATTGCAGTCTTCTTGGGTGGAACGTGAGTTTGTGTCTTGGCTGCAGGACAAAGCTGAAGGATGCAGGCGGCCGATCAACAAGGTAGCGTTGCGTTACTACATGCAATACTTTGACTGGGCGGGCCAACGGTTGGACAACGCGTTTCGGTGCGTTTCCTTGCCATGGAGAAGAAACTGCTCACATCATCAGCGAGTTGTGCCAGAAACTACATCTCAAGGCGGAGACGCAAGAGGTCAGCCGCATCCTTGAGGGCTTCAGTGCCCGGTACTTTGAGTGCAACGCTGAGAGCATATATGGCTCAGCCGGTCAGTCCTTTCTGCACTGACTGCTTCATTCTGATGCGTTCCAGCGGTCGTATACGTGGTCACTGGCTCGTTCTTGCTGCTTAACACGGATCTGCACATTGCAGAGATCTCCTCGCACATGTCACGGTCGCAATTCGTGCGACTGACGATGGAGACCATCGGTCAAAGTCTGCGCAGCGACCGCTCATCAACGCCAGAGCTCATCCGCGATGACGGTAGTAGCCGGCTTGGGTCAAGCCAAGAGATTTCAGGCTCGCCAAGCACCGTTCGCAATGTGCCTTCGCAACCTGACAGCGTCGGTCCTGCCGAAGCGGGCATGACAGTGCTAGCTGCTACAAGCGCCAGCTCTGTTCCGAGCGTCGGTGGCGAAAAGCTACGCACGCCCAGTTCGACCAGTGTTGGCTCATTCTCGCGAACATGGGAGGCTGAGATGGAGGTTGTGCTCAAGGTTGGTTTGCCGCTCAGCGTGAAAAAGCTGATATCTTTAGGACATCTATGCCGCCGTCAAGGCGAACCAGATCCTCCTTCCTGTTTCTCACGTCAACAACCGCAATTCAGTCGTTTCATTGGGCACTGGTAGCCCGATGGGACGCACGCGGAGTATGCGCAGTCCATCGGGCGCCAGCACGGATCGCGTGAACATGCTCAAGCGCGGCAGCATCCGAGGGATGCAAGCCTTGTTGGGTTCTGGCGTCTCGGGGCCTTACGGCGATGGTCGGCTCAGCCCGACCCCAAGTATAGCCACTTCAATTGGCGATGTAAGTCATGAACAAAGTCGTGACTCATCTGATCGTCGCAGGGCTTTTCTACACCGTTTACACCGGCGCTCGGCTTTGCGTCCAACCTCTCTCACAGTGTGATCCGTGAACATGACGACGAGGCAAGCGTCGTATCTATCAGCACGATCGAGGAGATGACCGACGATGAGCTTGCACTGCTCGGCGCGCCGTGGGCCAAAGAAGGCATGCTCTCCCGTAAGCTGTATTGGGAGGGCCCGAACCGCCGCGCGAAGCAAAAAGAATGGAGCAAGTACTTTGTCGTCATCCAAAAGGGCTACTTGCACATGTTCGTCTTTGGTGCCAGCGGCGGGTCCAGTGGCGGCGTGGTGGGGGGCGGCAACTGGCTGGTACGTCAATGGAGTGAACACAGATGCGAGCTGACTGCGGAAGTCCAACGCCACTCCTGTCGGCGAGATCAACCTGTCGCATTCGATGGCGAGCGCACTGCCCAAACCAGGCTACAACGCCTCGCGACCGTATTGCTTCAGCTTGTCGCTTCCTGGCGGCGAGATGAGCTTCTTCCAGGCTGGAACAGAGGAACTCGTACACGAATGGGTCTCAACTTGCAACTACTGGGCCGCACGACGGTCTCGGCAACCTCTGCAAGGCGGCGTTTCGAACATGGAGTACGGCTGGAATCGCGTGCACGATCCACCCGACGACCGCGACGAGACGGCGAGCGTGATGAGCAACCGCAGTGGCCGTAGTCGCTTAGGGACAGGGCCACGTCGGTACAACGCCGTCGAACGGATGCACATCAACGACTGGCAACCGCCCCAACCGACGTTGATGCCGAGCAAGCTGGACGAGGAGGCGCAACTCGACACGCTGCAGCGTTACGTCGAAACGCTTGTCGAAGAGCTCGAAGCACACAAAGAGCTAGAGGAACCCATGTTGCGCCTGGTAGGTTCTATAACGTTTTGTGGTATCACCGCTGACAGTCCTAGTACGCGCCCAAGTCGAGCAACGGTGCGAAAGCGAGAGAAAACTGGAAAGCGAAATCGCTCTTCATCCACAGCGAGATCATCAAGTATGAGACGTATGTCGATGCGCTTCGGAACGCGATCGCACTGCGCGTCAAGCAACAAGGCGATCGCAAGCTCGATAAGGCGCTCAAGGGCGGCGGTAGCGACGATGAGGACGTGTTTGGGGGCGAGCGACGTAGAGAGCATGAGGACGACGACGACGACGACGAGGGGCCGATCACGCCGAGCCAACGGCACTTTCCCCGCTGAGATTGTACATGACGATGCATAATGATGCACTGCTTGCAGATGGGGATTGTCTCGCCACCCAGGTCTGAACTTGGCGTCGAACCGGGCGGCCATAGTCGGCGTTGGCGTTTAAGCAAGGCGTGCGGAAGCCATGCCTACCAAGCCTGCGCGTGTGCCTAGTCGTAGACCTGACATTGCATGGACATGATATTGTACACTCGTTACTTGCGCCATCGCCATTTCCCATCCTTGCTCAAGATGGACGTTTTCCGCCTCACGCCGTGTATCTCTTCTGGGGCCGGTTCGTTCGGTTCATAAGAGGATGGAGGAGGCGGGAGGGTCGGGATCTGGGGTAGTGCGTGTGCGTGCGCGGCGAGTTGGACGGGTGAAGACCTTGTTGGGATCGGGACGTCGGTCTGGTGCTGCGTTGATTCGGGTGTTACCGTTGGCTCGGTCGAGAGGGAGCTGCCGCCGCCCGGACCTCGGTGGACGTGCCTAGACGGCTGTCGTTGCTGCTCATGTTGCTGGCGCTGTCTGTCCTTTTGATAATCTTCGTACGCGTCGTACGCGTACACGATCGGTTTTGACGGCGCATCGACGTCAAGCGACTGTTTGGCCACGGGCGCATGCTGATCCCGGAATAAGTCGTCCGTGTCAAACTTTGCTATTGCCATTGTTAGTCCTGTCCTAGATTGCTAGCTTGACGACTCACGAGCGCCGTCGTCTGGCGGCATTCGGCGCTTGCCCAGAGCCTTTGCACTCGGCTTGACCGGCGCACTCTCCTCGCTCGACTCCTCGGTGCTGCCGCTATCGCCGCGAGACGGCGCCACCTTTTGTCCAAGACTGGCAGAGCTGCCGTTCGCGCCCTGCTTGAAAGGGTTCGGCAACGGGCGGTGCTTGCGCGTCGGCGACGAGCTGCGGCTATCCAGGTTTGCGTGCGGTCTGGGCGGTAGCAGGCCGTGACCGTCTGATGAAGGGGAATGCGCATGGGTCGGCAGGAGGGCAGGTAGCGCGCGCGGCGAGGCGCGCTTGGGCTCGTCAGACAACGGCCTCGGTCTCGGCGATGGCGTCCTTGATCCACCCGGGTGCAGGCCGTGCACCGGCGGCGCGAGCGCCGCGTTCCTGTCGAGCCGAGTCTCGCGCCGACTGCGCTCTTCAACGTCGTGCAACTCGCGCTCGTCTCGGGCCATCTTCTCCATCTCCTCGTGCAGTCGCAGCGATTCGCCCAGCTGCTCGTTGGCTTCAAGCAGTGACGCAAACGCCTTTTCCTCGGCCGTGGGCGGCTGGTTCCCGACCTCGCTTTCACGTCGAGCACGCGACTTGTCGGCCAAGGAGCTCGCCCAGCCCATCTGATCCATGAGCGACATTTGCGCGCGGACGCATTTCGCGTGAAACTCCTACGCGCATCATCAGTGCGGGCACTGCGAGCGACGTCAGCCACATACCTGGATCACGTCCTTTTCCTCGAGCTGCTCCGGCTTGGTGTAGACCAGCGCCTCGTTCAACACCCTCGCGCTCTCCTTTGCCGCCGTGCACTCTTCAAACAGCCGGCGTAGATCCTCCTTCGGGTCGGCAAGACGGGTATACGTCGGCCCACCAAACGGCGGCGTCGCTTTGGCGGGTCGAGGTGGCGGCGGACCAGGGTACAGGCCCGGGCCGTCGGTGATCTGCGCCTGGGCCGTGAGTTGTTGCAGAGATGGGTTGGACGGCACGCGTGGTGGGGTGTGCACTTGGGGCGGGTGCGAGCTCGGGACCGAGTCGAAGATCCAATGATCGTGAGGTAAAAAGTAACCCTGCATGAAACAATCAGCTTGAATGCTCGACTGCACCGGCGGTACGTACCACGTCACTATCCTGCGGCAGCTTGATCTTCATCCAGAGATCGCGCAAGCCCTCACAGCCCTTTTCCTGACCATACTGGTATACCAAACCGGCCAGGACGTCGGTCAACACGCGCTGCGTCTGCAACGACACGACGGCTTTGCCCGCCGGCGCAGCCAGGATCGTCTCCAACGAGCCCAAGAATTTCTTACTACTCGCATGCTCTGCCCAATCGATCAACCCCGCGCACCCGTTTGACTCTGACTTACGACGGAACCCTCGGGAAGCGCAGTTTCCCATCATGAAGACCCATATGCGAGCGGCGGCGACCTTTTCAGGCTCCGAGCCGTGCTTGAACTCTTTCCGGATGGAACGCGCAGCGTCCTTGACGACGCTGTCGGGAGAGTCGGCGTGGCAGACGCGTTCGCACAGGTCTAGGATCGACTGAATGTCGCACGCTGGTGCGGTGGCACAGATGTCGCCTGCAAACGGACGTGTCAGCCTACAAGGCAAAGGACGACGAGGCCGACTCACGGATCGCGGTCCCGACGTCTGCGGCGGCTCGGACGCCACTCGGTTGCTGATGCTGTATGGAAGGCTGCTGCGGCTGAGGCTGCCAGTGTCCGATACTCGAAGCCGACGTTTGGCCGTGGGAATCTTCACTCTCCCTCTCGCGCTCCATCTGCCGCTTGGCATCTTTATCTTTGCCACCGCTGCCCCAGTCGATCCCGAACAGCTTTTTCTTTTCCTTTTCCTTGGGTGGCGGCTGGGCCGGCGCAGGTGCAGGTGCAGGGGGTGGCACTGGCCCTGACACTGTTCTCGAGACTTGATTCGGGTTCGAGTCGATCGAGAGCCGACGCGATAGCTGCTGCTGCGGTTGGTACGAGTGGTGTGGGTTCGGCAGGCCTGGAGACTGTGGCTGTGGCTGTGGTTGCGGTTGGTAGCTTTGCGGCTGCTGCTGTCCCGGTGGCGGCTTGCGATGTGGGTTGGGGGTTGGGAACTGAACGGGCTGTGGTGGCTGCGTCTGCTCGGCCAGATTGAGTGACGGGATCGACGGCTGGTTCTTTAGTGTCCGATAAGGCTGCGAGCCAGGAGGCGGTGTTGAGGATAGTTGCGGGCTGGGCGGGGATGCGCCCGGGGGGAGGTAAAAGGTCGGTTGAGGGGGCTGGTCTGTGATCGTGTTAGCGGATGATCATCACATGGGGTGCACAAGGACGCACAGGCTTCTGGGGTCGGGCTGAGGATAGGCCCGCTATGCGGTCGTGGAGGGTGGTTGGTGCCGTTTGGCTTTGGTGAGATGATGTTCCTGCAAGCAAGGCAATCGCGGTTGATAACGAAATGAACAATGAGACGGAACGAAAGCAGCCGTCGTCAGCTCTGCACGCGCTCTCACGCGCTCACACCGACTGACCACGGTTCAGCCTCGTCCCTGCGCTTCCACTGCTGCGGTGGCGCGTGCTCACGACCGAGCTCGACGGGGAACGGTGTGACGCCGGCCTTGTTCGGAACCGGGGTTGAATCGACCTGAAAGCTCCTACGCTCGGCGTGACCGTTGGGGACTGAGCCTGCCGCGGCGTCCTTGGGCCTAAAGAAGCGCTTCATCGTGCGGACGAAAGGAGTGGGGGCTCGCGGGTCCGCTAGCGAGTGGTCGCTGGAGCGTGCATTGACAGTGTGGGCTGTATGGGATCTAGGATGCTACACGCCCTCGCGCTGTCGTGCTCCCGGTGCCCGTGCTGTGATCTCTCGTCGTGTCCTCCTCGCGCACTACTCGTCGAGGCGATGCTCGCAGGGGTTGGGCACGTTCAGGTCTGACTCATGGCACACGTCATTACCGCAGAGCCACGTGGTGCCACGTGGTGTATCAAACCGAGTCAGCTTGTACCACGTTCTCTCCACTCGATCCGTTCAAAAGTCAGCGCAATAATGTCCTCTGGCGCTCAGGCGATCGCACAGGCAGCACGCGCCGCCTTTCGTGCTTCCCAGCTCGTTCCATCAACCGAACGTGACACGGCCCTGCAAGCAATCTACGATGCCGTCCTCGACGCCGAACAGGCCGTGCTCGACGCCAACAAGCAAGACATGGCCGCCGCTGAACCACTCGTAGCGTCGGGCCAACTCTCTGCATCACTGTTGTCAAGGCTGGACCTGTCGAGACCGGCCAAGTTTCAGGCCATGCTCCAGGGGATCCTAGAGGTCAAGGCGTTGCAGTCCCCGACGGATCTCTGCACGTTTGCAAAAGAACTCGATGACGGCTTGGATCTGTACCGTGTGACTTGTCCGATCGGCGTGCTGCTCGTCATTTTCGAAGCGAGGCCAGAGGTCGTTGTCAACATTGCCGCGTTGGCCATCAAGTCGGGTCAGTCTTGCGCCCACATCCCGCTTCGCGGCTGACGCCTCGTAGGCAACGCCGCGATCCTCAAAGGCGGCAAAGAGTCGCTGCACACCACGACGCTGCTCTCGTCACTGATCGCCAAAGCGCTCGGTACCACGGCGCTCCCGCAAGAGTTTATCCAGACCGTCACGACGCGCTCCGAGATCTCGGGTCTGCTAGCCCAAGATCAGGACATTGACCTCGTCATGCCGCGCGGTGGCAACGAGCTCGTGCAGAGTATCAAAGCCCAGACGAGGATCCCGGTCATGGGTCACGCCGATGGGATCTGCGCAGTCTACGTCGATCAGAGTGCAGACGAGGCCAAGGCGCTCAGGGTCGTGGTGGAGAGCAAGGTGTGTCCCGGTCGGACCTTGCGCACGGACCTCATGCTGATCAACATGCACACAGATCGACTACATGGCCGCGTGCAACTCTGCCGAGACGCTTCTGATCCACGCTTCACGCCTCCACGATCTCTGGCCCAAACTCGCATCGGCTCTGCACGCGGAAAACGTAACCCTGCTCTGCGACGGTCCAACCCTAGCCGCCATCCCGTCCCACCCACTAGCACAGCCGTCCACGCCTGGATCCTACTTGACCGAATTCCTCGGTCCAACTCTAGCCGTCGCCTCGGTCCCCTCTCTCACCGCCGCGATCCAGCACATCAACGCCCACTCATCCCACCACACCGACAGCATCCTAACAGAGTCCGAACAGTCCATCACAACATGGTACCGCGGACTCGAGAGCGCAAACATCTTTGTCAACGCTTCAACCCGGTTCAGCGATGGCCAGAGGTATGGCCTCGGTACCGAGGTTGGGATCAGTACGGGCAAGACGCATGCCCGAGGGCCCGTCGGGTTGGACGGCCTGGTCATTTACAAGTATCTGTTGAGGAGTCGTCGGGATAGGGGTAGTGTCGTGCACGAGTTGGGCGAGGGGCAGGGCAAGCGCGCTTGGAGTCATAGAGAGATTGAGCGCGCCGTGCCGTACTAGCGATCCATCTACCTACTCGTTCATCTCGTTGGTGCTGGTAGAGTCGCGGTCACGTACACATGCTGGTTTGATAACGACATTAGCCAGAGTAAGGGCGTAACAAGGGGGGCACAGACCAAGATATTGAGTCGTGGGGCTATCCGTCGACCGTCGTGGTCATATTGCTAGTCGACGCTGAAGCTGAACATCGTAAAGTTGAGACCGACAAACTGCAAGCTTAAGTCGCCGGGTCTAAAGGGCATCGTGTCGCAAAGGCCTGATCGTATTGCGTGCTCCTGCTAGGCGCTCTCAGCACTCCATCCTTGGACCTGAGCCGCTCGATCATCAATGACGCGACAAGACAATCTGCCATCGAAGGCAGACGCCGTGTACAAGCGGCCAAGTCCGCACTGATTGCCTGGCGCTGATAACAGATCACCGCCGCGATGAATCCTTTCACATTGTGTCATCCGAGTGCATCCAAGCCGTTTCTCCGTTCTCACACCGTACGCCGGCAGCGGTGTTTATGACGCTCACAGCGCTTCCTTTATTCGGCGTCGTTTGCGGAAAGCGATCGGACGCAGTCTTCAGAGGTCGATATAAGAACCTCGGATCTCGCCGTTGTGCGCCCAACCATGTCGAACTGGAACTTTATCAACGAGCTAGACGAGACCAGGTATAGCTTGACCGAGGTGCCGTCTGGCTGCACAGTCGTCTTCGTGCGTCGCGGCGCCGGTGTCTGGCGTCAACTGCCCAGCGACGCACAGTGCTGCGTCAGCGAGTGCGAAGGCGGATCGTACGAAGTGTGCTACGGCGTGAGCGACACCGCAAGCGATGGATCCCAGGTTATTGGCTTCCTGTGCACAAGCCACCAGGATGCGCCCGTAAAACTGCAACCCAGTGCTTTCTGGAACAGCAAAGCAGCGCAGTGATCCCTCGCGAGTTCCACCGCGGTCCCGATGCATCCATACGTTACTTTTCTGGCTGTCTGCACAGGCGAGCCGTGGCTTGCAGCCTCTCGAACGATGTTGGGGGGGACTCAAGGGTTGGTTCCAACCTGTCTAGTCGGATTCATAAGCGCCTGTGACGAACTCGATGCATAGTGGCAATCAGTGCGGGCTTGATGCTGCCAACTCCCGAGATGCGAGAACGTCGATGCCCACAGTCAAAGGTGTGCATCAGATAGTAGAAGGCACATCTAGATGAGTCCGCGCCACTCCGTCCATCTGAGTATTCCATTCAGAACAGGCCTTCTCCCAGACGACAGACAAACGGGCTTATATAAGACCTCAGACACGGTAAGCTTGATCGTTTCCTCACCGGTTGCACTCACGCAATCATGTCAAACCCCTTCGGCTATTGTTTTAAGGACGAAGGCACCGGCGTGCGCTGGACCATCAACTCGGAGGCGGTGAAGTCTGGTGAGCCTCTTCTGTTCAGTCCCGACAACCGCCTCGCTCAATGGACGGCGTCGACTCGCGACACGAACTGCTGCGTGGTTGACTGCATGGGTGTTAATCAAGGAGAGCGGTACTACTTGCTCCGTGAGGGTGATTCGACCGCTTGCATTTGTGAGGCACACGCGGACGCGGTCGTCACGATAGACAGGGACAAATTCCTCGGGGTTAGTCAGTAAGGGCAAGCAAGCAAACCGCGTGGCGCCCAAAATCTAGACGCAACAGTGTTAATCGTGAGATGGGGCTTCGACATGTGGCAGAGTCGGCTATACATTGGTTGACAACATGGACAGATCCTAGAGCAGCTGCCGAACACGTCATGATGTTCAGATTGTCAATTGAGACCGTACGCAGTCACTATCACAGTAGGCGAACCGGGTCCTGAGCTCTGTCTTACCTCTGGCGCTTGGGTATGTAGGCGCATCAGAAAAGCTTAGGTGACGACCCGTGGCATCGTCGTGAATGTCAACGCAGGTCAAAGGAAGCTTGCTGGGCCAGACACTGGGGCTGCACGGTACCTGCAATCATACACCAGCCGTAGCGCGACCCAGAATGTTCAGAATGCTGGTGGGGAAGACCTCGCTCGCGCTATGGTCGGCCTCAACTGCGTGCAAAGGTTGCAGGCCAAGGATCGGTATTGATTGATGGGGCGGATTGATTCAGCGGCAATCATTCCGCAGCTCCTTTGAGAGACGGAATCAGAGGTCAGCTTGGACGCCCGTTTTGACCGCCGCGGGGCTCATACGCGCGGAACCGGACTTATGTCGGGAGGCTTTCCTGAGCCGATGGATAAGTTGCAATTGCAGTGCGGAACTCCCTTGAGGTGCACCAGAGCTATAAAAACGATGTGCAACCGCGCTGCGAATGACGCTCACCAAATGCCTTTCTCTCGCGCCAACGGTGTACCTGTGACTCTGTCAGAGCTCAACGATGGTGAGCAAGTCACGTTCAGCGGTGATGGCTCGTACTTCCTCGTGGCACCCTACGATCTTCCCTGCGTAGGCTGCACACAGACAATCGCCGAGTCCGACAAGCACTGGATGGAGCTCAGTACAGACGAGCAAACGCAAGTCAGCGAAAAAGGTTACCTGCACGAGGCCCACAATGGTGCCGTTGTCACGTTCAACGCGAACGGGCGCCGACCGACCGTTTCAACCCGGTACTCTGTCATTCGCACGGATACCGGATTCAGCCAGATCAGTTCCGCTTCTGGCGATGCGAAGAACGGTCTGTAAAGGATGCAGTGTAATCGTAGATGCACTCCTTTGTCCCCACTAGGACTCGTTGGAGCGTTCTGGACGTTTGAGGGTGGCGCGCGGAGGCACTGATAAGCCATACAGCGCGGACGCTACTTTGCGCTGAGTAGATTACTCGCCAAGCGCCTGTAAAGTGACCCCACATGGAGTGATATGAGATCGTGTTGGAAGGCCCGCTGAAGCTCGGTCGCTATTTCACATCCGCAGCGACCGTTCTGTCGGCCAGACACACAGCATGAGTTCGCCACCGACTGACATCTTTGCACTCCAGGACGGCGAGGCATTCACCTATACGCCTAAAACTCCATCGTCCGCGGCAGTTGCGTATGAGCAAATTCGTTGCGCAGGGTGCAGTGAGTCCATCTTCCCGCATACTTCGCATTACTTGGAGACGCATGTGGAGAGGGTGACTGGTCCGACGAACGGAAGCGCAACGCACACCATCAAGAGAGCTTACCTACACCGTAAGCACGAGGGAAAGCCGTGTGTGTTTCAGAGAGAGAACCTGTACTAGTAGCCCGGTCGTACGGTACAGTTAGGTGCAGGGCATGTCACCGCTTGCTCACATTTGTCGGAGTCCAAACACAAGGGTCGTCACACTCGGGGTCCGGTGCACCTGATGCTAGCACGAAAGGAGCTGTTCGGCAGTAATACTCCTGTCATCATTCCATTGTCGTCATTACCGACACCTACCGATGTTCACAAGACCGGCAGCTCGCCCGATGACGACGTAGTCGCTGAAGCTACAAAGCGAACAACTCCGCCAGGAGGAGACGCCTGACGTAGCAGAACCGCTTGTCGGCGCCCCAAGCTTTCCATAATGGAGGTAAGAATCCCTGCGAGCCGATCGGCCGCTATAAAGTGATCAACTTCTGACCAGCCGCAACCTCGACATGTCTTCCACTACCGCCACAGACATCTCGACCCTCACCGAGGGGCAAACATTCACCTATCAACCGTCCGGTGCTGCTGATACCTCGCGACTCACTGCTGTGAGGTGTGCTGGGTGCAGAGACGAGATCGCTGCAGGCGAAGCGCACCACCTTGAAGTCAGCATTGGGGCGGGTGGCAGCGTGTACCGAGCGTACCTGCACCGCAAGCACGCCGGTAAACAGTGCACTTGGTACACAGCCTACCTCAACCAGTAGATGCAGATATGCAACATAGCGTGATGGGATGAGATCGCCCCGGATGACAGCATGAACATTGTTCGATACTTGGATTATTTGGTTCGCGAGTGCACATGGCGCTGTTGCCGCTGAATGGGCTCGTACGATGGCATCCGTGGTGCCCCTGGTGATCGCCTGCACCAGAGCTGCTCGCTCTCGCCTGTTCTCAAGCTCATCGGCCGCAGCAGGTCGAGCGCCATCGTCTGCTCTGGCACTCAGGGTCATACCTAGCTCGCCGTGTCGACTGCCGGTTTCGCCAAAGTTGTGCTCAGGGCGCGAGCGTGCCCCACTACGATTGGCTCAAACGGACAACCTTGCCCCGGCCTCGCCGCACGTCCTGACGGCTCATCAGCCTGCCATCAGCCTGCTCGCCACTGCCTGCTAGTGGTAGAGACCCTCTCACGGCCACTCGCAAGGCTCGTCGATCCAACACTCGGCTCACAGGCGATCGTCCGATTCCTCGGTTCGCCATTGTCTACACGCGTCGGTTTTTCAAACCACCAAAGTCGCGTTTTGGGTCGGGATCGCATCCACCTGTATAAGTGAGCGAGGACTCGAAAGATGTGCGGAAAGTCAGCTGACACGCTCAGCCCGGCTCAACGCCGTTCCCGCAACCTTGCAGGTCGCAAACAGCACTCAACATGCTGCGTGCCGCCCTGGGTTCACTCTCGGCCGTGGCCGCACGATCGCCCATTGAAGCCATCACTGCAACGTTCATTATAGTCACTTTGACCTACTTTCAACTCCTGCACGCCATCAAAGGCAGTGAATTGTCAGTTCACAAACAAGGGGCCCGTGCACCCTGACTTGGTTTTTCGAACGCTCAGCTGACACGACCCAGCTTCACTCCCCCTTCTCAGTCGCCAGCGGCGCGGCCAGTCCAGTTATTACACCTCGCACACGCCAACTCGTCACCCTCGTCCCACCCATCGTCCTCTCTCGTCCCTTCCTCGACCCCATTCACACTTTCAAACTTTGCATCGTCAGACTCTCGCTGGGCGATCCTGCCCCAACAGAGCTTCCGCCGCATCGCCAATGCGGGCTCGTGGGTCATTCCACCAAGCGAGGGCGGCAATGAGAATGGGTCACCGGTCAAGACAGTGCTCGTCAAGCAGACCAATGTGGTGTCGGAGCAGTACGGTCAGGACGAGAAGAGCGTCGCAGAGTGGGAGCAGTGGATCAAGAAGCAAGTATCGATTGACGCCGAGGGCCGACAGTGGACGTACCAAGACGTCTGCTACAACTTGGATGGGTGCTACGGCGGCTCCGCTGTACCTCACCCTTTGATCAGCAAGACTCGGACTTTGACCCTCTATCTGCAGTCATCCTCGCCAGCTCGCCTCTTCCTCGACCAACTCGCATCTCCCTCCCTGCCCGTGTTCACCTCGAGCCGCAACGTCTCGTTCACCACTTCAGCAACAGCTTCACCGGCGTGGGGCATGTTCCCAGGCATTGGTGACGGCGCTGGCTTGTTCACGGGTACGACAGGCCAGTCGCGAAAGGAGGGAGAGGAGCACATGCGCGGACTTCGTAGCG
Organism: Holtermannia corniformis; assembly: GCA_001599935.1. Classification (NCBI taxonomy): domain Eukaryota; kingdom Fungi; phylum Basidiomycota; class Tremellomycetes; order Holtermanniales; genus Holtermannia; species Holtermannia corniformis. Next base: position 1,622,308 of record BCIJ01000001.1, on the reverse strand, counting down.
TACGATGGCTAGCGTATGCCGTCCGGGCATTGGGTATGCGTTTCTGGGCGTTGGCCAAGGTACGTCGACGTCGATGAGCTTTGCCACCCACTTACGATCCAGAACGCCGACTCTGCCGACATCTTTGTCGTCTTGCTCGGCTACATCCTCATGCACGCCACGTTTGTCAACCTGTTCATCAACATGCGCAAAATGGGATCAAGCTTTTGGCTCGGTCAGTCTTATTGTTCGGTTGATGCGCAGGTGACTGACCCTGTTCCTAGCGTTCGCAACGCTGATCTCGTCGACGTTTGCGTTCCTTCTCGCCTTGCTCGCCGCCTACTTGCTCAACGTGTCTGTCGATCCCGTCTGCCTTTCCGAGGCTCTGCCGTTCCTCGTCATCACCGTCGGTTTCGACAAGCCATTCTTGCTCGCAAAGGCCGTGTTCACCAACCCCGAGATCGCACCCATTGCGACCGAAGACAAGCCCTCGCCGCCCCCGCTGGACCGCTCACTGTCCGACGTGCCGACGGGACTCGGCCTCGACCTCGGCGCACTGCACAAGGGCTTGGAGCCATACGCGCGCTTGCAACGCCTTGCGGAGAAGAAGAACGTACGCTGGGCGGCGCCCGTCTCGGCAAAGACAATTTTGGTCGACGCCGTGCAGAAAGTCGGCGTTGGGATCGTGCGCGACTATGCGATCGAGGTGGCGGCGCTGAGCATTGGCGCCGCGAGTGGAATCGGTGGTTTGCGCGAGTTCTGCTACCTGGGTGTGTCCAATACGGTCCCCGATTGCCTTGCGCTCATCATCGACAGCTGCTCTCATCATGATCTCGGACTGCATCTTCTTGTTCTCGTTCTACGTTGCAATTTTGAGCGTCATGGTCGAGGTTAGTCGTGTATTGCAGGGACTTGGCAGATGTTGACTGGCCCAGGTTCACCGCATCAAGCTCATCCGCGGCAAGGGCGCTTCTACTATCACTCGCAACTCGAGCTCAGTCTCCCTCGTCAACCTGTCGAATGGCTCGCCGACTCCCGGCGACAAGACCGAGCGTCCCTTGACTGAGCGTCTGCACGACTTCATCTTTGGCAAGAAGGAGCAAGGACAAGAGAACCCGGTGGTCAAGCTCAAGCTGTTCCTCATCATCTCGTTCTTGACGCTTCACATCCTCAACCTCTGCACCACGCTCACCGAGCAAACGGCTTTGACGCGGCACACTGGTCACTCGCCAGTCATCGGCCGTACCGACCCCAACGCCCCGACACTTGCGCCAGTGCTGCAAGCGCTTGTGGATGCACACCCAGCTGAGACCGACTTGGTCGTGCAGATCGTGCCATCGGACGAGTGCGACATGGCGCTGCCCGTGACGCAGTCATCGCGATCCAAGATGGCATCAATCGACAGCTTCATGAGTGAATGGAGCACGCTCGTTGGTGACCCCGTGCTCAGCAAGTGGATTGTTGTCGCTCTGGGCGTTAGCGTTTTGCTTAACGGTTACTTGCTGAAGGGTATCGCTTCGCGGTCTGCACCGGACGGCTCACGAGGGCCGGTCGCTGCTGCTGCTGCTCGCCTTGTTGGCGCCTGGGATCCCGAGACCAAGAAGCGTCGTCGATGGTCCGGTGGATCTCAGCTCGACCTGTATCGCCAAGAACGCAATCGTGAGGCTCTCGATGGTGTTTCCAAGTCGGCCACGCCACGCAACAAGAGCCCCGCACCTGGCAAGATCCATATCCCGCCAAACCTGCCGCACCCGGTTGAAGACGAGGGCGAGCACACGCCCAAGGGTGTTCACTTCAAGCTCAAGGACATGAAGGAGGATGGTATGGGCCACATCATTGTCCCCAAGGAGCCTTCAGTGCCGATGCAGCCGCCACCCCAACCGACCACACTCGTCACTTCGTCGTCGTCATCGTCGCTTGTCTCCATGACCGGCGAGCACCACTCGACGTTCGGCCGACGATCACTCGAGGAATGCGTCGACATCTTTGCTGGTGGTGTTGGCGCGCGTGCACTGTCGGATGAGGAGGTCATCATGCTCGTTGAGAATGGCAAGATTGCGCCGTATGCTCTGGAAAAGGTACTCAAGGATCTCGAGCGCGCTGTGCGGGTGCGCAGGGCTGTTATTTGTGAGTGCCTCGCAATGACATGGTCCATTACTGACGCTGGCAGCACGCACATCCCTCACGCAGACTCTGGAGGCTTCTGCCTTGCCTATGGCCGACTACGACTACAAGACCATCATCGGCGCGTGCTGCGAAAATGTCATTGGCTACATGCCACTGCCTGTCGGTATCGCCGGCCCTCTGACAATCGACGGCGAGCTCTTGCATATCCCGATGGCCACAACGGAGGGAACTCTGGTCGCATCAACATCGCGAGGCTGCAAAGCACTCAATGCCGGCGGCGGCGTCACGACTGTCCTCACGCAAGACGGCATGACCCGAGGCCCTGCGATTGATTTCCCGACCATCACCATGGCTGCTGCCGCGCGCATCTGGATCGATTCGCGTGATGGCTTCGAGACCATCCGTGCCGCATTCGACTCGACATCGCGCTTTGCGCGCCTGCAGAGTCTCAAGTGCGCCATGGCCGGTCGCACCCTCTACGTCCGCTTCATGACCCAGACCGGCGACGCCATGGGCATGAACATGATCTCAAAGGGTACCGAAAAGGCCTTGCAGGTTCTCTACGAGCGCTACCCGGAAATGAACGTGCTCGCGCTCTCGGGCAACTACTGCACGGACAAGAAGCCGGCTGCTATCAACTGGATCGAGGGACGTGGCAAGTCGGTCGTGGCCGAGGCGGTTGTGCCGGGAGCCACAGTCAAGGCAGTGCTCAAGACAACCGTCAAGGACTTGTGCAACCTGAACATCAAGAAGAATCTGATCGGCAGTGCCATGGCCGGCTCTATCGGTGGCTTCAACGCACATGCCGCCAACATCCTGACTGTACGTGGTGACCCTCTGCTAGCCCGGCACTACTAACGGTGCTGTGCTCAGGCCATGTACCTTGCCACCGGTCAAGACCCTGCTCAAAATGTTGAGAGCTCACAGTGCATGACCCTTATGGAGCCGTGAGTTGCATCATATCCCAGTGCTTAAGCTGACTTCTTGTAGCACCAACGACGGCGAGGACCTACTGATCACCTGCTCAATGCCTTCGATCGAGGTCGGTACCGTCGGGGGTGGCACCATTCTCGGCCCACAACGCGCCATGCTCGAGATGCTGGGTGTCGCCGGCGCACACGCTACAACACCTGGCGCCAACGCTCAGCGATTAGCTCGCGTCATCTGCGCCGCCGTCATGGCGGGCGAGCTAAGCTTGATGTCTGCACTGGCGGCGGGACACTTGATCAAAGCGCATATGGTACTGAATCGCTCCGTACCGGCGACGCCAGCACCTGGTACGCCGTTTGGGGGAATGACGCCCCTGCGGCCAGCGGGTAGGTTGAGTCCATGAGACGTCGAGGGTTGAGGGGAGGGGAGGTCGCATCACACGAAGACATTATACACTGCATGCATCCATACACCGTACGCTGTCATTGCTGCTGCAATCGCGTTCGGTACTTGCAATCTTTCCGTCGCAGATGATAAGGAAGGAGACTCCGCTGTGGCGCAACGGTGTGGGATTGCGAATGTTCACAGCAGGGATGCCCACAGGAAGTATCTCACATACCATGCATGCATGCAATGTTCGGCTGCAAGACAACGGCCATCTCCGACGAACCCAACGGCATACCACACGTCACTTGCAAAGCCACAAGGGGTTAGACGCCCAACTTCTTGGTTGCTCCGGTTGTCTCCGCACCACTACAGCACTCATGTCGATGAATGAGAGGATCAAGGTGCGATCGCTCACAAGCTCTGGCCTAGACAGCTCACCATTCGACAGAATGTTCACCTGCATCGGCCCATCATCTACGGCTCGCACGCTCGTTTCCTCACAGACGCCGAGAAAGAAGTCGCTCCCCCTGGCCGTGCGTAGTCTTGGCTGCATACGTTCACCCGTCTCATGCTATCGCAGACACGCACCGTTGGACCGTCTTCTTGACCTCGGCATGCACACCACCACCTTCCGCCGAAGCCAGTTCTTCCTCTGCTTCCAAATCCCGTGCAGTGCAGAACACAAAGCCACCAATCGACATGGACTACCTTCCGGGAGGCAAGGATGACCTCAGCTATCTCGTCAAGAAGGTCACTTTCAAGCTGCACGAAACATATGCCAACCCCAATCGAGGTATGTAAAGTCAAGCTGGGCTTGTCAACAGACGCTGAGTCTTCGTAGTGATCGACAGACCGCCCTTTCGGGTGTCAGAAACGGGCTGGGGCGAGTTCGCTGTGCAAATACGACTCAACTTTGTGGCAGAGTCTGGCGAGAAGCCTTTGACGTTGACGCACTCGATCAAGCTGCATCACTGGGGTGTACCGCTGCACCCAGCGCCAGCGGAACCGCCGGTCGCGACGCTACCTGCGCCGAACGAGGGCGATGTGAGCACGGCTGAAGGCTCTAACACGGCAGGCGCAACCCCTGCGACCCTGCAGTCACATACAGAAGGCGGCAGTCTGACACCGGCCCCGACCACCGCCGGGGTAGAAGGCACAGCCGGACCGTCACAGGCGACACCGGCCGAGACGCCCAGCACGATCCCTGACGTCAAATCAGAAGTTGTGGCAGACGTAGCTGTCCCCGAGCTAGCTGAGAAGCCGCTCTCTCTGCCAGTCCACTCATGGCAATACGATGAGCTTGTCTTCATGGCGCCCCATCCCGCTTTCTACAATCTCATGACCCAGCATCCCGCCTCCCCGCTTCCTGCAACCTCGAAACGACCACGCAGCCAACGTGTTAGTATCGAAGAAGATGGTGTCAAGAAGGCGAAAGTGATGGTCACTGTCAAGGCCGACACCGAGGAGGTTGAAACCGAGGCAGCAGACCCTCTAGTTGAGGAACGCGAGGTGATTGTGGCCGTCTCTGCCGGCCCGCACCTGGGTATCTCAGGAGAGCTCAGCAGTGCCGATGTCCCGATGGAGTTCACACTGGAGATGGAGCGTGAAGAGGCCAAGCGTCTGGAAGAGGTGCGGATAGCAATGGTGGAGCAGATGGATCAGTGGCGGTACGTCATAGTGATCGCTGTGTACCGAGAAAAGACTGACCCTGGCTCAGAGAGCGCTTGATTGCCAAGGAAAAGGAGCTTGCAGCGCTCAAGGAAACTATGGCGGCGGTCAATTGACTTGCGGTATGCAATGGGTCGAGACTGCAGTGTTGTATATGGTATAGAGGAATGGTAACATTTGGCATCAAGCGGCAAAATCAGGCAGAACTGCTGTCAATACTGACTCCCACAGTGCGTTAAAGTGGAGGAGCGCACGCGGCGATGGTGACGGGGGCTACAAATGACTCATTGAGGTGTTCAGCGGCGGGGTGTGACGAGCTGATATACCCAGGACTATACACTTGCTGCACTCACCGCTAATCGCCGGTTGAGTGGTGTCTAGCAGCTTGGCCTCTGTAAGAACGCTCTGAGCCGTACCAAGGCGCGGAAAGCGCTCTCTCATCTCCGCAGACCGCGCCAAGGGGAGCTCACTCAGCTGCAAGGTCGTCAGGTCATCTCGAGTAAGAGACTAATGACTGTCTACAATATCCAAGGCAAACATCTGGCAATGATACCCGTTGCAGCTTCCACACCCGAGGATGATGCTTGTTGAAAGCCTCTCTGATGCAGGTGTCGGGTAGCCAAGTCGCTACGTGTGACCAGCGGGAGTCGCGATCGCGGCGTTGCAGCGCCTGCGTCGGCGGCATCTGTTGAACTGTATGCCGCCAAGGTAAACACCGTTCCCTTCCGCCAAACACCGAAATCAACATGATCCGCGCTGTTCATCAAAGGTGCTTTCCACCTCAGCACTGGATTAACGCAAGATATATATATCGCCGCCCGAAAGGATTGGCACTCAGGCAGCCTTTTGACAAGGGATGCACGTGTGGTTACTTCGACCTCACTGTCATACAAATAGGCCAGCGCAGTCGGATCCAGGCTGGTGACCATGTCTCAAGCGAACAAGACAGGAGAAGATGCAATGACTGCTGCACTGAGCAGCCGCTTCTGTGAAGGCTGCAACAAGGTAGGGAAAGCTGACCCAAAGCTCATGACCACTTACTATTGTCCGACGGTGAGCTTAATACTGCCAGCCCAAGAAGCACTGATAGTCGTAGTGCACAAGGTCAAATCAGCGCGAAGCGGCCATGGCGAGTGGTGCCAGCAACGCCTCCCTCGTTTGTACCCACGGTTACTGCACGAATCTAAAATACCCACCGTTTGACATTTGCTACGAGCATAAGTTTCGAGCTTGACTGCGGTACATATGTGTTTCGGGTGGCGGTAACGCGAGAGAGTTGCATCAACCACGAATGAATTCTATCAATATCTGTGCGGAAGAAGTGACATCCCTGTCGTACATCATATCAGTATATCCTGGTCCTCTTCGCCGGATGATCCGCCAAGGACGCATTGGAAACGGCGCGCTTCGCGCCGCGGAAGGAGTGATCGTAGCCTTGCCACTCGCAGTCGCGGCGATGGTGTTCAGCGTGAAAGTAGCCAACGTGGGTGTGTCCATATTGGGTGTAGAACTCGACAAAATGCGCAGAGTAGGGAGAGATGGTCGATGCGCAGCCGGAACACTTGATCTCAGTGTCTAGAAAGTCGATTGGCATGCCGTCCGAAGCGTGATATGTGAAGCGCGTGCCGACGGTGACAGCCGTCATATCTGCGTCAGAGAATATCATCCGTGGTGGGGTGGAAGTGGAATGCTTCCGATTTGAGTTTGCTATATACCGTAGCATGTGCTGCTCCTGTCTGCAGAAGACGTACGGCGATGGCCTTCCGATGATGCCGATGGCGGAGGCCTTCGCAACAGCTCACGATGAGATGGCAGCTTTGCAAGGCATTTCACAGTTCTCTGAATGGATAGTGCCAGCTCGGCGTGCATCGTGAAGCGCTGCAAAGAGTTATGCACATGCATACACCAGTCTTTCAATTCTGACCAGTCTCCTCCAGCTTTTCGTCAGGTTGTGCCCGCTGGACGTGTTCTGATTCGAATGACTCCCTGTAGCCCTGCCACTTGCAGGTGCTCTGGTGATGCGAGCCATGAAAGTACGCAATGTACGTCTGTCCCTCGAAGTTGGAAAATTCGACGTAATGCTTGACCAGTGGCGGGATACTGTCTGCACACCCAGAGCATGGCAGCTCCATGTCGATGAAGCTAAGGGACCCAAGTGGCTTGCTGGCCGTATACGTGAATTCAGAGTTCTTCGTAGCTGTACGCATGTCTTGCTGATTGAATGTGGACATGTTGGTCGTTACTCTTGGGAAACGGCGGATGTCGCCCCCCCCCCGCGCGGCGTTGAAAACTGCCAGACGGGCTTCCACCACACAACGTTCACCGCATCAAAAGCCATCTCATGTCGAAACGGACAATGGAATAGACAGTGTTGCGACCGCGGTCGCTTCGACGTCAATCGACATGATGTGTACGAATCATCTGCGAAGAGCGCCATGAAAAGAGAGGGCCTGCCGCGGTATGCGGCCAACAGTTGAGCACTTCTCGTCGCTTGCTGCACTCTGCTGCAGTCTCGCACCCGCATCATCCTTTATGATCTCGGTTCAATAGCTGAAAGCTGCCTCCGCGCGCCAGAAAAATTCGGGAGCACATACACCGCGTAAACTTGCCTCTAGCTCCGCCACGAGTACCCCTGCCACTCGCACTCGTCCTCCTTATCCTTGTGCTCCGGATGGAAGTAGGCAATGTAAGACTCTTCCCTGCGGGGGTCATCTGTGGCCGGGAACGAACAGATCTCCGTCAGCATCTTGGAGCATGGCTCGATCAGGATTTTGCAGCCTGAGCATTTCAGTGGGTCGGGGAGAAAACTGCAAGTCGAGTTGGGGTATGTCGCCCGATAGGTGAACTTAGTGTTTAGAGCAACCGAGCGCATGTCGGTGTCTTTGAAGTCCTTTGCTTCGGACATTATGCTTGTGACAGTGTGTAATCGGTATTGTGGTAGAAGTGACTGCGAGCCGCTGCGTTTTTATGGGGGAGAAATCGAGGCGGGGCAAAGCACAAATGACTCCCTTTCGAGGCTGAACGGGTCTCTTTTTTGCTTACTGGCGCTGTGACAGCCGACGAGACATAATGGGTATCGTGGACTGTATACAAAGGAAAGCGGTGGTTCCATCACCGCACATCGGCCCGCGCAAAGCCAGTTGAAGTCCGCACCTCACCTAGTGCCATGCGAGGCCGTGGCGGGAGATGCTGTTGCCGACGTTGCCGAGCTGCTGCAGCAAGACCGAGACCGCCAACGGCCGTGGCCGCTGTTGCCGTAGTGAACGTTGACGGGGTGCTCGACGAGCCAGGCTTTGCGTCGTCATCGTCATCGAATCGACCACCACCCGGTCCGCCGCCGAAACCAGGACCTGGTGGATCGTCATCGTCGTCTCCACCCCAAAGGCGCTGTACAGGTGGCAAACGGCGCATGTGCGGATAGTGCTGAGCGAGGTATGAGCGCAAGATGCTGTAGCATATGAACAGGAAGACGGAAGCGAAAGCAACGTTGAAGAGTGTGTTGACGACGGCCTCTATGACGTGATGAGATAGGCCGGTGGCGATGGCACTCTGCGCACCATTTCGTTTGGCACAACGAGTGGCTTTATACAAGTCATGGCTTTGTTCGTCGCTTTGTAGTCCGCCAATGTGTGTGAGCGAGTAGCTCAAGCTGCAAGACCCTTCGAGGGGCGACTTCAGTGTCAATTCCTTGTACTAGAGCAAGTCACCTTTGACGACGTAGGGATCACCAGGTCCATCCCATCCTTCGCAGCTGATCCTCGTCTCTGCAAGGACCAAAGAGCTTGGCAGGTCCACGTCACACTGGACATTGTTAGGTCTGCCACTCTTGTCGGTTTGCGCTAGCGCACAAACCTTCCACAGCACGTCCACGCCGTCACCGTTACCGATCTGCTCACACGTAGCTCGCACCGGTGCAGCCGCGTCGCAATACGACCCATCACATGTCAATTGTGCTGCATCCAGTGAGTTAATCGCGCATCTGATGGGACTGCTTGGCGACATACGCCAGGGATCACCGCGGCGGCTGATGGTCTGCTGTCCCTCATGGAAAGTGACCAGAGACAATGCAGTAAGCTTCACTTTGCGAAGTTCCTTATCCAACATCGTCTGGAATATACACAGTGCCGAATCTGTCGTTGGCTGCGCTGGCGGCAGTGCAGACACGTCACTGATCGACGCTGCTCCACGTGGCCATCTTGTTCAGTGTAGCACATGAAACCACACACTTTGTTTTCTCCCCCTGATTACTCGCAGGTGGTGAGCTGGAAGATGCCGTCCCATGCTCCTCGACCTGCTCACTGCATCTGGGCAATATAATAGCTCTACCACAAGGCGATCTGAGAAGGCTGTACACCTATCGAGCTCGCTACGCCTGGGGAGGATCCACACCAACCTAACACGCCATGCGCGTCACTCCACTCCTTTCACTCCCACTGCTCGTCGTTTGCTTCTCGACCAGCGCATACGCCGAATCAACCAGCTCGCGCACTGTTGCCGATATAGTGCAGGATGCAAATCGGCTGCTAGCATCTGGAAGCTACAGTGATGCAGCACGCGCGTATGGAGAGGCTATCGGTACGTGTGGCGTCCCTCGGCGATAGCGTCCTGTCTGACGGACGTTGCTCAGAGCTGGAGCCAACATCCTACGTCAACTACTATAAACGTGCTACGGCATACCTGAGCTTGGGTCGGCACGCACAGGCGCTCGAGGACTTTGACAGCATCCTCAGGTTGAACCCATCGTTCGCGCAGGCCAGTCTTCACTTCAGCGGCCGTATAGCGACTGACCTTTCAGGCGCACTTGCAAAAAGCCAAGGTGCAGGCGAAAGAGGGAGCCTTCAATGATGCCGAACAGTCGCTCAAGGCATACGCCAAGGCCGGCAAATCGGACGGCGAGGCGGCCGAACTGGTGAGTATCCGAGATGGGCGTCTGTGGGCGGTGGCTGAAGCCGTTGATGCAGAAGACACACGTACACGCAGCCGCTCAGGCTGAGGCCTCGAGTATCAAAGATGAAGCGGCGCGACGATGGCCAGCGTGCGTGGAACACGCTACCAGAGCGCTCGAGGTCGGCGTCAACTCGGTGGCGATTCGGGAACGGCGTGTACGGTGTGCTCGAGAGCTTGGAGACGTGGATGCCGTGTTTGGAGACTTGACGTGTGTCAACCTTGGACTGAAAGACGCGGCCCTGACATGACGATGCAGACGGCTATCCCAGCTGAACCCATCCTCCCCGACTCTCAACATCCAGCTCGCCCACATTGCCTTCTTCCTCATTCCTTCCTCATCAGCGACAGCCATCGCGTCGGTCAAGCAGTGTCTGTTCTACGATCCCGACTCCAAGCCATGTGCCAAATTGCACAAGCTCCTCCGCAAGCTCGACAAGGATGCGTCGAAGGCTCGCAACTTTGTTGAAGGCGGCAACTTCCGTGCCGCTTTGGGAGTTTTGCAAGGCGACAGCGGCCTGATCGCGAGCTTTGACGCCGCGCTCGAAACCGGCATGTCGGGCCCCGACCCAATCATCGCACCAGAATTCCACGCCAAGAAACGCTCTGCGCCACGGCGCGAGCTCTACGCGGCCGCTTGTAAAGCTTCGGTCCAGCTCGGCGAGCTGTCCAAGACGAAGGGTGCAAAATGGTGCGAGGCAACACTCGAGATGGACCCGGAGGATGTGGATGGGTTGACTGGGCGTGGAGAGCGCTTGCTCAAGGATGAGAACTGGGAAGAGGCCGTTCGGGTGTTTGAGCGCGCGTTTGAGAATGGTGGCAGGTCGAGTCAAGAGCTGTTGAATCGCTTGCAGAAGGCGCAGAGGCTGTTGAAGCAGAGCAAGGCGAAGGACTACTACAAGGTGCGTTGCGGGCGTGACTGGGGGTCAAAGGCACTGTTGATCGTGAGCAGGTCTTGGGAGTCGCGAGGGATGCAGATGTACGCACGATCAAGAAAGCCTAGTGAGTGGCAGTGACTGCGGTAGGCTTGTTTCTGCTCTAACATGGTCTAGTCGAACTGCAGCCAAGAAAGCGCATCCTGATGTCGGCGGTTCCGAGGAGAAGATGGCGGCGATCAACGAAGCTTACGAAGTCCTGTCGAACGAGGGTCAGTCATTGTACCCTATCCAGGCTGAGGGCGCAGCTGATGCCCACGCCAGAGCTCCGTGCGCGCTTCGACCAAGGCGATGATCCCAATGACCCCGCTTCAGGCCAGGGCGGGATGCACCACAACCCGTTCGCGCACCACGGCGGTGGCTTCCAGCAGTTCTACCAACAGGGAGGCAACCAACACCATGGCCAAAAGATGCACTTCCAGTGGGGATAGAGCTAGATGCGTATTTCATGGTGTGCCACCAGACTGCCTTGTCCGAGCAAGCCATTAGCGTCCCGCTAGCACATGCTCTTCCGTCCATCGCTCACTTCCCACCCAGTCACTTGTACCTCGCCGAAGTCCGTCACGACAACTGCATGCGGATCTCAATAGTCAGAGCGGGAGCTCTGCTCGGCGCACTCTGTGTTGGCGTGCAGGCTCTTCAGCAGAATTTAGCCGGCGTGGTCGACTGGCACAAGTCGGTTATCGGCTTGCCACTGCTCGCTCCGACCCCACCTAGCATTGCGGCTATCGAAGGCGGGAGTTTGATCGTCTCGATCTCGCAGAGTAATCTGATAGCGGTCGTACATGAGGAAACGGGAAAGCTCGGTACGTGCGATGCCTGGTGATGACCTTGTAGCTCATATCTCAGCTTGGCGTCACCAATTCGAGGTGGAGGATCCGGTGATCAGCTACCACGTCAATGGGTCCAGTGTGTACTGCATGTAGCTCTGCTAGGCGTATAGCTGAAGAGTCGCAGATGTCCTACTCCTCTCTGGGCCTTCAGCCACGACGGCTCGCCTCTTCTCCCTCTCATCTGGCCATTTGCTCTGGGAGACATCGCTGCATGACGGTCGACATGCCCATCTGACGACACCCCACTACCTCGGCACAGACGCGGAATTCGGGCCTGGAGGGGACGTCTACATCTTGAGCGAGGGTCGGAGAGTGTCGAGGTTGTTGGCTGGCAATGGCACGCAGGTCTGGGAATGGGAATCGGCCGAGACAGCGTAATTCTTCCTCACCGTTTCAATAAGCAGTACACTGACGTTGAACAGAGACAGCACAGTTTTCGACCACTTACTCGTGCACGGATCGACCATCCATGTACTTGGCTTGACTTCGTCATTCGCGTCAAAGACCCTTTCCGACGTCACGCTCGCTCTCGATTCCGGTGCTCCCACTACCAAGAGCCCACGGCATATCAACTCGGCGATCAAGTCGCCTGATGATGTTCTTGTCTTGAACACCGGTGACAAGGCTCCTGCATACGTCTGGCTCGAGGACGGCGCGATCAAGTGGCTGAACCCACTGGAAGCGGGCGGCAAGCCTCGAGGCCTCAAGCCGAAAACTGGGAGCTACACCAAGCTTCTCCAGACCCGTGAGGTCTGGCAGAAGGGTATGGTATTGGTGCAACGAAACGACGGTGCAGCGGATATCCTCGACTCGCGTGACGGGCGTTTCCGCATTGCAAGGGAGTTTGAAGTACGGGTCGGTATCAATTCTCAGAGTGTTCGCAGTACTGACCTACCGGGTAGACAACTTCTATCGAGCGGGATAGTGCGATCTACACTGCCCATCTCGCAAGTGACAATGTTGTGTTTACCCGCATCGACTGGTCTCTGCGCATGCAGGTATGTGCTGTGGCTTGCCAGCAATCGCTGACTCCTGCAGCTTCTCCGAGTCGAGAAGTTGACTGTGACGCCGCACGCAAGCATGCAAATTGTCGTGCAGAGCTACACTTTGCCTTTCGAAACCGCAGAACACGGTGTGATCCTTCACGTAGGTCTTATGGCCTCGTCCTGTCATATGCATAAGACTGACGATGAGTACAGGCCGTTGCGGGTGGGCAAGACACAATCGACAACCTGCTCAAGCTCGGCGACAAGTCGCTCGGCGGGCAACATAACGCTCCTACACCGCGCTTCTACTTTACCACCTCGACCGGCGCAAGCCAATACTGGATCCTCGGTGGTATCAAGTGGACGCGTGAGGAGAGCTTTGCAGACGTTCGTGGCGTGCGCTTTGTTGAACTCGGAGAACCCGAGGTCGAGGATGCTCGGGGTGTTATGGCGGAGGAAGGCTTCGTTGGCAGGTTGACACGCCACATCTCTGAGCTGAAAGTAAGTCAACTACTGTACGAGGTACGCATGCTCAAGTATTCAGGGGTTGCCTGCATACGCAATGCGCTTCATCGCTCGGTTCACGTCGTCTGGCTACTCCAGCTTGATCTCGACGCAGCCATTGTCGATCGAGCGCCTGCACCGCGATCAGTTTGGCTTTCAGAAGCTTGTCATCATTGCCACGGGTTCCGGCAAGGTGTTTGCGCTGGACTCGGCCAACGGCAACATTGTGTGGAGCACCCTGCTTGGCCTGAGCACTGCTGCCGGTAACGAGCTTGATATCCTCGAAACCTGGAATGTGCGCGAAAATGGCCCGCTCGGTGGACCCGTCGTAGCGATCATGGCGGAACGCAACACAGCGACCGGTGTCGAGACGGTCGTCTTCTACGTCGACGCCTACAGCGGTAAGGTTGCCGGGGATCTCGACGAACAGACTGGCCGCTCGCTTGGCAAGACGGTGGTCGCGGGCAAGCGACGTACCGCTTTCCTATTGCCATTCGACAACTGTTCCACGGGCAACAAGGTCCTTGCGGTGGTCGACTCAGAGTCGCGCGTGAGTACAATATCTCATGTCAAGAGGAGTCCTCATGCTTGCACAGCTTCACATTTTCCCCAAATGTGCCAAGGTCGCGAAGAAGGTCGCCGAACTTGGACCTCAGCTACACTTCTCTTTGGTCGATCACACGGCCGCAGGATACAGTCTTGTTGGGCACACGATTGTCGGCGACGCTGTCGATGGCTCCTTTGCTACCGCTCAGACGTGGTCAGTGCCATTTGGTCTCGGCACCCAGCTTTCATCCATCAAAACCCTTCCGGGTGGAGCGATTGCCAGCTATGGACGTCCCCTCGGCGACAAGAGCACCTTGTACAAGTACCTCAACCCACACCTCTTGTCCGTGACTACCTTGTCGCCAAAAGAGTCTCGCGGCGGTGTCAAGATCATTGACGAGACGTCGGGCGCGATCATCTACGAGACGTCTATCGATAACATTGACCCGAAGGAAGGCATCAAAGCCCATATCGTGGAAAACTGGCTGGTATACCACTGGCTCGAGCTGCAAGACGAAAGTGGGGGCGGCGGCTGGCGTGCTGCATCGGCCGAGCTGTATGAGAACCGAGAAAGCAGCTACAAGCCGGAGCTGTGAGTGTCTGTGATCCGCCGGGGTGAGGGACTGACAACTACAGTCCGGGTCTTTCCGGTCACGCGTTGGGCCATGACATTACGCTCATCCTGCAGACTTATGTCTTCCCAAGCGATGCCAGGGCCCTAACTACTACCGACTCAAAGTTCGGCATCACGGCCAAGGACCTTGTCTGTAAGCCGTACGAGCGAGGGGTTGGACACCGCTGACAGCAGAAAGACGTCAATGAGCATAATCAGATCGTGACCTTGCCGCGACGTCTGCTCGATCCACGTCGACCAAAGGGCAAGCCGACCGCTGGAGACAAGGAGGAGATGTTGATCCCATATGATCCCGTGCTGCCGCATGATGCGCGTCGCGTCGTCTCGCACAACTACGAGGTAAGTATACAGGATCCGGCTGTCAACAAGCTGACGTAGCTAGGTGTATGGCGTTAAGCAGCTGCATACCTCGCCGGCCCTGCTCGAGTCGACTTCGCTGCTCCTCGCAACAGGCCTTGACCTATTCCTCACGCGCGGGATCAACCCCTCTGGCACCTTTGACATCTTGTCCGACAGCTTCAACAAGGCGCAACTCCTGCTGACTATCCTGAGTTTGACTGTGGGGATCAGCATAGCAGGGCCGGCAGTGAAGAAAAAGGCGCTCAGGGCGCGGTGGTTCTAGATGCATTGCATGCAGCAGCGAACGGTCGCCATTGTTACTCGCAGCTAGCACGCCTCTAGCATTTGTCTAATCCTGCCAACGCACAAGTCCGTCAAGTCTGAGGTCAGCATCAACTGCGGCGCCATGTCGCTCTCTGCCAAGCTTCTGCAACCTGCTAGCATCGCTCCTAGGCCCCTACTACGACCTCTGCGAGTCACTCGCTTGCGGTCAGTCTCTTCAAAGCCACCTCATCCCGAAACACGACCACCTCTTCCACTTGCATCCAGCAAATCCCTCATATCCAGGTTCCGTCCGCGTCTCGAGCGCCTCTCCCTCCGGTATAACGTCCCAATCACATCTCTGGTCTTATCCTTTGGGATCCTGCACGAGCTTACGGCGCTACTTCCACTCGTGCTCTTGTTCTTCGTGTTTCAGGCTGTCGGTGCTGGTAGCGAGATCGTCAGATGGCTTGGCGGTCTGTCGAGAGACGCTGGAGATGAAGAAGGGAGATGGCGTGTAACGGTAGGAGGGTGGATTGAAGAGGGAGAAAGGAGGGTCGAGCGTGTCGGGAGACGCTATGGGATCTTGGGGTTTGAGAAGGGCAGTAAGAGGTTAACTACGGATCATGTCGGCGTCGAAGAGCAAAAAGAGCTTGGGACGCAAGCAGCCGCGGGTGTGACGAATGCCGTTGCGGCCTATGTCATCGTCAAGGTCCGTGTAACCATCGTCTGCAGACAGCCACTAATGTTAGATAGGCTCTACTACCCGCCCGCATCGGCCTCTCGCTATGGGCCGCACCAGGCTTTGCGCGCTTCGCTATTGAGCCTGTTCGCAGGCTGGTACTACGACGAAAGCCAAACATCGTACAACCACCACGATGACATGACGTCTGAGATGCTACAAGCTCACGATCCGCCACTGCGATTCAGACAGATCCTGAGGTCCAAGCACGACGTTTTCGAGCTGGACTTCGCTTTCCTCGTCTGATGCACCCGCGTCATCTGCGTAGTCGTCTACCTCGACTGGCGCCACAGGTCGAGGGATTTGTTCGAAAACCCAGGCGACACCGTCTTGACGCGCAGCACGCGCAAGGTGTAGCTGCAGAGTGGGTGAAAACGTCGCCAAGTCGAGCTCGAGTTCCTGCACACTTCAGCGTTCATGGTCTCCGCGCGCTGCGTCACGTACCTGCCACGAGATGACTGAATCCAGCTTGATCTCCGGGAACGCCGCCGCGTCTAGCACCCTATCTGTGTCGAAACTTGCCTCTGCCTCGGCCCACACTCTTTCTGCGACACTGGGTTCATCGGCCCCCAGTACGAATTCGGGGACAACCTGAGGCAGGTCGTATTCCTGCTCCTCCTCGTCGGAGCTGACGTCGTCACGACCACGGCCGCGCGGGTTATAGACTGGTGCAAACTCTGCACTCGTGACGATCATGTTGCGCGGGAGGTCGGTCCGCTCCGATGGTGGAAGTACAGGCTGTCTAGTGCTCTGGGCCCGCTGCGGTACTGGCGACTCTACCGCGGGGGTAGGTGTTGATGTTGTGGCGATAGGTACCTCTGGTGATTTCGGCATCGGAGACAGCGAGGCTTCATCCTCGCCTTTGTCAAACACTACGCGTCGCCCGACACTTCCCTCCATTTTCTTCAGAAAGCGGCGGCCCTTGTTCTTGACGTCCTTGGCTGTCGGCACGAAAGCGACGTTGAGATCAGGCGTAGCGGGCTGCGTAGGCAGCAAGTGAGGTTGACAAGTGGATGGTGCTGGACTGGTACTGGCGCTTGCGCTCGGCGCCGACTGCTGCCGCTGTGGCTGGAGTTGTTGAGCAGCCTTGAGCGCCGCGCGGTGCTTCCTGCGACGGGCATTACGATCGTGCGTCGCTGAACTACCTTGACCAGGTGGGGCTGACGACGCAGCGCTGAGTTCCGTCAGCTTGCAGAACGATCAAAGCACTTGCACACGCACGATTGATTGTTCAGAAAATGCGGAAAACTCGACGTGACACCGATCGTGGCGGGTAAGATTGATTTGCGGACGGTTGTTGTGGGCGGCGGCGAGGCATTGGATGATGAGGATGAGGATGATGATGATGATGATGATGATGATGATGATGCAGAGGAGGACGAGGACGAGCTATCGGACGAGCTGTCACTTTCGCTATCGCTGTCCTCGGAACTGGAGATAGGTGCAGGTCGGAGACGCGCCGGTGGTTTGGGTGGAGGAGACAGTACTTTCGGTGGAGGAGAGACCGATTTAGGCACCTGGACAACCGTCGGGGCCGCTAATGTTGATTTCAATCAGTCAAACTCCGTCGATACCACGCGTAGGCGTACCAGGCTTTGCTTTCTCGCGCTTCGGCACAGGGGTGGGGTCTTCCTTCGAGTGCTTCTTCTTCTTGACAACTTTGGTATCCTTGCTTGCCTTGACCTTGTCACCCTGTTTGGCCTTTTTAACTTTGCTTGCGCTCAAAGAAGAATCCGCCTCAATGTCGGCCGTCGAGAACGAAACTCGTTTACGTTTTGTCCCGCTCGAACTCGACTCTGCCTTCAGCTTGACTCTATCGCGCCAGATGAGCACCAGTCTGCAATTCACCAACCAGCCAGGCACTCACAGGACCACATCCTCCGCTTGCAGGACCTCTAGCCCACTCGCGTCGAGTAATTCAAACCCATCGATTGACAAGCTGATTTTGGCAGCTCGGACACCTTGTTCGACGAGCGTTGCGAGCTCCAGTGAGAGATACGCTTTGAGTGCTGCGATGGTCGTGACGGTTGGTGGAAGTGCGAGCAGATATTTCGAGGCGGGCAGAGGGGGTGCGAGCTGCACTTTGAGCCGCATGATGGGTCCGCTAGAGACTGAGCAGTGTGCTGCACGCCCGTCGTGCTCTTTGGTTTTCTATGAGATTGCTCACTGCGCGCTTCGACGGCAGTGACCTTAGAAGCACGGACAACTAAACCGTTACGTAAGCACTTCGTCGAAGTTGCAGGTTTCATGTGATTATGCCACGTGGCATAGCATCTTGACGATCGACGGCACCGACGGGAGATGTCCAGCTTGGAAGAGCGCGTTGATACTGTTGGGAAGAGTCAGCGGCCTCAGCAAGAGCTTATACAGGAGACCTAGACTCTTCCAAGGATGCCCGCCAAACGCCAGGCCCCAGCGTCGCCAGCAACACCCAGAGAAAAGGTGAAGAAAGCAAACGGCGCAATCAGTCAACAGACGCTCAACGCTTTCTTTGCGTCACCCAGCAAGAAGACCAATGGCGTCTCGAATGGCCACGGCAAAACGAACAGCAAGGATGTGATTGAGATTGATATATCGGATGACGAGGTTATCAGTGTCCAACACGATGGGAGGGAGCAAGCGCAGATCGATGCGGATGGAGAGCTGGCAAGGCGTTTAGCTCGTGAAGGTTCTGCAGGCGAAACGATATCTTCTCCGAACAAGGGTAAAGGCAAGGAGCGGGCGGTAGAGGAGGCGCAGGATGACCAAGATGACGATGGATTCGAAATCACCGACGTCAAGGCCAAGCCGGATCCCGATGCCCCCTCCTCGTCCAAAGTCAAGCTGGAGCCCAAGCCATCTTCGAAGAGCCCAAAGGCACCATTAGCTAGCATCTTCAACAAGCCTTCCGCCTCACTGCCATCAGCGCCTCCGACGCCCGTCAAATCCAAAGCAGAAGTCAAGCCCGTCTTTGCGTCATCCAAACCAGCAGTGTCGTTCCCAGCGACAGTCGCGATCGAGACGTTTGACTTTGACATTGACGCGTTCAAGTTTGATCCCAGTGCAC
The DNA here is from genome assembly GCA_001599935.1 of Holtermannia corniformis. NCBI lineage: Eukaryota > Fungi > Basidiomycota > Tremellomycetes > Holtermanniales > Holtermannia > Holtermannia corniformis. The sequence continues at coordinate 1,603,447 of BCIJ01000001.1, read as the reverse complement.
CCGATGTAGCCGACAAGGTACGCGAGCAGTGGCCAGGCGGAAGGCTACCGTATGCCGTCCTTGTCGGCGTCTATGTGCAAGTGTCCAGCACACGCAGTCGGCTCCTAATCGTGCGGCTGCTTACAAAGTGAGTACTATGCAACCAAGGTTCGGCACCGAAACCCGAGCTGAATCGAATCATAGCTTCATCCACCTCTTGATCGCCCACTCGCCAATCGATCTCGCGCCCGCAATTTACCTTCTGAGCAACCATCTCCGCCCATCGTATATACCGTTCGAGCTCGGGATCGGCTCCCAGATCCTCAACAAGGTCGTGACAGAAGTCAGTGGCGTCCCACGCAGCGAGATGAAGCGGCTCTGGGCCAAGTGGGGCGATCCAGGCGACGTTGCGTTCGAGTCGAAAGTATGTAAACGGCCCGCTGTGTGGGCGAATCGCTGCTCAGATCTTGACTAGTCAAACGTACGGACGATCGTGACGCCTGCGCCTTTGCTTGTCCACTCGCTGTATGCACAGCTACTCAAGATTGCTAGCATCAAAGGCACGCAGAGCGGCAAGCTCAAAGGGGACATTGTGCGCAAATTGCTTGTAGCTGCCAGAGGCGAGGAAGTACGCTACCTTGTGCGCTCGTTTGTCAGCCATCTGCGGGTATGTCGTAGTGTTCCAGATGATTGTGAGCTGATGCCAGCTATCAGATCGGCGCCGTTCGCCTTGTCAGTCGTCGACAGGATTAGAACAGGGGCTGATTATACGATATACAGACACTGCTGACGGCCATCGCTCGCGCGTTCACTCTAGTGCCCAACGGCACAGTCCAGCACGCCACGGCAGAAGAGCTACAAGCCATCAAACCCCTGCCCGAACCGGTCGAAAAGGGCAAGCGCAAGCCTAAACTCGAACCCGACCCTAACCGCGAGCTGATCGAGCAGAAATGCGTCGATGCAAATGCCGTCGTCAGACGGGTATATGTTCGGCATCCGAACTTTGACGATTTGTTGCGCGGGCTGCAGGAGGACGGAGGATTGGAAGGACTAGACGCGAGGGTGCCTTTGTCTGTCGGTGCGTTGCGCTCCAGCAGCGACACTTTCGGAGGATGGCTGACGCTTATCAATACAGGGATCCCCTTGAGTCCAATGCTGGGCTCGATCACACGCTCGATGGACGAGGTGTTCACCCGCTTGAAGGGGCTGCAATTCACGGCAGAGGCAAAATTGGACGGTCAGCGCGTGCAGATCCATGCGAGAAGAGACGGGCCGTCGGGTGAGCCTGACGGCGGTGGGGTCTGGGTCGACTGTGGTGACGGCACCCGAATCTGGGTCAGGCTGTTTAGTCGGTGAGTCAGGTGTGAACCGCTGATGTTGAGCGGAAGCTTACGCGAGACAGGCATCTGGAAGACATGACGGAAAAGGTTGGCAAGCTTGCCGATGGATGGGTCCGGCGGCGACTGATGAGACGTCTTGCAGTATCCCGACGTTTCGGCGCTCGTTTCGCGCCTCTTCTCTCGCCCACTTCCTGCATCACCGGCTGCCATCCCAAATCACTTTTCGACCCCAGCTCCAACCATCGTATCGCTGCTTGCTACGAATGTCATCACTTCATTGATCATCGACGCTGAGATCGTTGCTGTCGACAAGGACTCGGGCGCGTTCCGTACGTTCCAGCAACTATCGAACCGAGCGAAAAAGGACGTCAAGGTCGAAGACATTACTGTCATCGTTGGCGTCTTTGCGTTTGACCTGATGCTGCTGAATGACGAGGTAAGTTCAGGATCGCGCGCTTGGTTGTTCGATGGGCTAATGCACTCCAGCCGCTCCTGAAGCACCCGTTCTCACACCGCCGTCATCTGCTTCGCACGTTACTCCCGAAATACGCCCACGAGCAAGACCTGACACTCGCGCGCTTTGACCACGTCGAGTCGATCGACAGTACTAAACCGCAAGACGTTCAAGCATTCTTCGAGATGGTAGTTGAACAAAAGTGTGAAGGACTCATGGTCAAGCTCCTCGAGAGCGGCGAGGGGATCGCAGGGGATGATGATGTCGATGAAGAGGGCGGGAAGAAGGGTAAAGGCGGCAGAAAGAAACCGTTGCCGGCGACGTATGAGCCGGATCAGCGCAGTCAGGGCTGGCTCAAGGTAAAGAAGGGTGAGTGTGGCATGTGCGCGCGAAAGTTGCTGATGAAAATAGACTACTTGGAGGGACTCGGGGATTCGCTGGATCTAGTGCCGATTGGCGCGTGGTGGGGACAAGGGCGCAAAGCAGGGTGGTGGAGCCCGATTCTGCTAGCGTTGCACAACACCGAAACGGGCGCTCTCGAAGCGGTGTGCAAGTGTGAGTGAAGCTCTTTGTGGGTGAACACTAACCCTGTTCAGGTATCTCAGGTTTGTCTATGCCATTGGAGTTGATGACCTATCACCGGCTGACGTACCTCAGGGTTCTCCGATGCATTCTACAAGGACCTACTTGTTCGTTTCCCGCCCGAAGGCAAGCCGGAAAAGTGCAGCAAGTCGCCACTAGGGTACTATGAGACGAACGGTCTCACACCCGACTTTTGGTTCGACCCGTGTGAAGTGCGTTGTAGGTTGTCAGCGCGCTCGCACGCTGACATTTCCAGGTGTGGGAGATCCGTGGAGCCGAGTGAGTGACGACTCTGGTCATCAAGCAGCGCTCAAATCAAATCAGCATCACCCTCTCACCAGTCTACCCCGCCGCGGCCGCGTTGCTAGGGGGCGAGCGCGGCCTCAGCCTCCGTTTCCCACGCTTCATGAAGCGCAGAGAGGACAAGTCTTGGGAGCAAGCGACTTCTGCAGAGCAGTGCGTCGCCGCTTGCTTTACTAGGCTGCGCTGATTACGGTGTTTTACAGGTTTGCGGGCATGTATCGTAAACAGATTGCTGAAGCGCCGGCGCGTAAAGCGGCAGAGGGCGAGGGGGCGCCGGTCGCGGTGGTGATTAGGGAGATTTCGGATGATGATGGAGAGGGGTTGGAAGATGGGGCCGACGTCGATGGCGCGTGAAGAGCTTACGTCTTGAACCGCGTATATATGCAATTGTATCAAGTGTTCATTCTGGGTCAGCACGTTACTGCGTTCAGGTGCGAGCTCAGGCCACGTTGGTCGGGTACAGCGTTCATGGCATAAGGATACAAATAGACAATCTTGGCGCCTTTCCTCTCCCTTTCCCTACCAGACGATGCAGAGCTGTCAAGGCTGAGCACAGGATCGGCGCTACGCCTCGACGGCGCGCTCTGTCGTGATCGGCTTAAAGTAGACTGTGGTGATGTACTGATACGTCAGGACAACGTTTGGTGAAACCGGAACAAGCTCACCTTTTTCTTGTAGCGCGTCGTCGTACCAACCGCCAAGCAATCATCTACAGCATCACACCATCAGTACCGTTACGACCCAAACGAACAAGACGGACTCCGGATCGCACTCGCCGTCAAGTGGTTCAGCACGACATGGTTCGGTACGGGCAGCAACGAGTTGTCATCCACACCCGTGCCGACGATGGCGCTCGTCGTGTTGCCGTTTGTGAGGGCTTCAATCTCGCGCGCGGACGCGTTGAGGATGACTTTTTCGAGGTGTCGGGGCAGTTGCGGCGGGGCGGGGACGGTTGGGAGTTTGTGGTGGGGCGCCAAGGGCGGGGTCGAGGCCGGGCTGGTGGCGAGTTCTTCGAGGTGTTGGTAGAGCGCTAGAGGCGGTGGGATGGTCGTTGTCCAGTTTGCGTCTTGGTCTGTGCGCGAGGTTAGTGGGGTAAAGGGGCAAGGACCAACTGACCGTCTTCGGCCGCGACGTCGGGTGCGGCCGTCGTCCAGCCGAGCCCCCACTCGGCGTCATTCTCCATCTTGCGAGGGGGCTCGACCTCGAGCCAGTTGACGAGACTGCCGTCGCCATCCGTCGCGGTCGGCAAGTCGTTTGAGCACCGCCAGGAATCATCAATGATGAACTTGAGGCGGTGGTTGCCCGGCGGGAGCGTGAGCGTGACCGAGTATTCACGGGGGTCGCGTTCGGACCTGCGCATCTTGACTCTGGCTTTCCAGCTGTCGCGAAGCCAGGTGCCGCTGATCTCGACATTGTTCTCGCGCCCGGTCCCTTTCCAGGTGAACAGGACGGGGACGAGCTCGATGGCCGTGTCGGTGGGTGTACCGGTGCCGGTACCGGCTTGGGTTGAGCGGCTTGGAGTCGCAGGTGGCGGGACTGATGGCTGGCCGGGTGAAGGGCTTTGAGGTTGTCTCGGGCGTGGGACGGGGATGGGCGCCGAAGCGGGAGTGACAGCGGGAAAGTACGAGTTCTCCTCGCCTGGTTTCTTGATCGGGATCGGTGCTGCCAAAGCCGGTTGCTGGTGCTGCTGCGGCACCGTCTCGACCTGGCTCATGGCCTTGAGAGCGTTTGGGTTGGCCAACGGACTCGGGCGGTGACCTCCCAGCGCCTGGTTCCACCGCTTGAACCCGGTTCCGACTCCCGGTCCGATATTCGCATTCCCATGTCCACCTGCGCCAGCCTGCGCAGCCGCCTTCGCCGCCGTCGCCGTCGCCGTCTGCGGCGTGCCCACGGGCTGAGCAGGCGTCGCCGGTGTAAAGCTGAGCCGGTTCAGATCCGGCAGTTCAAGCGATTTCCGGCGGCGAGGCGATCCTGGCCTGCCAGAGGGTGAAGTCGGGTTGGAGGACGTGGGCGATGTGCTGCTGTTTGGGTGCGTGGGCAGTGGGAGCCGGAGGGTTGGGGCGTGGCGAGAGGTTGAAGCGGTGCGTTTGGGGTGCGGGTGCTGGCCCTGGGTGATCTCGGTGTCTTTGGCACCGTTGGATTGAGTCCCGTTTGGGTTGGAGGGCGTGTTGCCCATGGTGCTGAGGGATGGGATGCTGCTGTCTGCGCTCGAGTAGTGTTGCTCGATGCTGTCGTATACGCAGGAGGCCTACAGGGAGTGATGGCGCGAAATAGGCCCGGGGGATGTAATAGGCTTGCGCGCCCAGTTGGATAGGCATGCTGGTAGCTGCTTAAATCGGCGACACGTGGCGTAGTGCGTTCTGCTTCCGCTGTGATTACGTAATACACCCTTCTCACTATGACTCACCCCTGAACCGCGCGGGGAACAGCGAGGGCAAGCAAGCAGCACCACTCTGTCGACAGCGCACCACTAGCAGCTTAGACAGCGTACAGAGCGCACACAGTCCAGCTCGCACCACTGCCACCGACACGATGGCGACCAGGCCAGCACCCCCCGTCCCTTCCGGTCACGATCACCCCCCACTCCGCTCATCCGGTCGGTCCTCGCGCCAGCCAAACAGGATCGGGTGCTACATTGTAGAACGCACACTAGGTAGCGGCAGCTTTGGCAAGGTCAAGCGTCAGTCGTCGACACCGCACGGGCCCAAGCTGATAACGCTCATCACAGTCGCCACGCATAGTATCACCGGTCACCAGGTCGCGCTCAAGATGATCAACCGTGCCAAGATTACGACGCAGGACATGGGCGCCAGGGTCAAGCGAGAGATTCAGTATCTCAAAGTGTTGAGGCACCCGCATATCATCAAGCTGTCCGTCGCCGGGCTATCTGGCGTAAGCTCAGCGCTGACATGGCTAGGTACGAGGTCATCACGACCCCGACAGACGTCATCATGGTCATGGAATATGCCGGCGAAGAGCTCTTCAATTACATCGTCTCGAAAGGCAAGGTCAGTCCTTTGGCCGAGGCACCCGGCAGCTGTGTTGTAGTCGGACCTTTGTCGAACGAATGCGAGCTTCCGGTACCCGGCAGCTGCAAAGGCTTGCCACGTTTGGAGACTGACCCGCACACAGATGCCAGAACACGAGGCTCGTCGCTTCTTTCAGCAAATCATCTGCGCGATCGAATACTGCCATCGCCACAAGATTGTCCACCGTGATCTCAAGCCGGAAAAGTAAGTGTCTGGCCGCCCTCAAAGGCTTGCACAGGAAGCACAGTCATCCTGCGCTGTCGCACCGAACCAATCAGCCGCATGACCAGAGGCTGACTTGGCTCAGCCTCTTTCTCGATGAATACCTCAACGTCAAGATTGGCGACTTTGGACTGAGCAACATCATGACCGACGGCGACTTTCTCAAGACGTCGTGCGGCTCGCCAAACTACGCCGCACCCGAAGTCATCTCGGGTAAACTGTATTCCGGGCCAGAGATTGACATTTGGAGCTGCGGCGTCATCCTCTATGTCATGCTCTGCGGCAGACTGCCGTTTGACGACGACCATATCCCGAGCCTGTTCAAGAAGATTGAGAGTGGGTTGGCGGTATCCGTGCCGTAACATGTGCTAACACTCACTCCAGGCGGTCAGTTCCACCTCTCGTCCTCACTCTCGACCGACGCCCGCCGCCTGCTCCAACGCATGCTCGTTGTTGATCCCGTGAAACGCATCACCGTTACCGAGATCCGTCAATTGCCATGGTTCCAAACCAACCTTCCCCACTACCTCCAGCCGCTCCCGCCCACGCCCTCGATCGAGCGTGTGCCCTCTTTGCCCGTCGACGATCTCTCTACACTCCTGCTCATCTCGGAAGGCCAAGCCGATCCTGAAAAGGTCGCGCAGGCAAAGGGCCTCGTGTGGACCGAAGACTTGGGCATCCTCGACCCGCAAATGGTCAACGAGCTCTGTGAGAAGATTACGAGCTATTCGGAAAAGGACGTGTGGGAGGCGTTGCAGAAACAGGGCGATAACCAGGTCAAGGTCGCGTACCAGCTTGTCAGGGACCACAAGCGCGTGCTCAAGGACTGTGAGTGCCGCGAGGTGTAAGATATAGGGCTGATGAGGTCCGACAGCGGCCAATGCCTACTATGAAGAGGACGAAAAGGCAATGGAGAGCTTTTTGGCGTCGTCGCCCCCGGCTTGGAACGCGGGCATGGAGGGGGTATGTCTGGCAGAGGTAGATGCTAGTGGTGCTGATGAGTGCTGCAGCAGACGAACCGCTCGACGTCGATCCGGCGCAAAGGCGGTCCAGGCGACAGCGAGCCCGAATGGGAAGAAGAGGAAGAGGGCGACATGCAGGATATCCCAAATTCAAACTTCAACGTGCTCAACACCAGTCTACCTGGCCACGAGGACGGTAGGTGCCCCCGCTGCGAAGAATACAGCAGCAGCTGACACGCCAGACCCCGTCGGCGGCCATTCCTCAGACACCGACTCGACCTACCTCGATTCGCCCGATGCGGCCCGCCGCGCCGCCGAAGCGCTGCTCATCGGTCGTCCTCACGATCGCCCGTCCAAACAGAAATGGCACTTTGGGATCCGCTCGCGCTCGCCCCCGATGGAGGTCATGCTGGAGATCTACAAGACGCTCGGTGTGCTCGGGATGCAATGGAAGCGCAAGACGGGCATCGCCATGCCCGAGATCGGCCCTGAACCCGAAGAGGGCTGGCCGGACGAAGTGGCGGCCGCCAAGGAAGTCTGGGAGGCTGAGAACCCTGGCGCGGCCAAAGATGAAGCCGGGGCCAAAAAGGCGTTGGGCAAGAAGGAGATTGCGGCGCAGGAAAAGGCGGCGCAGGGTCTGTTCTTTGTCGAGACGAGGAGTCGTCATGGCGACATTGTCGTCAGTCCTCTGCCTCCCTCCTCGAGCCGCACTGACGCCTCTGCACAGGTCCGGATGGATCTCCAGCTGTACCAAGTCGACGCACACAACTACCTCGTCGACTTTCGAAACGTCGGTTACTACAATGCCGGTCCGGGCTCGTACACCAAGGTCCCGCGCTCAAGAGAGGCAACGGACGAGGATGGAGTCATTGGAGGCGTTTGTGGACCGTTCTTGTTCCTCGAGATGGCTTGTAGGTTGATATCCGAGCTCGCTCAGTGAGCGCCGCCAAGTCAGAGGTGTCAATTGTAGCTTATAGGACGAATGCATTATGATGATTGTACTCGGTTATGAGCGGCATGACGCGCTAGATGCTTATCTCTTGCTTCGTAGTAATCTGCATCATACTTCTCCGCTGCTTTGTTGGTGAGCGTGCCGTTGTAGTCCCAAATCGGTTTTTCGTCCTTATTGGATGCCCCGCAACAGTATCCAAACGTCCAGGCGCCAGTAGTCTCGCCGTCGCCCCAGCACACGGCATGTTCGTGAGGTGTCGTGATGCCATCATGAGCCACTTGGGTTTCGAATGTGTGTCTGGTATCCTCGCTCATGTTTGCCACTCTTGGTCCGGTACGCGCACAGGCTAAATGCACCACAGCGCCTCGCGAGGGCTTCGCGCCCTGCTTTCAGCCCTTGTCAGCATGACAGCGGAAGGTGCAATTATCTGAGCTTGGCTGTTGGAACACAGCAAGCGCTGGACCGGACACTATGCAGGGATAGGCCGCGTCTTCGTCCATGCCCCTTGTAAGCTCTGTGCAATCCCAGACTTTTTCGTGCTGGGCGTCTGGCGCTACGTTTTCTACAAAGTCTAGATTGCTCGTTGCAACCAGGACGTTGCGCACGGCTTTGCATACTAATCAGCGCGGAGGCATCTTGTTCGGTCTGCGAGAAACATCCATGGCGTCGCTATCTATCCGAGATGCGATGCTGGCGGAGCTTGATCTTGAAGAACCCCTTTGACGTAGCTGCCTTCGTAGCTGGGTGACGACTGATCATATCGGATAGGCTCGGCCGATGCGAGTGGTCGCGACCGCTCAGCAACCAGCAGCTCGCCCATTGGTTGGTTCTTCGTCCCGTCATGCATATGGTGTCGCCCTGATACACCCGCTCGGTTTCCTGACCTGCCGCCACCACCCGAGATCAAACTCTGCGCTCTGGACGGGCGTCAAGAACCCCGCGGCCATCCAGCACATCCTCTCCTCGCAAAAGCACAGGGTGAACCTCCCGCCCTGCATCCCGCGCTTGTGCACGACGGCGTGCTCGTGCGTCGCTTTCTTGCCCGCGTGGGACGTCTCAAAGCGTCGAATGTCGGTCGGGTTGAAGGCATGGATCATGGACGTTGACGTTGACGCGGCCGAGATAGCGGGTTTGGATGGACGCATGGTGTCGACCAGGTGGGTTGCGAGAGCGAAGTCGTGGCGATGACTTCTAGCTTTCAAAGGGAGGGTGCGAGCTGGGTTACGAAGCTCTTTTCACACTGATCTCCGGTCGCTCGCTTGCTCGTTGCCATCTCGACGAGGCAGCTGCACGTGTTGAGGGGTGAGAGTTGTGATGAGTACTGCTAGTTCCGGTGAGGGACGGCGCTGATCACTGCTGTACATTTGCGCCAGAGAGAGCATGAGAGCACTATGGCTCCAGCGTGGGAGATTAACCAGGGTGCTCTTGATCAGGAGCGATCCCCGGAAAAAGTGCGCGGGGGACGATAGCCATATCCTATGACCCTAGCACTGCCCGTCGTTGACTGATAATGTGCCGCCGGAGGGTATGCTCCACTTTACCTGGCTGTGGTAGACATTTCCCCAGCATGCCAACGTGCACTTTGATCATCCATATGAAGTCGCCGCCAACCGCCGTGTGTGCGCCGAGCGCGATCACAACTGATCACCTCTTTGCTGACTCTTGCTCGCCACTACCGACTATTTTGCTCCTTCGAGATGATGAGATGCAGAGGAGACGCGTACGTGACACGATTTACGAGCAGAAGCTCCATCAAGCGCCCGGCTATCGTGGCTCTGTCCCGAGGATCTCGCCGTGGTAGCCGCACCTCTACGGCAACTATGACACGCTAGGAGCATACTCTGACCTGCTACATACCGCTCTGTAGCAACACCAAGCTGCCGGGCAGAGCTGAACGCCACCGCAATGATCGCCGCCAGGTATCACGTGGCTCGACGTGCCTGGCCGGTTGGTGGTTCCGTCGTTTGTCGAGTTTGTGTGGCCTCAGGAGCAGACGATCCCGGTCATGGCCATCAGCTAGCCTCTTCTGCACTCGACTACCGACGCTGCGGCCCACCTCAGAGTCCTTCAGCTTCGATCGTCATTTCAACCCTCGATCAGCTCCGGCGAGCGTCAGCCCCTCAGCGCCTGCGTAACCTAGCCGCGCACGGATTCCTCACCATGCCCTGGGTCGACGGGGCGTCGTATCAGGCTCATGGCGACGCATACGCCGATATCTTGCGGGCGTATCTGAAGACGCTCCACATCAGCGAGGAGCCGTGGTGAGTGCATCCTTGAGCTCGAGCTTGCATCCCGAATCACGAGCTGATTCAACATGTGCAGGTACGAAGACAAAGAGGGGATGTTTGGCAGGAAGCCGTACGCTCGCGAAAGTAGGCAGGGTCTGGCATACAGCTCCAAGCGTGGCCATGATCTCGATGACGACAGCCAGGACTCGCTGCGTCCGACTCGGCTCGCTATAGGTTCTACGAATGTCGTCCCGGAGGATCTTGAAAAGGGGACACCGCGGGGTGTGCGATTTCTCAGCGCACGTACATGTCATGAGCAACCATTCATGCTGACAAAACCAGGCATACGATGAGCCAACAGATCCCTCCCGTTCGCGCTTCAACATCAACTTTGAGCGCAAGTACATCTTCTTTTCAATCCGTGCCGTCACTGCTACCCATATCCCCACTGGCATGAGACCACTGCTTGCCGAGATTCCATTCGACGATATAATTACGCGCGGTGTACAAGTCTACGGCGAGAAGCTCGGTCCGGACAGAATGCAGTTCATCCTCACGATCACGACCCGTCGACCTCCGAGGTTCTATGTCGAACTGCAAGACCAGATGGAAGTGCTTCGAAGAGCGACGGAAGCCGACTTTGTGGTCGCCCGAGGGCATATGCAGTCGACGGCGGTGAGTACGATATGTGAGAGGGAATGCTTCTGATCGAGTACAGGGTCGCTCGGTCGCAGAGATGAAGGCTAAAGGGTTCATCATCCACGAGGGACACGCCGGTCCTGTCATGGTCGTTCCAGATGATCTCACCATCCGGGTGAGCTGCCTTGCGTTTGCATGCATGCCTACTGACTAGCTCAGGTTAACGCGTGGCTCGCTTATCGCTTTACATTCGTCCTCAACAGAGCACAGACGTACATATTCCAGCAACAGATCTCAAAGCTCAAGATGACCGAGAACGAAGACGGCCACGACATCCTCTCGCATCTGTCAAACATAAAGCAGCGCCGGCTGATCGCCCCCGTGCCGATCTCACTGTCGTTCGCGCCACAAGCGCATCTCACGCAGATTGCAGACTTCGAGACGCGCTTCTTGGTCGAGGGCCTAATCAGCCAAGCAATTGTGATACCGTCAGAGTTGCCAGAGTTGATGGGCGCTTTGGCCAAGGTCCAAGATCGGGGTACGAGGGATCGGGTGCTGGGCGCGCTGTTCAACGAGGAGAGGGTCAAGAACATCACCAGGCTTGTTGAGAGTGAGCTCTTCTTTCACCAGAACCCAGACTTGGTGATTGACACGGGGAGTCCGCGCGCGCAAGCTGCGTCGGAAGCGTGGTACGACACTGCGACATTCAGTCTCCGTCTACCGATGTGTCGTCACCCCGACGAGGGTCATGCTCTTTCCAGCAGAGCAAGAGACGTCCAACGACGTCATTCGCAAACACGCGCGGCACGTCGACCGTTTCCTCCGCGTTCAGTTCACCGACGAAGACTCGGTCATGGTATGATCGTCTGAATGATATACTCGGCTAACATGTATACAGCAAATCAATCCTAGAGTAAAAGCTGCCGATGCCGCTTTCCCTCACTTAGGTACGATTGCGCGCGTCCGTCGAGCCCTGTTCTCGGGTTTGGAAGTCGCTGGCAGGCACTACACTTTTTTGTGAGTTTGAAACACATCCTCGTGAAGCGAGCGTTCTGATCGATATCGGGCAGAGCAGCAGGAACTTCGCAAGCACGTGAACATGGTTGCTGGTTCTTCGCAGATGAGCCTGGTCTTGGCGGTTTGACGGCTGATCGAGTGCGCGAGAATATTGGGCTACACAATATCCAGGAGACCATCGTCGCAAAGTATGGAGGTAGGTCTCATCTCTGCGTGATAAGGTGATCTAATCCACGATTCACGCAGCGCGCATGGGATTAGTTCGCTTGACAGTTGTAGGTGTGGCGCCTGACTGATGCGAACAGCCATTCAGTACTACTCGACCTCTGAACATGCAAGCTAACATCCGGAGCGAACGTCAGGACATCAAAAAGTTTGGGTAGTGCGTACGACCAAGCCGCCTGTCGCCCTGCTGATCACCGTGTAGCACCTTTACCGACGGCGTCGGACTTTGCGGACTGAATGTCATCAAACAAGCGGCGAAAGAGTTTGGCATCAAGTATGTCAGCACAGTGTACGTGACAGAGAAGTTGATCGCTGTGTAGGTGCGCTGTGGAGAACCTGCCGTCGGCCATCCAGGTCCGATGCGGTGGTGCGAAAGGCGTACTTGGCTTCTGGTATGTCCACCGAGCACACATGCAGCGAGTTGTTTATCGCGGATCGCAGGCCCAAGATTATGAGAGAGGACGATGTTGCTTTCCGCCCGTCCATGATCAAATTCCGGGTTTCTGAAAAGGACATGTCTTACGGACTTAACGTCGTGCGGGTATGTCAGACACCGCGCTCAAGAGGTGACGTGCTAACACCGGATAGACTGCTCACTACCGATGTGCCTTCCTGAACAGACAGTTCATTATTCTGGTACGTTTCCATATCAAGGCAGTGCAAGAGTTGAAGTCGCGTAGATGGAGAGTCTCGGCGTGTCAAGTCGATTTCTCTGCCAAGAGTTTGAAAACGCCATCAAAAGCATTCGAGGCCTTCCGCAGCGTTTCGAGCAGTCGGCCGAGACCAAGGAGGATCGTCGCCTAACGCGGTCATTCGCAAGTGTGAGTTGGGAGATGACCTTACACGGGCAAGCGGATACTGACGATAGTCACCTACAGGGCTTTCCCGTGCAAGAACTCGCCGATCACGGCTTTGGCACGGATCCTCTACTAGGCGACGTCCTGAGGGTACTGGAAACGAAACTCCTGACAGACCTGAAATGGAAGGCTCGACTGGAAGTCAAGGGCGGAGTGTATCTCATGGGTCGGTTATCAGACGAAAACGTCGCAGTATACTGACGTAAGCTTCAGGCATCGCCGATGAGTATGGTAAGCCACCTTGAAGGAGCCTCGTGCCGCCATACTGATCCAATCACAGGCGTATTGGAGGCCGGCGAGGTCTTTTGCCAGTGGCACGATCCAACTTCAGGCGATGAGCCCAAGGTTGTGGAAGGTCCTTGCGTAATCATGCGAGCCCCTTCGCTGCATCAGGGTAGGCTGACACTATGCTCGTCTCAGTCGTGCTGATGTGATTCACAAGGCGACATCCGAATGGTGACAGCAGTGGATAACCCTCGCCTTCGTCATCTGAAGAACGTCATCGTCTTCAACGTCCGGGGTATACGTGATCTACCGAATATGTGAGGGCCAGCCATAAATCCCGAGTCAGCACTGAACTCGGCAGGCTGTCTGGTGGCGATCTCGATGGCGACGATTATACCCTCATCTGGGACAAGAATTACTGGCCGACGCAGCAGGTGGAGGCCATGAACTATACACCACCTGAACCCCGGCGAGTGCCAAAAGTCACGCTCGACAATGTCAAAGAGGTACGGCTGGCAGACCGCCATGTATAACGTCTCTCCGAGCTGACGTTGTGCACAGTTCTTCGTCGACTACATTCTCGTGAGTACCGCGCGCTTGTTCTGGCTGTCGTGCTGATGATTGCACAGAACGACGTGAGCAAGTCGTGGCAGGGCCAAGCGGGAAGCTGAGCATTCGCAGATCCTCGGCCAGGTGTCCAATGCGTGGCTAGCTCATGCCGACCGGCAAGGACCGGTGAGAGCCACTTTACCCGCGTAGTCCACCTCTCATGCTGGGTCAGGACTCTCGGATCTGCAAGGAATTAGCGGCTGCGGCTAGTATTGCGTAGGTCGACCGGACGTGGATGAGCGCACGCTGACCTCACTGCAGTGTGGACTTTCCAAAAAGTCAGTTGCATGACTGTGCAACGCAGCGCATGGTATTGATGCGTACAGCCGGCATTCCTGCCGTGTTCCAGAGGGAACAGCGACCGAAGCTATGGCCGTCATTCATGGGCAAGGTTTGACCCATCCGCACCTTCCGAGCGGCCAATCTGACATGCATCTCAGGACATGTTCACATACGAGTCGAAGAAAGTCCTTGGGCAGCTGTTCAACTTGGTATGTTGACAGAACCTCAAGTTCTCAATACTCATGAATGTCAGGTACATCCCGAGCCTGTGTTCGCCCCGGTCGACATCCGTCGGCGCGGCAATCCAGGTACAACAGAGGTGAACGTCTTGCGCAGCGCTGACAAAGCACAGTGGATCCCCGACTTGCCATGTACAAGGTTCCGCAAACACTGCTGACGGAGGCTCTCCTGATCAAGGAGAACTACGACGTCGATGTCACTGGTCTGATGCAACGGTGCGTACTGAGTATCCCTGAGCATTCATGGTGACACCCGTTGTCTCAGGTTCAAAGTCACCGAGGCGGAGATTATGTCCGGTACGTGGAGTACACCTTGGAATCTTGGATGCTCAAGCAAGACAGGTATTGTACTACGAAACAGCAAGCGTCGCGGGCGTCGCGATGGCGATCTCAAGGTGGGCCTTCGGCAGCCCGAGCGATGTTTGCTGAACTCGATCAGGACCCCGTGAACGAGTCGTACCAAGAGATCTGCAACCATACTATTGAAGCGGCGCAGCGATGCATGGCAGCGCGAAAACTCAAGACGGTCTTGAGTCCGATGCAGATCTTTGCGCTGGCAGCATATCAAGTCACGTATGATCCTCAGATACGCGCTCAAGCCGAAGCGCAGCGCCGTCTATGGCAGTACGGCGAAGACATACCCGACAATGCGGCCGAGGACGAGTACGAGGAGATTGTTATGGATAGGTACGGTGATTGTGCCGCCTTGCGTGCCGAGTTGACACACGCCAGTCCGCGCATCTCGTTCGCATGGCTTCTCCCCCGTGAAATCCTTTCACTACCCAACATTAAGAAACCGGCATGAAGAAGTCACTGCGTATGTCCGACTGTCGGACCGGGAAGGTGAATGTGTTGCTTGGGAATTGTTGTCAACGAGTGTGAGCAGATTCGTATGCATGGTATTGACAATGTCGCACCCAGGCCTTGGAATGATGTCATGTTTGTGAGTTGTTGGACGAAACAGTGCACTTGCTCATCGTTCCTGATTGCAGTGCATCCAACTAGCAACGACTTTTCATTAATCTGCGCAGCCTCCCTTTTCATTTTCTTCTAGCAGTCAACCTCGATCAATCCAGTGCACTCGTGGTATGCAGTCAGGCATGCACGTCGTCATCCCCTGTCTCTTGAAGAGCAAAATGGGCCATGTCGGCTCCTGCCAGTCGCGGTGAATTTGACGGGATATTTCGCGACCCAACATTCGGCTTGGGTTTCGACGCTCTTCGACACAGTGCTTCCATCCGGCGCCTCTCACAGCGCTGCTGTCGGCGCGCTTCAGCACTAGCTTCCAAGAACTCGTCGACGTTGCCCAAGCTGAACACGGGGTAAACTGGCGCAAACACCGAGGTGAGAGAGTTTGTGGGCGTGCGGAGGACCGAGGACGGCAACGAATCACTCTTGTGGGACGAGGGCGACGACCGCAGAAAGCGCTCAAGACTCGACGAGACGAGTCCCATATTGGTCGATGTCTCGAGGAAAAAGTACTCCAACTCGGCCGGCGTATTCGTCGGTGCTGGGATTGCCGGATCGTCAATGTCGTCGGTGGTGAGTCCACGTTCGGGTTCCACACGGATCAAACGGGGCATAATGTCAAAGCCGATGATCTTGATCTCGGGCGTACCGTTGTTTACGGCCGTTATCACTTGCTGCAGCTCGAGGTCTGGTTCAGGCTGTGAGCGCTCGTCCGTGTCTTGCGATGTGCTGTCGGTCTTGTGCCGGTTGCTCGTGTTCGTTTTGTCTGCGGCGGGTTGTGCCAGGTCGGTTGGGTTCGCTCTCGCTCTGCCACGCTGTGCGAAGGCGCGCTCCATCGGTACTCCTCCGGTCTCGCGCGCCAGCATCTCATGCACTGTCTTGTCAGCTTGTCTCTGAACAATGACCAAGTGCGGCAACTCACAAGTCAATTCCGTTGCAACGTTTTCCCCGGCCCGCTGCGCCAAATCCAGAGGACGAGCGGAACGCGGTTGGCCTGCTGGGACTGTCAGTACTGTATCGTGCCGTTGGTGAGTGGCGTGAACATACCCTGCATGCTCTGCTGCTGTTCCCAGATATCCTCGTCATACTGACTCTCGTCGGAATCGTACCAGGTCTCGGCATATGCTTGGCTCCTTGCTGGCACGGGCACGGGCGCGGACGCAGGCGCAGGCGCAGGCGCAGGCGCGGGCGCGGGCGCGTGGCAAAACTCGATGTTCTGCGATGGAGCCTCGCGTTGTAATCCATGCGCGACGCTGCACGGGGCGATTTCGGCGTCGACGACGGTCAAGCCTGAGCTAGATTCCGGGTCGATGGCCTCGCGACGGCCGTGAGGCTGCGAACGGCCATCAACGCCTAGGCGCCGAGGAATGGGGATAGGAAGCGTGGCTGGGACTGGGTGATCTTCTGGGCGCAAGTCAGTACTGCCCAGGGTGCCCGGGTCGCGACTTGCCATGGTCGGTCCTAGTCACGGACGCGAGGTGTCTTGTCGACATGTGCCTTGCGTTGACTGGACTCACATGGCGCCAGAACATTAGGTATTCGTACATCGGGTTGGGGGATGAGGTTGGTGGGTTCTACTCGTGCTGGTTATGGCTGATGGATGGCAGCGAGTGGTGGGGGGGCGTTGCAGGATCGACGTCGCGCCGCCGGCACGAGTATTGCGATCACGGCGGAGCATGACGACGCGCTGACTACGCTCGGA
This sequence comes from Holtermannia corniformis, assembly GCA_001599935.1. Classification (NCBI taxonomy): domain Eukaryota; kingdom Fungi; phylum Basidiomycota; class Tremellomycetes; order Holtermanniales; genus Holtermannia; species Holtermannia corniformis. The sequence continues at coordinate 1,586,632 of BCIJ01000001.1, read as the reverse complement.
CACGTCTGTGAGTTTTTGGTATGGACTGGAGGTGACTTGGTCGTCGTGCTGGGGTTACGCTGGCAGCCGGTACGGGTGACGCGCTTAGGACGCGCCAAGGGTAGGTACCGGTATCGTGATCCATCGGGGTATGGACCCCTGTGCGCACCGCTATGTAGCCAGTAGATAGATATACGACTGCGCTCTACCCTGCCTAGCCACTCGTACCCACCCCGTTGGCTCGCCCGAGTTGCAAAGGTCAAGATGACCCGGTGGTTAAACCGCCACGTCAAATAAAAACCGCCGCGTGGTTCACGCTTGAATGGGCGCGCGCAAGTGTGAGCAAGGATCCCCTATCCGAACCGGGCTCTGGCAGCGCACAGTGCAGAGACGGCAGTACACGCACACGATCCGTACTCGCAGCGCATCCCTTCTCCCACCCAGCCTTCGCCGTCCCATCTTGTTCACTCGCGCTCACGCCGAGCGGCAACCCCCCGGAAAACGCCGCGCGAGTTTGCGTCAGCCTTCAAAGGGGTTCTCACCCGCACCATCTCCCCACACCGAGGGATCACTTGGGTCTTGGTGACCGATGCCGCCATCGCGCAGGAGCCTGTCGGCCCTCGCGACCAACACGCCGCCATCGCTAGCGGCCCCAGCCGAGGTCGAACGCAAGCCGCGCCGCTCGTTCTTTGCCTCGGCGCACCTCCCCCTGGCCCTCACACCGACCGCAGCGCCCGCACCCGCAGCGCCGAGACCGAGCGCGGCTGCGCTCGCAACGCTGGCGCCAGCGCCCGACTTTGTCTCGCCCGCGCTGTCAACACCCGGTCAGACTGCAAAGGGCGCCGATCACGAAAGCGGTGTAGGCTCAGGGCCCGTTGCGGCCTCCGGTCCGCGCATCAAAGAGGTCAACAGTATCAGGGCCGCGCGCAAGAGTGCGGCAGCGGCCATCGGTGCGATTGCAAGGGATGCAGACGACCCAGGTCCTGCGCCAGACGTGATCGCTCCCCGGGCAGCGCGCGCTTCGACTCGCAGAGAGACGATTGCAACATCTACTCCTTCGACTAGTACCCCAGCGCCTGCGCCTGTACCCGCGCCGCTCGTAGCTTCCACTTCCACCCCGGCACTGGCCGACCCCAACCCTATCGCCACCCTGTCAACCGTCAACCCAGTCAAAGCAAAGTCTTACCTCCTAGCCGGGCTGTACTGCCATGACCCGCTGGTATCCCCGTCACCCCTCATCTCGGCAAGCACGGCCAAGAAGGGCAAGGCCAAGGCGGCTCCGACGTTCCCACCGCTGCCGATGGATCACGGCGACTATCTCTTCCTCCAGCGCGAAAACGACTTTGCGCTCCCGTACGAGATCGCGTGGGACTATGAGAGCGGCAGGCTGGGCGGCAAGAAAGTGCCGGAAAAGTACACAAAGCTCAGAGGCAGTAAGTGGACGAGGCTTCGCTGGGTGGCGAATCAAGCTGACGCAAACCTAGATGTCTTCCCCGAGCGACCCAAACGCCTCGGTCCTGAACCCTTGATCTGCCACTGTGACCCCGACTCTGAGTGCCGTGTGCAGTGCATTAACCGAGCAATGTCTTATCTGTGCGGCAAAGACTGTCCGTCAGGTGACAAGTGCTCGAACAAAAGTCTGTGCAAGCGCACCCCAAAGGGCACAAAGGTTCACTGGGTCAGTCGCTGCCTTGTCCTCCGGTCCGAGATAGGCCCGACGGCTGATGACCCGTAGACCGGCTCGCGCGGCTTTGGGCTGATTGCCACGGAACCCATAATGGAAGGCGACTATGTGATAGATTACCGCGGCGAGGTCATTTCGCTCAAGTTGGTCCCTTCCTTTGAACCCCGTTTCCTTTCAGTTCCTTTTTACCCGGCGGCGGGGCTGACCTTGCATCTCACAGTCTGTTCTACGAGCGCATTCGGAATGAGTACAAGGGGAAGCGCAACTTTTACGCTCTGGCTTATGATGCCGACGAAGTCATCGACTCCGTGAGCAATCCTTCTTGCCAGCATGGCTATCGTGAGCGCAATCACTGATGACGTCGACTGGGCAAAGGGGATGCGCGGCAACGACTCGCGCTTCATCAACCACGGGTGCGCGCCCAACCTCGAGGTCCGCAAGTACACGACCATGGGCGACGCGATCGAAGAGTACGAAGTCGGGTTCTGGGCTCTGCGCGACATTGCCGAGGGCGAAGAGGTGCGCTTGCTTCCTTGCCTTCTTGGCCCGGCCAGAGAAAGGAGCAGACGCTGATGCGCCGCCCAGCTCATGTACGACTACAACTTTGATTCGTTCTCTACCATCGAGCGCGACTCTTACCATCCCGACTTTGTCGCGTCAACAGAGGAGCGCCGGACGCCGTGCAACTGCGGCGCGCCAAATTGCATCGGCTGGCTCGGCAAGAAACCCAGCGACAAGTCGGCGAGCGACTCTGCCGACGACGGTCCCGTCCAACTAAAGACCAAGGCCGCGACCAAAGGCGCAAACAAGAAGCTCATGCTCAAGTTGCCGCCAAAGATCAAAAAGGGCATTCCGGGTCGCAAGCTCCTTGGCGGCAAACCCGGTCTTGACCCGTCCAAGCCCAAGTCGAGGCTGTTTGGCGGTCCCAAGGCCGCAGTCACAGCGGCCAAGCTCAAGCTGACCCCCGATGGTCTCAAAGTCAAGAAGACCCGCAAGCATGGTCTCGTCAAGGTCGCAAAGATGGCCATGGGCAAATCACAGCTTGAAGAGGCAGCGCGCATCTTGGCAATGACCGAGAAGGATTGGGAGCTCGAGCGCAAGCGGCTCAAGAAGGGCCACGAGTGGAAGGCGCAGCAGATTGCAATGGCGCGCGAGCTCGTGCCAACGCTCGAAACCGTCTCGCCTGAAAAAGCAAAGCAAGTCATGCTTGAGCGCGAGGCCAAGGAGCGTCAAGCGTTCAGCCCGGCATCCACTAGCCCGTCAGTGGAGTCTGAGGAGGAGGAGATCGAGCTGCTGCCCAAGCCGGCGAGACGCACTCTGGTCAAGACGGTGGCGAGGCGCGCGCTAGCGGAAGCGACAGGGTCCAGTAAGCCTACCAACACTAGCGCAAGCAGGGCTGCTGCTGCCGCTGCTGCTGCCGCTGTCGCCGCCGCCACCGCTGCTGCGCCCAAGAACTTTGACGTGGACCCACAAAGTCTGCTGAGACCGCCTTCGCTCAAATCCCGCGTGTCAATGTCTGCCCTGATCGGCACTCCTCGTCGCAGCAGCCGCACAGACCAAGACACGCCACAACAAGAAGCCAAGTCCCAGTCGGCACCTCGTACACATCCCGTCTCAAGATCGGCAGCACTCAAGAACGCCTCCAAGCCATCGGGAGCCAAGCCACCCCCATTCCAGCTGCCTCCTATGGAACTCTCGCCTGAACGTAGCGAACCCTGGAGCGCACCCCCTCCCTCGTCGTCCTCCAGCGGCCCGAAACTCAAGTTCAAGTGGCCGTCGCACTTGCGCATGGAGGCGCAGTCTGTTCTCCCACCGCTTCCATCTGCTACCGTGACGCTGCCCCCATCCAACATTTCCAACCTCCCTCCCGAGCTCGTAACGGCGCTCGAGGCACGGATCGACAAGCGGCGTAAAGCACTCGAGGCTGAGCGCTTCTCTCAGGGCAAGGGCGAGTCTTGGTTCCTCGGAGAAGTCCGGCGTGTCACCGACGAGGAGTATACCAAGGCACACGCTTTCATCCGTCAACAGCGCGAAGCCGTCGAAGCTCAGCGTAAACTCGCGCAGATGGCAGCTGAGCTCACTGGTGGGCCTGTGCAACATGTCCCAGAGCCAGCCATCAACATCAGTGCGTTTGCTCCCCCGCCACCGTCAGCGCAAGGCAAGAAGAAGGGCGGGTGGGAGTACTGGACGCGCAAGAAGCCTGGATCGGCCGTCAAGACACATGCGGAATGGGAGACAGAGCGACGGAGCCGCAAGAAGGGCCACGAGTGGCTGCGCGTCATGAAGGAGATCCACGGCGTTGCCAACGACGGCACGGCACCACCCCCTCGGCGTCCCGACTCGCCTGTAGCCGAGGCCTCTTCCAGCAGAAGCAAAGGCAAGGAACGCGCACGCGACACGGCGGCAGACGACTCGGTACCCGCGAAACCAAAGTCGGCCAATGCGGGCATCTCGAGAAAGCGCCGGACGCTCAACTTTGACGAGATGCCGCCAGTCAAGCGCCCTTGCGCCACGCTCGAGTCGGTCGGCGGGCCTCGGTCAAGAGACATGTGGGATTGGGGTTATCCAGAGTGGGAAGAGGAGCGTCAACACAAGAAGAAGGGGTTCGGTCAGTTCCAGTACTAGCGGGCAAGACATCATCTAAGTCTCGTAGCGTGGCGCAACGAGATGGTCGAGTGGAGTTCTCAACGTCGGGAGAATGCCGAGCGCGAACCGCCGTTTCATTGAAAGTTTCTGCCGCTTGTAGCTTGGTCCTGTTTATGACTTGATGTACGTTTATGAATGAAACATTGAGACCACTTGCATATGCAGACAACATCGAATCAAGCATTTACTCCTCCATTGCATCATCCGACTCGTCCTCGTCAGAGTCGGAATCCTCGCCCTCGGCCACGTTGAGAGCAAGATCAAAGTCCTGATCGGCGCCTGGAACAGTGTCAGCAGTGAAACATGACATTTGACAGAACATACCCATGTAGGAGTCGCAGATGAGGTACAGCTTGAGCTTGTGCTGGCCTTGCGGCAAGCTGAACTCGAGACGGGTCGAAAGCTGTCGGCGAATCGTAACCTTCTTGATGCCATACAACACCTTTTCGGTTGCATCGCCAATGACGATCCACCAGTTGGTCATCTTCTTGGACGGGAACAGCGGCGCATCAGCCAAGTGCTCGTCCGAACCGTCTTCGTCCACTTCACGGTCGAGCGTAAAGTTGACCGTGATGGGCGTGCTGGCGTTGAGAGAGTCCTTGTCCTCGATCTCGTATTGGACCTCGATGTTCGGGTACGAGTTGACAAACTTGGCAACGCGCGCACTGCAGACGTCAGCCGTCATCCCGACATTACCATGCGTTACTGACAGTTGCCGGTCGTTCATCCTCAACAAGTCATTCCGCTCGTCGTCCTCACACTCCATAATGTCGTAAACCGAGTCCTTGCCGGCCTTTGCGAAGCGTTCCAGCACGTCTTCGTCGAAGTAAGGGACCTGCTTGAGGTACGAGTCGTTGTTCCACACGGCCTGCACACACATCTGCGACAAGTCCATGGCGCCCGTGCAGTTGAGGTATGACTTGGACGACATGACGTCCACGCAAGCCGAGAGCAGGCCAATGACCTTGCCAAGTACGATGCCCTGATCAATCTTGAGATCCTCGCTGAGGTTGATGCGCGAAAAGTGAGCCTGTAGCAGCAAGAACGCCTTGAAGTGAGGCGATGTGTAGTCGGCGCTCTCAATCTTGACTCGGCATCGGTCGTACAATCGTCGCAACGGCCCTTCCTCGTGGTGTCGGATAGGCAAGTCTTCAAACTCTTGCGCAGACGAGACGATTTCGAGCAGACCCTTGAGCTTGGTGGTAGCCTTGAGTGATGCGCTGAACGTCTCGACGGTGACGTAAGAGATGTAGTAGAACGCTTGAGACTGTCAGTGTGGATCAGCGCGCGGAATAGCTTGTACGTACAAGCAATCATGCCGAGGTTCTGCGGCAGCGTGTCCATGTCATTCTCGATGTTGATGCAGTCCGAGCTGTCCAAATCGGATAGAGTCGTCTCCACAAGCTCACTGAGGTGGTCTGACAGGTGACGATGCGAAGTGCCTTGCAAATTGTAGTACTGCGAGATGTTAGCTGGATTCACACCATGCTAGCAACACTTACTCCCGGGTTCTGCGTCATGCGCCGGTAGAACTAACAGGATTAGTAAATGTCAGAGCGGCGCCGATCCACTCACCCAAGTCCAAGTACACCAATCGACTGCTTCTTGCTTGTTCTCAATCGTCTTGGCGACGATTTCGGCGTTGAAGTGATCGTGCAGGAAGCTGGGCAGTTGCGACTCAACGGGCAGAGCCTCGCCAATGAACTTCTTGAAGAAGTCCTTGCGCGTTGCTTGCGACATGAGTACGCAGCGACTGCTCTCATCCACGTTCGGTCGGCATGCCCGGCCCATCATCTGCAGGACGTCGGCGATGGCATAGTCACGGTAGCGGTGCTCTTGCCCATCGTACTGCTGGACGCCCATGATGATGACCATGTACGAGGTGACCGGTAGGCTCCATGCCGTGTCCTAGCACGCGTCAGCAGATGATCAGCGACTTTTCGCCGAAAGCTCACCTTCGAGGCAATCAGACACTTGATGGCACCTTGTTGGAAGAGAGCCGTGACAATCTGCTTGTCGCGAGGTGTCAAGGACTCGTGGTAGTAGCCGATGCCGTAGCGGAGCGTCTCGGCCAGCTTCTCGTCGGCAATTCGCTCCAGGTGTGGGGCGAGATCCTCCTGCGTCACATTGAGGAAGCGTTCCTCGTTCTCATCGGCAAGGCAGTAGCGCATGATGTCGTCCGCGGTAGACTTGCACTGGCCACGCGAGTTGACAAAGCAAATTGTGGGTCGGCCAGCAGCATACTCGACCATCGCAAGGTACGCAGGCTTGGCCATGGCCAACATGAGCGAGGGGAAATGGGGCACGTTGAAGCTTTGAATGTGAACCTCGAGCGGAAGTGGTCGCGTGCTGTGCAGAGTGGTCAGCACCTATGCATGGGCTGCACTTCACACCACTCACTTCGGGGCAAAGTTAAAGATGGTCTGCTTCTGAGCACCGAGCCAGTCTCCCAGATCCTTCGCGTTACCGACAGATACACTACAAGCAACGATACGGGTGTGCTTTTCAATCTGCTGCGAGACGAAACGGGTCCGCGAGATCACGACTTCGTATGTCGCTCCGACGTCACCGCCAATGAGTTGCAGCTCGTCGGCAATGAGCAAGCCGATGTTCTGCACATCTTGACGAGTCTTCCACTTGCGCGAGAGGGCGTCCCACTGTGAGTGTATCAGCTTGAGGACCTAACGCACAAGAAAAGTCTACACACCTGGCTTGGGGTACACACCACAATGTCTGCCTTTCTCAACAGAGCCAGGTCCTGCGACTGTTCACCGGTGAGAGCGACCACGACCTTGCCACCCTGTAGCGAGGCAAACTTCTCGGACCATTCCTCGACCCTCATGTTGACCATTTCTTGGTACGGCTCGATGCACACTGCGCGCGAGGCGTCCTTCTTGGACCACAAGCGGAGGAGTGCGAATTCTGCACAGATTGTCTTGCCGCTGCCAGTCGGCGCGCCGATGAAGACATTGTCGTCTGATGCGAACAGTGCTTGGAAGACTTGCGTCTGGATCTTGTTGAAGGTTGCGAAAGAGTCCGAGTACAATGCCTCGTACTCCTTGTTGTGCAGAGCCGAGACGGGAAGAGGCTGCAGGTCGAGGAGCGCAGTGTGCGCGGGGTACGGCTCGGGGCGAATGAGGTGCTGGAAGGAGATAGGCCACCTGGTCTCCGATTGCAGCCACTTGTCCGAGATGACCGAGATGTAGTAGTTGGGCGGAACGGGCTCGTGGATCGGGACGGTAATGGTGAGGTAGTGCTCGTTGTTCTCTGCCATTGCGAATTTCTTGCGCAACTGGAACGTGTCGGCGTAGAGAATGTGTTCACCGTCGACGTCTTCGATGATGATCCAGAAGAGTTGCGAGCCGCCGTGAATGGCCTCCTCCCACCGGAAGTCGGGCGTGATGGTGAGGTCGACGCGCAAAAGCGAGCGAGTGATTGGCTGCACCTGCACTTGCAAGTCGAGCTTGGGGAAGAGGTGCACGAGGTCGTAGATGCGTTGACCTTGCTTGGGCAAGCCAAGCAACTCGCCAATCTCGGCAGGGTCGAGATCGTAGTAGCGGTACCACGGGAATTCCTTGCGCTCGGCCTTGAGCACAACCTCCTTGCTCACACGGGGACCAAACTGGCGAAGAGGGCTCATCGAACGCCACATGCGCTGCTCAACCATCTTGCAGAGGTCCATCGCCGCCCGAGTCGGTCCGGCCCAGCCGTGCTTGAGACAGATCTCGGAGATGGCGCGCATGATACGTCCGGCCGACTGAGTGACGAACACCATGTCGGTGATGAGCGCAAAGCCCTCGAGCTTGAGCTGCGAGATGTAGGCCTGCAATAGGACGTTGACCTTGGCGGTTGGCTCCTCGACACCCTCCTTGACCGGGATCGGGACCCGTTCGAGCAGCTTGGCCAACTCGAGCTTTTCCTCCTGTCTGACGGGAATGAGCTTGAACTCGTTTGAAAGAGCAAAGACGCGGAAGAGGTCGATGAGGGTCATGGTCGGCTTGAGGTGCTGGTTGTACGTCTGCATCGATGTGTAGGTGACGTAGTAGTGCGAGGCAATGCGGCCAAAGTCGGTGCTCTGCATGACACCAGTGCGGCGGTCGTATCGGATCATACCAGCCTTTTCGAGAAGCACGGCAGCCGAGTGGGCAAGATCAGCTGTGTGTGCGTTAGCACTGGCATCGTCCAGCCTGACCATTGACGACTTGCCTCGCTTTTGGATGAGCGTGGGGTCGCCTTCCAAGTAGTCTGCACCAACGTTGTACACGCCTGGTGACGCAATCATCCGCACATACCTATCCCAGTCAGCCGGAATTCTATCGACATCTCACCACTCACAGATAAGTGTAGCCGAGCCACTGCACGGCCTCGTCACGGTTCCGGACCGAGCCCAAAACAATCTCGGCGTTGAGGTTGTCAACCATTCTCGACACAAACTGCGATTCGATAGGCAGTTGCTGGTTCATGAGCGAGGTGTAGTACTGGAGCTCGCCGTGGTTGGTGATGATGATGCCTTCACCAAACGTGTCGAATTGAGGACGACCGGCACGACCGAGCATCTGTAGTACGTCTTGCGGCGAGAGCTCGCACCACTTGCCCTTGTCGGCGTTGTAGATCTGAGTGCCCTTGATGATGACGGTGTGTGCTGGCAGGTTGACACCCCAGGCGAGGGTAGCGGTACAGACGAGGACCTGGATGTGTCCTTCGAGGAAAAGCTGCTCGACGGCTTCACGGTCGCCGCGGCTCATACCGGCGTGGTGAATACCGAAACCGAATGGCAAGAGGTCCTTGAGGTTGCCGTCGTTGACGCTTTGAACCTCGCTGATGAGCAGCTCTCGCGTAGCGCCTTCAGGGTTGATAAACTGCGTGATCGTCTCCTTGTCCATGGCCATGTCGCGCAAGAACTTTGCCGTCTTTGCCGTCTCCTTGCGCGAGTGCACAAAGACAATCGTCTGCGACTTGCCGGCCTGGTTCAAGACCTTTTCGTAGCAGACCTCGTTGACGACCTGGTAGCGCTTGATGGCCTTCTTTTCCGTCACGCCGATAAACTGCTGCTGCAACGCCACAGGTCGGTACGAGGCGTCAAAGTAGAACAAGCCCTTCTTGGGATCGACACGGAGAAAGGCCGCAACGTCCTTGTAGTTTGGCAAGGTTGCCGAGAGACCAACAACGCGGACTGGCTCGCGCGACTGGTCCATGGTACGGATCGTACGGGCCAGAATGGCCTCGAGCACGGGTCCGCGATCATCGTGCAGGAGATGGATCTCGTCGACAATGATCAAGCGAACGAGCTTGATGTAGGATGTTTCCGAGTTTTTACGGCTCACGACATCGTACTTTTCTGGCGTGGTCACGATGATTTGCGTCTCGGAGATTTGCTCCTTTGTGAGCTGGCTGTCACCGGTGAGCTCGGCGACGTTTATGCCGAGCGACTCGAAGCGCTTGCTGAAGGCGGCGACTTGCTCTTGGACGAGCGCTTTCATCGGAGACACGTAAATGATCTTGAGGTTGGCCTTGTCGATGTAGCCAGTCTCGGGGTCGCGGAAGCCTTCGATAGCGCGCAGCATTGTCAAAGCGGCACAGTTGGTCTGAACGAGTCAGCAACGCTGGCAAGAGCTCTGAAATTCTCACCTTGCCTGCACCTGTCGGGGCACAGATTAACATTGGCTCGTCGGTGCCAAACGCGATAGGGTAGACCTTGGTCTGGATCGGGTTGAGCTGAGTCGCCTTGACGCTCTGAAAGACGGGGTGGGTCCACGCCGGCATAGAAGCGACCTGAACGGGCTTCTCGCCAGCCTGCACGACGCGCTTCTTGGGCGCCGGCACGTGAATCTCCTCGTAGCCCTTGAACTCGCGTTTGAACGAGCCCTCGGGCAGGGTGACCTTCTTTTTGGACATGAAGTGCCCACCCTCGGAGAAGACGAGCGAGTCAATGTCGACGATCCGGCGGGGTTGGGCGACCGAGCCCGGTGCGAGCGTCGCCTTGGTCGGGACGACTTTGACCGAGTCGACATCCATCGCGTCGTCACCCTTACCCTTTCCACGACCGCCCTTGAGTTCGCGAAGGATCGATCCGACACCCTTTTCACGCATGGCGACTTCAACATCCTGACGGTCATCGTCCGAGCTACGGGCCAAGCGCGTACACCAGTAGATGACCTCGCGGTTCTTGGAGATGTGGGCAATGAGTGGGAAGTTTTCATACCCAAACAACTCTGCGAGCGAGTTTTCGAGGTCGCGCGCATCAGCTTCGGATCCGAGGAATTCGAGCGCTTTCGACGTGAGCTCATTGGCCGTCAGAGGGTCGGGGTAAGAGTTTGTGATGAGGCGTTGGAGCCAGAACCCGTCGACGTCGTGTGGTGAGACAATGTCGGACTTGGACTTTGATTTGGTTGATCGCTTGGTCTCGCCACCGATGACGAGCGCGCCTTCGTCGTCGTCGACTTGGACGCCGGCGTCCGAGTCGGCAGCGTCGTCGTCGTCGTCGTCGTCGCTCTCGTCGTTTTCTGAACCCTCACCCTTGACTTCGAATTGCTCGCCGTCACCGTCGTCGTCGTCATCGTCGTCGTCTTCAAACACGACCGCAACGCCATCTTCATTTTCGAGTGCGCGACCCTTTGAGCCCTCTGCGCCTTCCTTGGGCTCCTCGTCCTCGCCATAGTCTGTAATCTTCTTGCCCAGGTTGACGAGGGAACCCCAGAGCTCCTGCTCGATCTGACCGAGGATACTTTCGACCTCCTTCTTCTTGTCAAACTCTTTCAAGTCGTCACTCTTGAGCACTTCAAGCACTGCGTCGGCCGCGCTCCGGACGACATCCTGCGTCTGGTCACCGAGCACGCGGTGGACGGCGCCCAGCATGAGCTCGTACACTTCGCGCGTCTCGGCCGTCCGCGGACGATAGCTCAGACCCTCGAGTTCCTGCGTGGCCTCGAGGATATCGGCGTGCCCTGCGAAACCCGAGCTCTTCTCCTGCTGGCGGCGGATCGAACGCTCGATCGCGTCGGCAGAGTTGAGGTTGGACTTGGCCTTTTTCTTCTCCAAGTCTTTCGGAGCCTCGCGCGTGACGCGCGATCCCATGTCCTTGACCGAGATGCGGCCTACGAGGGATTCGGGAGCGCCAGTGGGCTCGTGGTCACGCCTGCCGGATCGATCTAGGTGGACGCGGTCAGGACCGAGCCAACAGCGTACCACGTCGACCACGTACCTTGGTTCACGACGAGACTACTCATGTTACCATAGTTGAACTCTGAGAGATCTCGCTTGGGCTTGCCGCCGGCGCCGCCATGTTGACCCGACATGGTTGGAGAGGAAAGAAGGTGGGGGATCGGCCGGGGGAGTTTTGCGCGCTCGAACGGCGTTCAATGTACGAATCGAGTCTGCTCCGATCCGCTGGCTTGTCTCTCTGTCTCCGCCTAGAGTGCTATCAATACAAGAAGTGGTGACAGGGATCCGAGCAGTGGCCGGCCTGAATGATTGGACCGAGAGTGAGGAAAAGGTCGAGCGATGGCGAGGAAGAGAAGGGTCGCGGCTGTCCTTATTTCAGTTTACTGCTAATGCGATTAGGATTTGTTTCTAATACCACTGTAGCCGATTACAACCTAGTTTGCAATCACATTGGGATAACATCGTAGTCGACCACAATCTTATCCTAGTTGATTAGGAATCTGGTGGTAATGATTATTCCCGCATGCGGCAGTCGACGGCCGCGTTGATCCCAACTCGCACTGGGTTTTCACCGGTCGTCCTCTTGCCCTCCTGCTGCGCTCGCTACGGTCAGAGTACAGCCAGGCGCATACACTACAGTGCGCTCAAGCTACTTGGCCAGCGCGCGACAGTCTGGCATCAACGTAAAGCCAGGATCACAGAGGTATGTCGGTTCACGACTGTTGACATCAAATCCCGGTCCCCGTCTGACGACCCGGCAGTCTGCGCGCTGGCGTCGTCGCGGCCGCACAAGACGGAAAAGAGCAGAGTGGAAGGGTGCTGTTGGTCTGCCTCTGGGTACGTGATCTCGACTCGTACACGATCCCTCGCCTGGCAATGCTGACAGAGCGTCTTGGACCCCCTTTGCTTCATACCTGATTCCCGCCGCCGCACTCCAGTCCTGCCCTATGCGACCGCGCTCGCAACCCCATCCCTCACGGACCTCTGCTAGGCCCAACCATCCACTTGTGCGTCGTGTGCACCGCAAAGGACTCGCAGCCATCGGCTGATCCCGCACAGTCTCCATTAGCGACCGGATCCCACTGAGACCGGTACTGGCACACGTCTACTGGCCGGCCGGTTCGTCACCACGCTCGTTACTGCTTGAGACACAGACTGATCATCGTAGCGGCCATCCTTTCATGATGGATCCTCTACCCGTCCCAGTCCTGCAGCTCCCGACCTCGGCACCGGCACCTCCTGAAACCCTAGCCGCGTCCGAGCCCCCGAAACAGCCTCCTGTCGACAACGCCAGTGCTCCAGACGACGTTCAGTCACAGAGTTTGGCGGCCGAAGACGAGGCCGCACAGCTATTACTCGGCTTGGTCGGTGCGGCCGAACCTCTGGTCACGCCGACGGTCGAGCACGATGTCAAGATGGATGTCGACCCTGTGGACGAGGTCGTACCTGAGCCTCCGGTACCACTAGAGGTTGTACCTCAGCCCGAGCCTGCACCCGTCACCATCACCTCTCCTGTATCGACTGCAGTACCGGTTCCCGTCGTCAACGAACCGACGCCACCGAGTCAACCGTCCGAGCCAACAGCAGTCTCAGCGGAGCAACCGCCCGCACGTCCACCTTCACCCATCTTGGCACGCGCACCGTCACCGTCGCCAACCCTCATCCAGCCCCAACCGGTGCCCTTCCGAGCCCCGCCTCTACACCTTTCACCCAACCCGCCTCCTGCAGTACCCATCAAGACGCCTTCGCCAAGCTCGCTCGCGCACCTGCTGCATCCTGACCCGATTCCCGTGCAAATGTCCTCGCACCCGGCACCGGCCAAAGTCGAGAGCCCACCACGACCGATCCAGCCACCAACGCAGACGCCGGCCGAGGTTGCGCCTCTGCATATCCACATGATCCCAGCAAAGTCGATCGAGCCCGCCCCAGAGGCGCCTTATCCTTCCGTGTCGTTTGCTCTCCCGGCGGACCAGCCACAGCCGGTCGCGTCAACCTCGTACATCCCTCCAGCGGCTGAAGTAGAACCCGAGCGCGAACCTGCACCAGCCGCCAAGCCGGTCAAGAAGCGAAAGCGCGCAACACCGGCCAACCCACGGCGTTCATCCGGTTCCAAGGCGGCCGCGATCGACCCACCAGCCGAGGACGGCGTGATCCGCTGCGTGTGCATGTTTGCGCACGACGACGGGTTCACGATCCAGTGCGATCACTGCGAGACATGGCAGCACGCCGTGTGTATGGGGATCGCGCAAGACGCCGTGCCGGAAATGTACCGCTGTGACCGGTGTTCAGATCGCAAGGTCGATCAGAAGCGCGCCATGACGATCCAGATGGACTGGCTGGAAAGCGAGAAGCGACGACGAGACGCAGAGCCGACGCAACCCGCCCCGAGCCGAACCAAGGGTGCGAGTAGGGGTGGACGGGCCGGGAAAGAGCGCGAAGGGTCTAGAGGCCGGGTCGGCAGTATGGCGCTCGACGACGTCGACATGGCCGATGGCTCGTCTCGAGATCGAGCGTCGCCTGCGGCCTCGGTCGCGTCGAATATGCCACCACCGGCGACCAAGGGAAAACGAAGAGCGACGCAGCCAAAGCAACCGCGGAATAAGGCCGCAAAGGAGCATCCGGCTTCAATCGACAACTTTCCCTCGCCGTTTGCTTCGGCGTCCTCGGCCGCTTCAGCCGCGTTCAAGGAGCCAACGACACCGGCGTCGGTGCAGGCGACTATCCAAGCGCTGTCGGCGGGCGAAGACGACGTGGCGTGGAAAGCCGAGGCATGGCGCTTAGAGTACACCGAGGTCAAGGCGAATGTCGTGCGAGGCCGCGGCGTCCAGCACATCATCAGCTCGTTTCTGGAAGAATGGGTTTCTCCTGATCAGTTGCCGGATCAGGAATCGAAGCGGGCTAGGGTCGTATCGAGTACAGTCCACGATGCGTCTGGCTTGCCGTCACCGACGGAACCGGGACACGCCGCTTTACCGCACCTTCACCCCGATGGCGATCTCCCCTCGCCAGACTTCTCACTTCTCGCTCCGCCCATCCCTCCAGTGTACATGACCGGTCGATCCCTCGCTGCGTTGGCGAGCTCGACCGTGATCCGCGCCATTCCCGAGTCTTCGTCTTTTCTCCCACTTGGGTACACTGCAAATCCCTCGGCACCACATGCAGTCACCGCACCCGGTTATCTGTCAGCGAGCACGTTTGCGCGGCCGACAATGTACGCCGTATACGCCGACGAGCTGATCCCGGCCGGTGCGTTCCTAGGCGAGTACCTGGGCGAGATCAGCTCGGCTCGGTCCTACCGGCGAGATCCGATCAATCAGTATGCTGGGCTCGGAACGCCAAAACCGTACGTGCGCGCACTGGCACCCCCAATAGACCTCGTGGTCGATGCTCGGGGCTACGGGAGTGAGATGCGCTTCATCCGCTCGGGCTGTCATCCCAACACCGTCTTACGCCCAATCCTCTTTCGCTCCACCAACCGAGACGATCCCGTCAAAGCAACATCTCTGGCGTTTGGCGTGTTCGCAACCCGCAACATTACCAAAAAGGAAGAGCTCGTTCTCGGCTGGGAGTGGGATGACCAGCACGTCGTTCACTTTCTCCAGATCCTCATGCGCTGTCCTCGCCTCGAAAACGGTCGATCCAACCTCCCGGCCATGCACCCAGCCAAGCTGCAGTACATCCTCGACAAGATCGAAACAATCCTCACGTTCCTCTTGGGCACGTTTTCGACCTGTGCGTGTACCCAGCCGATCGATTGTGCTGTCGCGCAGATGGCACACCTTGTAGAGACGAATGGCTCGCTTGATGGCTTGGAGACGACGGCCAAGGGTGGCAGAGGGGCAGATTTGGGGGAGCTCGTGGGCGCGACTCGAGGCTGGCGACGGCTGGAGGAGGAGCAGGAGCGCATGCTGAGGGAGGAGATGGTGTTTGCGCAGGAATTGCAACGGCGTCAAGATTGGCTCAGACGAGAGGCGGACGTCGAAGAGTCGGAGCTGGATTTCGAGCCCGAACCCGAGCTCGCACCCAAGCCAAGCCCCGTCGAACCTTTGGTCGAGGTCGCTGTGGAGCAAAGCAAACAACCGGACGAACCGCTTTCCGCTGTTGCGGGCGCTTCAAACGGCGCTCCACTCCCTATTGACCACCCTCCTGAATCATCTCCGATTTCCTCGCCGACACCCAGCTCGGAGCCAGCTGCCAGTCCGATGCAAACTTCGACGCCTTTGCCAGCAATGGAGGACGAAGACGATTCTGGCGTCGCGTCAGACACGTCGACGTTGACTCAGCCCCTGTCACATCGCTCGTCCGATAGCGAAGACGAGGAAGTCTACCAAGGCGAGCCATCAGCCGCGACACGCAAACCCGTGACGCAGAGCCCTAGACGTCGTTCTCCCGTCAAAGTTGTGCAAAGTCGAGGCGACAGCGGTGAGGAGAGCGAGGAGGACGAGGCGCCGTTGCGGAGACACGGCAAAGTCGTCGCAAAGGGTAAGGCAAAGGCGCTTGCCCCGCTCAAGAAGACCCCGCAGGGTCTCAAGCACTCTCAAGCTCAAACCAAGGCCACCAAGCCAAAGCCGAACGGTGTGCGCAAGATTCGGCGGATCCTGTCGCCGACTGTGCCACTGTCGCCGAAGCTGCCCGAATCGCAGGCCGTGCCGAAGCGGGCCCGCTCGCCGGTCAAGGTGGCAAAGGCTGCACCGTCTGTGCCCAGGCCTCGGGAATCGGACGCCATGGACGTCGACGCTGCTCCTATCAAGGAATCGCCTGTGGCCGACATTGTCCCAGTGACGGAAGAGATGCTGGTCGTCGAAGAGGACGCCATTGCCCGCGGTGCACGGACACCGTCGCTTCCTCCGCCTCCTCTGTCAGACGAACAGCCCGAGCCGCTGCAGCCGTCGAACGAGCTTGAAAAGATCTTTGACGAGCCCAGGGAGATTGCGGATCGAGTTGCAGCCGCTCAGCCTGTGGAGTCTGAGGACACAGCACGGGAAGCTACGCCAGTGGTCGAAACGGAACCCGAACCCATACCAGAGCCCGTCAAGGAGCCAACGCCACCGCCTGTACGGCGGCTGACCTTGGCAGACTATGCAGCACGACGCAAAGCTACGGTTTCCGATGGGTCGGCTGACGTTGCGATGGAGGTGGACGAGCTCGCCAAGCCCGACGCGCCCGTGACGCCAGCACCGGCAAACGACTTTATCCTCGGCTTCCACTCGATTCCAGGGTTTGGTTCGGCCGCTGCCAAAGCCCCACAAGTGACCTCGCCCCGGATCGAGAGCTCACCGACCAAGTCGGTACCCGCCTTGGAGTTTACCTCTTTGTCGTCACATATGACGCCGACTGCCGAGGTCGTTGCCACGCCTGTAGAGTTGAGTCCGGTGCGAGGTCAGAGTGGCAGCAGCAAGCTTCCGTTTGATCTATCGCGCCACTTGCCATCGAGCTCGAGTATTGCCTCGCACCTGCCCGAAACCGCAGACGAGCGCGTTGCTGTGCAGGACAGCAGTCGACAGTCACCGACCCGGTCCGAAGACGCACCAGCCGCATCAGCGCCTTTATCGGAAGCAACGACCCAACCTACTGCCGAGTCGTCGAGCTGGGTTCCCAGATCGACCTGGCAGCCGCCTGAAAAGGCAACGTCCCCGACAGTAACGCGCCAGCCCCTTCCGCAGACACCGGTGGCCGCGCCGATAGGCTTGGATCTCGACTTGCACGAGCCCAGACCGGCCAGTCCTCCATCCCCACCATACGTCCCTCGCTCGCGGCCGCCTCCGCCACTGGCCCAGCGCGACTTGCCGCCTCACCAACAATCGAGCAATGGCTCTGCGTCACGCTATGGGGCACAGGAGAGTCCTGCAGGCTACCGAACGACGCCGCTGCCTCCAGGTCCGGTCGGGCCGCGCACGAGTTGGCCGTCGTCTGCTCCGTCCAAGGAACCGCCTCGGGGCCCTCGAGGTTGGCATGCTGGTCCACCCCCATCGCCGTCCAACGGCTCGGCCAGCTTGCCAAGTCGAGGCGGTACAGGCTCGTCGCCGAGCTATGGGCCGTCTGCGAATCGCGGCTTCCCACCCCCAAGAGGGCCCTCGTCCGAGCACTCGTTCCGTGGACGGGGTGCATGGCCGCCGAGGGGTCGGGCGCGGGGGCGGTGGATGTCGTGAGCGCCGAGGGTGTGCTTGATCAGCAGTGAATGTATAAGATAGCCCAGTGTATACGTGTAGCCGTTGCATGTCACTCTACCATTCAAAGCTGGATGCGAGCACGGCGATCGCCGCCACTTGGTCGCACGAGTCGAGTTTTTGCTGGTGATCGCCCATCACCATCACTGAAATGTCGACGTCCACTGTACAGCCGCCTGCAGTCCAGTCTGTCAAGGGCAAGGAGCGCGAGCGTCCGCTCGCCTCGGTGATTGCAGGCGCGACGGCGGGCGCGTTTGAAGGTTTCGTGACCTACCCTCTTGACAGTCTCAAGACGCAGCTGCAGTTCTCCGGCAAGCCTGCGCCAGGCGTCAAGGTGTGTCCACGACTGGCTCACTGCTGCCAAGCTAACGCACCAGGCGGCGACGCCGTACTCGATCCTGAAGAACACGATCCAGACCCGAGGGATCTCGGGCATGTATACGGGTTGCTCGGCTTTGGTGATTGGATGCGGGATCAAGGCGGGCGTTCGGTTCTTGAGCTATGACTGGTACAAGAGCTTGCTCAAGGATAATGATGTGAGTGTGAGAGCCGGTCGTGTGAGCTTTGCTGATGGCGGGAGGGCAAATTGTCTGCACCGCGGTCACTTTTGGGTGCGTGCGATGAACGGCTTGGTGTAGTGGCTGATCAACGTATAGCCGGCCTCGGTGCTGGTTTGACAGAAGCAGTGTTTGCAGTCACTCCAAGCGAGACGATCAAGTGCGTCCAGGCCATGACCAAGCCCTCGTATACTGACATCCACAGAACCAAGCTCGTCGAAGACTCCAAGCTCGCTCAACCGCGCTTCAAAGGTCTCGTCCACGGCACCGGCATCATCCTGCGTGAAGAAGGCTTTGGAGGCGTCTACCGCGGTTTACTCCCAGTCGTCAGTCTCACTCTCGCGCAGTCGCTGCCGCGAGCTGACGGCCCGCACGTTATGTAGATGCTACGCCAAGGAGCCAACTCTGCCGTCAGGTTCTCATCCTACTCTACGTTGAAGCAGTTTGTCCAGGGCTCGACGCGACCGGGTGAACAGCTGCCTGGACCTGTCACGTTTGCGATTGGTGCGACGGCAGGCGTCATCACTGTTTGTGCGTCTGCAACGGTCATCGAGATCGATACTGACACTAATCTTCAGACTCGACGATGCCGTTCGAGTGCGTCTGATCAACGAGACGGAACCTAGCTAACGACCGCAGCGTGATCAAGACGCGCATGCAGTCCCTCACTGCGCGGCAAGAGTACCGCAACTCGGCTCACTGCGCATACCGCATCTTTACCGAAGAAGGCTTGCTCAAGTTTTGGAAGGGCACGACGCCGCGTCTGGCCCGGTTGGTGGTCAGTCCGCTTTCGCTGTGGGTTTCCCTCGCGCTGATGGGTCATCAGATGAGCGGCGGCATCATCTTTTCAGTCTACGAGGCAATCTATCCACAAGTGGCGCCATATGTCTAGCGTAGCGCAGGCAGAGATGCATAGACGTCACTTTGCAAAGACGGAGCGTTGGCGCAAGCGCGCAATCAAGACTAGCAGTACTAATGCGTAGCGCTCGAATTGGTCTTTGAACGCAAACAGGATGCCTGTGCGGTCATCAGCCTTCATTACGCGAGCAGCATAGGACACACCCTGCGATAAGACGGCCTTGATGATCTGCGCGCTCATGCCGCGATACCACCCTTTGAACCCTTGTGCTTTATACACGCGATTCAGTAGGGCTAGAGCGCCCGTGTCCCGCGCAGGGGGGTGAGGCGGCTGCGCTGCGATCTCGGCGTATGAGGGCGCGACGCCGGTCGCTTTGATAGATGGTTGCGCCTGAAGCCGGACTTTGGCCTATGCTCATGAGCTCGCTCGCTCGGTCATGTTGTCAGTCGGACTGACAAAGATGTACGGATACGTGACGACGGTCGCCAAAGTCTTACTGAGCACACCTAGGGCGAACGCTTTTCCAGGCCCCAGTTTGACCATTTGACCAGGGTTACCATTTACCAGCAGCCGACTCTTGATGCGCTCATACACGCCATAGGTGATGGCTGGGTTGGCTGTCAGTACTAAACCGGGCTTCAAGCCCGTCCAGAGCGCTGTGAGGCCTTCGGTGTGGACGATGTGCCGCCCTGTAGAGAGGAGCGAGGAAGAGGTTGGGGAGAGCTGTTGGCGTGTCGCGATAACGCTGACGGGGATGGTGAAGATTTGAGCTAAGCCGCCCGCAAGGGCTCCGAGGGAGAGTTCGGAGGCGGTAGAAAGGGAATGGCTGGGGTGGCGATTGCGTCGGAGGGCGGCGGTGCGGAGTAGAGTGTGGAAGAAAAAGTAGGCGAATTCTGTCCAACGTCAGTCTCTCCTCCATTTCGGCTGAGCCTTGCGGCTACACCGTGATATGAGAGAGACTGACGCATGGAGAACGTGTTGAGCATATTAGCTGTGAAGCCCTTGAACAGCCCTGCAACGCCTTCCGTCTTGACGATGCGTAACAGCAGCTCGAGCATCTTGAATCTGCGCTTCTGCCTGGTCAACTGAACATCCTGCTCTACGACTTGATCCTGTTCTTGCGCTGCTTGGATCCGCGTCTTGACGGTATCAAGTGGGTAGACGACGCTGTGCATGTCAGTGATATCCAGTAGTGCTGACGCTGACTGACGCGTTGCTAAAGACGCCGCCGAGAGCCTGGGTGTGTCAGTGCTGCTGTGTACGGGTTCCGAGTGATGCATACGCCTGCGAGTGCTGCTCCGAACGGGGTGAGCTCTGCCATGGTGCTGTCCTGTCCTCTTCCGTTCGCTCACTGCACAGTGCTCGGTCGCGGTGGTGCTCGGTTCGGCGATACCCGGACCACGTGGTCGGGGTTGTCGTCAACCACGCTCTCCCGGACGTCTCAACGACACTATAATGCCCAAAGCCGCAAAGGTTCCTCTTGGAGGGACACGCAGGCGCCCACTGGTCCGTGTCACCAACAAAGACGTCAATCATGCTTGGGCACTCGACTTTCACAAACGCTTCTGGGGCAAGCCTGATCAAGCCCGCGTCCCGTTTTATATCGGCTCTGGCAAGGATGGAAAAGACCTGTTCGCTCTCAACAGCAAACCCGAGTGGGCCGGGGAGCCCTCCTCTCAGATCGGCTACACACTCAGTGATCCAACTGCAGGGCCACTCCCGGAACCCTACATGATTCGCGAGTGCTATCAAACAGCCTGGAAGCGGATTGAAGCAATGCTGTCTGGCAGTGTGCCGGTTGAGGCTAGTATCATTTACGGACATCCGGGCATAGCTAAGTCGACACTCGCAACGTTGCCTGCACGCTAAACCACCTCAGGCAAGACAGAGTGCTTGCGGTACTTGTTGGCAAGGTGTCTCGGCCGGCGACAGACCGTGGCGTGGAATGTCGTTGCCGACCAATTCCTCGTCTTCGATCAACTCGGTGTCTTTGAACAGGACGAAAATGGGACCAAGTACCAAGTTCCGACCAACAAAGGCAACGTGGTCGTCCTCATCGATGCCAACGCACACATGGCCCGCGACGGTGTTCCACCTTTGAATCTCGTTCTCACGCCTAGAATTCCCGCAATCACCGTCTTCGCTACTTGCCCAAGGTTGACGCGCACCGAATATTGGTGGAAGATGAGGCGCACCCAAATGCGCTTCTGGACCATGGCGTTGTGGGAAAAGGAAGAATTTGCGCTCTTGTGGTGAGCATTGGTCACGCGCATGACAAGCATCGTGCTGACGATACCGCAGCCGGTTGCGCAAGCATTACAAGTGCCGGCAGCCTCAGCCGGGCACCTACACCCCTCAACAGCTCTTTCGCCTCTTGGGTCCGTCAGTCCGACAGGCACTTACGCTCATAATCACACGTACCGCCTTTGACGACGACGATCACGCGGCTCTCATCAACGATCTGCACATGCAGTACCTCGACTTGAAAGTCGACTCCCTGCTGTGCCCGACGAATTGGCCGCGCTGGCCGACAATAGCGAAAGGCGGAGCTGTGGAGCCGGATACAGTCGTCCTCGAACCCAAGCACTTTTACAAGCTCTTCTATTGCCGCCCTAGGGCGCGTTCCTTGAATACCTGGATCCTGGACGCGCCCGATTGCGAGTACGTTTTGATTACGCCGTTCCTTCTCTACCTCTTTGTGACCCGCGGAGAACGCGCCGACATGGTGCAACGATACAGCATGGCCAGACTCTTCATGACCGATGCGCATCTTCGAGGCGTCTTCTACCAGTCTTGGGCACTTGCTCAACTTACGGCTCTTGATGGCAGCGAATCCATCCTGCCAACCCTTGCGTCCGTCGACCTCACTCTGTCCTTGCCCTTGAAGAAAGCTCCTTCGTCAGAACCCGTCTTCGGCGATGACGACGTGAGCCATGGCATCATGTACACTTGCCTCAAGGGGGCGGCTGCCATCGACGCTTTGTACAGCATGCCCAGGTCGGCTCCGGCACCGCGCACGATCCTTTTCCAGGTGACCGTCAACAAAAAGCACGAGATCAACGGCAATGGCATGTGCAAAGTTCAGGACTGGCTCGGCTCGCGAGAACCACTTGTCTACTGTTTTGTCGTCCCGGATGAGAACACAGGCAAAGCCTTGATGCGCAGCCGGGCTCACAAAGACCTCACAAACAAACCTATTCCAACGCAGGACGTCAACGACAAAGACGCCAGAAAGAACGAAAAGCTAGGTCTGAACCAACGGATCGAAAGCCTCAAATTTTGCGTGGGCTATATCGTGATTCCGTTCATTGAGCCGGTACGTCTTGCTTGTTGCTGGCGTACTGGAGCTGACCATGACGATAGATCAAGGAAGCTGATTTGTCACCTGTGCAGCCGTTAGCTGCTCCATCATTTGTCCAGCCGACAGTTGCTGCACCATCGGTCCACCCGGTAGCTGCTTTATCGTCTGCTCAGCCCAACCCGGTACGTCTTACGTGTTGCTTGCGTCCTGCTGACCATGATGATAGTCGTCGTACCAAAAAGAAAAGAAACGGACAAGAAACGAGTGAGACGCCTCAAGGTTCGCCTCGCCTTTGGAAGAGGACCTAGACTGTATCCACCATGTTCAGTATGTTCAACGACTGATTGTACATACGAAACGAGTCTTTATGATGCGAGCCTCATTTCATGTGACGATATGGATTAATCCTGATCAATCATTTGAATATCTTTTGGATTCCATGTGCGCGTTTCAGAGTCGCCAAGTAAAGGTCAGACTCGAGCAAGCCAAGGACAGCAGAGGAAAGACGGACGTCGAAAGACAACATGATCGACCTGATCCACTGTATGGATACTCGATTACAAACTGCGACCCCGACTGACCCCCGCACAGTCCAGGAAGAAAAGGGCGGCAAGCCCGAGATTGTGCGCGAGTCGCAGCGCAAGCGTAACGCCTCGGTCGAACTCGTCGACGAGGTTATTGAGCTTCACCAGCAGTGGCGAGCCGGTCCGTCGCCTCCCACCTCTCACACACTGTACTGACCATACGCATCACAGCCGACTACGCCAGAGGCGAAACGGCCCGGCAGGCCAACCTGCTCCAAAAGGAGATTGGCCAGATCAAAAGGGCAAAGGGCGACGCGACCGACCTCATGGCCAAGAAGCAACAGTTTGACAAGACGATTGCAGAGCAGACGGCAGAGGTCGCGAGGCTCGCCAAGTTGCGTGACCTCAAGGCCGGCACGATCGGTAACTTGGTGCATGAGGATTGCTGTGTATCGACGACCGAGGTGGGTCCTTTGACAGCGAGCTTAGCAAGCGGAGCTTGCTCCATTCTGCTGGGTGAACACTCGCCCAGTCCGCTGGCTGATCATCACAGGACGACAACCCCGTCTTGCGCGTATACCACCCCGAACCCAACCACAAAGGCAACACCGCGCCTGGCCTCCAACCGGAAGACAAATCATCCGGCATCATCTCGCACCACGAAGTCCTCGCTAGACTCGAGGCGTACGATACCGAACGCGGCGTCAAGATTTCAGGCCACCGTGGCTTCTTCTTGACTGGCGATGGCGTTGATCTCAACCAGGCGCTGATCAACTATGGGTTGGACTTCTTGCGCAAGCGCTCTTTCAAAAAGATCATGACGCCGTTCATGATGCGGCGCGAGGTTATGGCGCAGACGGCCCAATTGAGTGATTTTGACGAGGAGCTGTACAAGGTGTGTGTGACCGCGAGCGTAGCGAGCGGTGGGAACAGGCCGTGTTGCCTGTGTACCCAGTCGAAGCCACGCTCCGCCGTTACAATACCACCCTGAGCTTGACTGACACACCGCAGGTCACCGGCGACTCAGAGGACAAGTACCTGATCGCGACTTCGGAACAGCCTATCTCAGCGTTCCACTCGGACGAGAGCATCGAGCCCAAGAACCTGCCAATCAGGTCGGTCAAGTCTCTTCTTTTTCTCATCGTATCTTGGTACGGCTGCAGGCTTCGGTGTTATAGCACCAGGGACGGATTAGACGTCGAGCATCTTGCGATCTGCGAGACCTTGATTGCCTGTGAAGCCTAGGAGAACTGGCAGCTGCCGCCTGGCGCTTTGCTCTGCTCGCTTACGTCAGGGTCTTCTATGGCCCGCACTGGTGTCGTACGTCGCACGCTACGATTTGCATTTCGCCGTCGTTCGTGTGAGCCGAGTGCTTTCAAGAGGAATCAGCTGCATCGCGGATGACTGGGTGCTCGCTCGCTTGCTAGTACCCAGTCATCTGGCCCCAGTTGTGTCGGATGCACCAAGCCTTTCGATCGGCATGTCATGCGTCAAGCATGTGTCGCCGAACGGTCACTGGCTGAAGCTGACTTTCTGTTGCTTGTGAGCCGCTCTCTTCCGGCCAGAAGGCTCCCAGCTTGACCAATGACCAACTTGTCCACCCTTTCTATACCCCACCGCGGCTCGCTGACGCTCCCAGATACGCCGGGTACTCGACCTGCTTCCGCAAAGAAGCCGGCTCGCACGGGCGCGACACCTGGGGCATCTTCCGCGTCCACCAATTTGAAAAAGTCGAACAGTTTTGCATCACCGACGCCGAATCCTCGGCCGCCATGCTCAACGAGATGATTGCAAACTCGGAAGCGTTCTACCAGTCGCTCGAGATCCCGTACCGCGTCGTTGGGATCGTGAGCAGTGCGTTGAACAATGCGGCCGCGATCAAGTATGATCTGGAGGCTTGGTTCCCGTATCAGGGCGAGTACAAGGAGCTGGTCAGCTGCAGCAACTGTACGGATTATCGTGAGTCCGGTTGGCTGGATGGTGTGGGGTAACGAACAGTGAGAGGTCGGGGTACAATTGCTGCACGAGAGATACCGGTCCACGGCTTGTCTCTGCTGGCCGTCGTACCCCGGTGACCTCACTTTTGCTACCCCACTTGCCTCTCCCCACAGCTAGACACTGACCCACCACAGAGTCGCGCAAGCTCAACGTCAAGTACGGGTACAAAAAGGCAAACGAAAAGGTGCAATTCGTCCACATGCTCAACGGAACCCTGTGCGCGACCGAGCGTGCTCTCTGCTGCCTCGTTGAAAACTACCAGACCGAAGAGGTGTGTCCTGGCCGTCGCTCTACGGCGAACCTTGCTGACCCCGCCAGGGCATCCGGATCCCAGAAGCCCTCCGGCCATACATGCAAGGCCGCGACTTTATCCCGTTCACAAAGGAGCTCGCCAAGGACAGCACGAGCGCAAAGGCGGCCAAGAAGTAGTTGTGGATCAATCTATAGACGGAGACGAGTGCATGCATGTGTTATTGCCGCCGTGGACAGAGATTGCCACCGTCCGGGGCCTCGAGCGAGTGACCCGTTCGCCATCGCACTGCTATGGCTGCCGGCGACGACAATGCTGGTCCACCGTGCGAGCGATGGCGCGACGTTTGAGCTCGAGAGGGCGTTGGCAGAGTATGAGAGGTGTGTGCAGGCGTTGTCGTCCACCATCGCAGCCTCCAGTCGATGCTCATCTCGCCACTCAGCGTCCCAGACCTCTCGGCCGCTCTCCACGAGTTCATCGAGATCAAGCCAGAGAACATCCTCATCTTTCTCGATGACGGGCGAGAACTCCGGCCAAAGCTACTAGAAGACCTGTGGTCGGGTCAGGGGTCTTCAACGGTATGTCGGCAGCAGCTCTCCTTTCGCCGCTGACGTGTTAGGCTCGACTACGGACTCCGGCTATCTACGTGTATGATCGTGATAGTTTCTGGACGGACCCAGAGGAATGGTGTCGTGGTTTGGAGGAGGAGCTGTTCGAGCTCGGGCCGGTCGATGGTATGTACCCTGCCCCTGCTGGTGGCTAGACGTAGCTAAACCAGCAGATGCCGCAACATACGCCGCAGCCCACGAACACATCACACACCTCCATTCACTGCTCACGCACCAATCGAAAGCTCTCAAGATTGCCTACCAAAGCCTAGCGCACCACCTTGACCCGCTCGTCCGCGAGTTTGCCCAGTTTGCAACCAAGACGCAAGCCGAGCTCGCAAAGGATCAAGCAGTGCTGAACAGCTCGGCTCTCGACCTCGCAGTCCTCCCAAAGATCACTGTGCACGAGGCATTTCTGACGACCCGGAGCAAGCCAAAGACGTTGGCGGATTATGTCCATCGCGATCGGATGGAGGACGTGAGGGAGAAATGTAGAGCCAGTCAGGGCAAGTCTTGGCGCATTGTTGAAAGGCGTACTGATGCCTGTAGCGGATCACGCGAACCGGTTTAGAGAGCTGAGCGCGGCAGTTGGCGAACTGGAAAGCTCGGCAGCACTGGCGCGAACCGTGGCCGAAGACCGGTTACGAACGGCCGAAGATGAGATGGGAAGCCTAGTGCGCGCTATAGACGACATTGTCGCTTCCGGCGGTGCGTAGACCTGACCAAGACCAATGTGTGCTCATCTTGGTAGACCGGACGACGGCCTATGGGCACCTAGGCGAATTGATAGAGTCTCTCACGATACTCAAGGTATGTCGCCTGTTCAAAATATTCCCCATCGCTCATTCTCAGAACGACTTTACGCTCGAGCTCCACACACAGCTGCGTCAGATTGCCGTTCTACAATTGGGCATCCCGGCCATCGTCGCCCCCCTCGCCGCCCTCGATACCGATCTACGCACAGCACACCCCTTTCACCACCTTCATCGGCTCCATCAGCTTCCCTTTGCTTATGCCGCGACCGTGATCGAGGTCGTGCGTCGCAAAGAGTTTGCCCAGTTCTTCACGGAACGTACATCGGCTCTCACCGAAGCGTTGGCCAAGGTCGTTAGTAATGAGCGCAAGCGGCGTGCGGCGCATCGCAACGAAATATCGACAATGCTGCCGTGGGATGTCGGACCGACGATTGATGGCCCGGGACCGAGTGTGGATGTGTCGGTCAGCGGGGGTGGAGAGGCGCTCGTGAACCTGAATCTGAGTCGGGCAGATATCCAGGGTAGGTTGTTGCACTAGTCGACTATCCCGCTAACACGTCCCTAAAGACCTTTTGAAGCTCATCAACTCGCTCGAAGTGGATCCAGATATACAAGCTTGCATCGAGGACGGCGACGTCAACCCCATTCCCGCAGTGCGGGCAAACTTGGACAAGTTGCTTGTCAAGCTAGATAGCATTGCACACGACTATGACAAGATTGCCGGGCGGGCAGGTGCGTGCGTATCACCCATTTCAGGTCAGCTGATCGCCACCAGTCTACTCTGCGCGGTCTCGTCGTCAATGTGAGCTGTCTGTTACTCCGACGTGGTGGCTGATGCGTGAACAGCGTCAAGCGATCTGCAAGCCGTCCAGGATCTCGCGGAACAGCTACGTGAAGTTGAGCACGCCAAGGATGAACAGGAGCGTATGCTCTATACCCAGCAAGAGGCTTTTGGCCGGAAAGAGAGGCAGCTCCGTGAGCAGCACGACAAGGCGCTCGAGGCGGTGTTACGCCGTGAAGTCGCATTGCAAGAAGAACTCGCCCGTCTCAAACATGACATGAGCGAGGAGGTCTTGATGCGACAGGCCCTATCGACCGAGCTTGAAGATCGACAGAGGGATCAGGAGGAGCAGGGTGAGCTCATGTCGGCACTGCAAGCCGACATTGCGCAAGAGAAGAGCCGAGCAAACGACCTCGGCGTCCGGCTGCAAGAGGCTTTGCTTGACGTCGATGGTCTTCGCACTCAAGAAGCGCAACTACACAAGCAAGCGGATGAGCTCCGTGCCGAGAGATCGACAACGCTGCGGCAGCTCAGTGAAGCCCAGATGCAGCGACAAGACCAGGCGTCGCAACTGTCTGGCTTGCAGGCAGAGAACGCTGCCATGACAGAGCAATTGGTCGAGGCGCGGAGTGACCGCGACAGGGCGCTGCAGCAGCAATCGGCCGAGGCGGAGCGAATGATGCGCGATCATATCGCAGAAGCGGATGGCGATCGGGCAGTGCTCGAGCATCAAAACCTGACGCTCACGGGCGAACTTGAGCGTCTCAAGACGGAAAGCGAAAGCAAGTTGGCGGCCGTCAGAAGCGCCACCGCGCGAGAATGCGATGGGCTCAAGGCCGAGTTGGCGTTTGCGAAAGCTCAGCTTCGCGAAGCGAATCGTCGCGAAACGGTATTGGCCGACGAGCTGTCGACGGCGAAGGACACTGGTGCTGCCGCGAACCAAAAGGAAGCGCGGTACGCAGAGATGGCGCGCGAAGCGGTACGTACAGCGACGGCATTCTACGATTGCAACTTGCGTTTGCACACGGCCATCAGCGCTTCGACTGCCATTTCGGGGACGGCATCTACCTCGACACCGCGCCCACCATCTCCCAAACCGTCGACTTTTCCAACGGGCGATGAAGTCGACGAGGGTGTCCTGTCGCACAGCCTGGCAGTCGCCGCTAGTTTTGACCTCGAAGGATTCGCCGACGCCGTCACAAAGACGATGAACCTCGTGCGCAAGTGGCAAAAGAGCTGCAAGCTGTACCGTGAGCAAGCAAAGCACAGAATCGCGTTCAGCAACTTTGGCAAGGGTGACTTGGTGCGTTCACTGCGAATGGACGGGAACCGAGTTAAGCACATTAGGCGCTGTTCTTGCCAACTCGCAACTCGACTGCCAAGTCTTGGGCTGCCTTTAATAGTATGTATACTGGACAAACCCGGGTACTTGACTGACGTTGACGAGTTTCCGCCCCACACAATTTCTTGAAGATGACCGACACGGTTCTGGCGGAAATGCAAGGCCGCGACTTTGTGGTGGCGAGGATCGTCAAGACGGATGAAGCGATGGTGACAGCCGAGGTACGTACGCTTACCCACTCGTCGAGTCTAAGCTGAAACTCGGCAGCCGCAGTCGAATCCTTTCGGGTATGTTGCAATACCAAAGTCAATGACCGAGGACCTGACGCCTGCAGTCTATCCGAGGGGCTGCGCTACTACACGCACACTGTCGAGGTCTATGACCCAGCAGCCGTCAAGTCCAAAAAGGGATACTTGCCAACGCCGAGTCGTACTTCAAGTCGTCCGCCAGTCGCAGACAGTACGGCGTCTCCACCAGTTGGAAGCCCTTCACCACCTCAGTCTCGTAAAGGAAGCGAGTATATCACAGCAATTAGCAACTCTTCCATCGCCATGCGTGCGCTCGAGTCGAGCGAAGTGGAAGCGGCACTTGGCGCGATTGCTATCCCAGTACGAGCACCGCCAAGACTCACCTCGAAACATGGGAGCTCTGTGGCCCTGTCGGCCTCGCCTGGGTTCCGTGACCACGTCTCCTTCAACCCATCTACAGATGGTCGTCCCGCCTCGGTCGCATCATCGTCCTCTTCGCATCCGGGCCGGGGTATCGCAGGTCCGAAGGCAAAGGCTGCCCCTGCGATGGCAGTGACCACATCGCACGGAGCCGAAGAGGACGACTTTTCCCGCCGCGCCGTCCGCAAGACTGCATCGACCGCGTCATTGTCGCAAACGCAAAAGGAGTCTGTCGTGAGCGGATCTCCTGGCCTGACTTCAACCTCTCCAGCGTCTGGAGGCTTCGCGACGTCCTTTATGGGTCAACTTCGATCCCGGACTGGCTCGTCCAGCTCGCGGCGACCCGCGAGCATGTTTGTGGCTGGATCGCAAACGACCGAAGGCGCCGACAAAGGGACTGCTCAGGACCTATTGAGGAAGCTTGAGCGGAAAGGCTAGGGTCGGTGCCAAGGCGGGGTGCGATGCTACTCCTCTATGCCTTTCACTACCTTTGAGGACTGGGTGGGATAGACTCCGTGGCTGGCTGATACCAGCGGGAGCCCTGTTTGCAAGTTGAGTGGCCAATGCAGAGTTTCTTTCGGTTTGAGAAGGGTAAAGTGTTCGAGTACCAGCCAAGCAACCGGCAAGAGTCTTACTACTGTACGGAGTGCGCTTGCAGTGGCTGCGAACTGCCCATCCAGGCCGGGGCCGGCATGCTGACGGAAGTCCAAGAGTGTGGTGGGACAGCACTTATCGCTTATTTTCACCCTTATCACGAAGGTCGATTGGTCATATGGCAAGCTACAGCAGACTGCCTTGACAGGCAAGGATCGACGAAAACGTCTACAGCAGCCAAAACAGCTGTATAGGTTTTGCCAAAGGGCTTCGAAGGCCCTGTGGAGGATGGTTGCTAGACATTCACAGGCCCAAATTCACATCCTCAGTCGCCAGATAGCCGTCATCAGCTTGCACATACCAGCGTTCACTATCTACTATGCATCGAGCATCCGTCCTACGCCACATACGCAGTGTCGAGGCCTCGATGGTCAAGAGCCATGACGCTGTCATCGGTCCGGACTCCTTCGTTCTAAATCGATATCTCCATCCACAGCAAATAGCACGCTCAATATGCAACGAGTTGTTGACCGACCAAAGGGATGAAGGGAGTCGGCGCGCTTTTGTCAAGCTTGCAGCAGCTCCGCGTTGGATCAATCAAGGCCGACTTGACAAAGGACAGAAGTTGATTCGCTGATGACGTCCTATCTGCACGTTATGAGCACTGTATGGATATGAAGGGCGAACTGTGATCATGCGTCCACCACCCCTTGCCTGTCGTTTGACCGATGTCTGGCCCCCAAGGCTCGTATCTACTAACGTCCACAGAAGGCAAACGACTAAATCACGGGGACCCTCTACCTTGCAGCGCGAGTAACTGCAACGAGCCCACGCAGCAGATCCAAACCTCACAGAGCTACATTGCGGAAAACTACAATGATGGATCCATCGCGTACTTTCACGCTGAACACGTCGGCAAGTATGTCACCTACGCCGGTCCATTTGTGCCCGGTAACCCAGCAGAGTCTCAGTAGGATTCGTTCCCAAAGGAGCAGCTAGGTTTATGCAGAACACTCTCACAGTTGTAGCGTTGGACGGGAGAGCAAGTGATAGCGAGGCGTTAGGAGCTTGCTAGCCGCCTCCGCCTTTTGGCATTTCTGGCAGTTTCGCCAGAATCGCCAAAGGGACGGTTTTCGAGATTGGCTCAATCGTCTTTCGCCATCATCGAGGACGGCTGCAAGCTCAAAGCTTCACCCGCCATCCTCCCCTTCTTCCTCCTCTTTTCCTTTTTGTCTGCGCTCCGTTTCAGTCGCCTACGAGTTGTACTTTATGGCCTGTTGGAGCCACGTCTTGCGCCATGCATCACGTGTCTGCCGGTGCGGGTGGGCGGGCAGTAACACCTTCGTATCCCCATATCACGTTGGTTGACGTCCGTGAAAGCGCGAGGTCACTCTGATGCCTTGATAATCGTCGACGGCGGAAAGTTTGTTTGGGGTGGAGAGCCGCGGGGAAGGACAAACGATTGAAGATGTTAAGAGTCACAAAGGTGCGGAACTCCGACTGACCTTATTGGCGAAGGCTCGGCGCATCTCGAGCGATGGATTGCCTGCTCTCATCGACACCCTTACCATGTCCACGCCCACCTCGCCCGTCGGAAGCGAAAGCTTCTTCCTCAAATCTACTGAAGGTAAAAAGTTGAACATGGGCGCAACATTGACGTGTTGTGCGGCTGATTGCCCATATCAGAGGAAGATTGAACCTGGCTACAGTTAGACGGCTCGATCGCACATTTCCACTGGGACCACGTTGGTCAGCAGATACAGTACGCGGGACCCATCGTACCGGCAGCGTCTCAGTAGCTTGCGTACTAGAGCACTCGTCGCACGCGAAACATGCACGAACGCTGCTTGCATTACAATGCATGTGCCCGTGTGAGCCTGGCTCACCCCGACTCAACTTTTGCCGGTCCTAATCCAGCAGCGACCCGGCGCTTCTCCTCGCGCTCCTCGATCTTTTCCCGCTCTGCCTCCTTTTTCTTTTGCGCAACAATCTTACGAACCTGCAGGTGATGAGCCGACGTTGACTAGGATTGCGCTGTGCGTTCGACTGACCCGCTGCCGCCTGCCCTTGCCCCGCTTCCCCTCTGTGCCGATGACCGCGTCCTGATACACCTCGCGCCGCTTCTTGGCCTGCTGATCCGCTCGAGCCTTTTCGCGCTTTTTATCTCTCTTGCGCATCGATGGCGCCCAGCTCGCTTTCAACAGGGCGCCATAGGCTGTGTGGAATGTGACGAGAGCGGATGGAGGGATCTGCCAGTCTGATGAGCTATACGGTTCATTCATAAAGTGTGACTCACTCTGGTGGAGAATTTAGTCTTTGAGCCGTGTACACAGCGGAGCAAGACTGGGTACTCGGGAGCGGTGCTCGAGCTCGCTTCGGCCTCGGGTTCGGGCTCTTCGGCAGCCATCTCGACGTCGCCATCTTGACCGGGAAAGTCCGAGGCGTCATCTATCCACATTAGCATAGGTCGAAGTCAATTTGAAGCATACGGACACCGCTTATGTGTCAACCAGACCGAACCCTTCTCCTCAGGATTCGCAAAGCATTGCGTCATTCGCTCGAGGAACTGCAGCGCCGTCAATGGCAATACTATTCACATGATCGCCTGACATACCGCCTCCGGAGTGATGAGCTCTGTGGGCATCGCGGCCAGCTGCAGAAAGAGATGCACAGTCGATTGGAACCGACCGCTACAAGCAGGGCGCACGTGAATTTGATAACGGGGGGTTGTCACCGACCACGCGGTAAACCACGTCAGATCTCTAGCAATCCGCTAGCAATACTTGCGATTCACAGACAGCGTAGGCAGAGCACCTGTGACAGTCGCCAAACCTGATGAGCCATCAGCCATACGTGCCCCTACACGACCGTCCTAGGCCACAGCACATCCGGAACATGCCGCCCTCTCCAGGCTATGCTCCAAACTCGGACGACGAGAGCGAGGCAGCCGTCGGTAGCGCCGAGGGTTCAAGAAAGCGCCAACGGGTCGACGAGAACGGCGAGAGTTCACGAGGCGAGTCACAAGGTGCATTCAAGCCTCGTCCTCGTGCTCTGCCGCCGCTGCCCGCACTGCCACCGTCAATCTTTGGCATCGCACCGCGCAACGAGTTTACAGCTATTGTAGGGGACTGGTTGATGGATACTTGCTTTGGACAGCAAGACATCGAGGTGAGCTGCAGGCATAGCAGCGACTCCAAGCTGATACGTATACAGATTGAGATCAAATTGGGGGTGTTGGTTCACAAAGGCACAACGCAGCGGATCCCGGGCTTTGGTCTAGGTGAAGCTAGTCAGTGTACGCGTGTGTGCTTGCAACAATGCTGACACGCGCAGTCATCCCTCCTGATAGACTCCGTGACATTGCGTTCGTGTCCAACATGACTATCGTGGGTCCTACATTCCCTCTTGCGACAGGCTCGCTGACCCCACAGAACCAACACGCTGGCTACAATCAGCTACTCAACATGCAATGCGACCAATCAGTACATACACCGCACCGGATCAGGTACTCTCATACAAAGTTCACCGACGCCATCTACGACGGTGGTCGCGGCCTCAAGCCAAGGGTCACTACCGACCCTGCTGGCAAGGTTGTAGCAGTCGTGAGCAAGCGCCGCGTAGCCGACCTCAATATCAGTAGTCCTCGGCAGCCATTCGATTGGCGAATCAGCGTCAGCACCGAAACGCCGTGTAAATCGGTCTACGTTGTGCATTGAATTGAGGCTGACCGGGCAGGCGCACAGCCAACGGGATCACCTAGCATTCGCCGATATAAAGATCGGATATCCTATAATCACAAACTCTGCCAAGTAGATCTCACCATGGTCTCGAATGTCGTACGTATCTGATACGTCCCACTTTGCGTGCTCATGCGGTATAGGACGCTCCGCAGCAGGCTCCGACGTACGAAATTGAAGTCGAGATCATTGATGCTCCGACGCTCCTTTCCGAGGGCGCAAAGGAGAAGCGTGGCGAGCCAAGCATGTTTGATGAAGCCCTCCAGAGCGTACTCGACTCTGTACGGTTACTGGTCAAGAATGCGCCACCGCCCGGTCCCCCGGCCCTACGGCAGCAGCGATGAGGTTTAGCCAGCCAAAACGACATGCATCTACTGCGACGAATTACCATAACCGTCTGCCGAGTTGCCTGATTTCAGCACACGCTGCAGACTCGTCAATGTGCTCTCCAGCGCGGCTTTGCCTTGGCCTTGCGTACCACCCGCGCTGGCATGAATCTCAGCAAGCTTGCTGAGCCAGCAGACACTGGAACCGCCAATATCAACGCTGCAATCTTGCGTCAACTCGTGTCCCTCCGAGTGCTCGTCGTAGATTTCTGACACCCAAGCTTCCTCCCCTGCTTCGATACTGGCCAGGGCCCACTTAGTCTGATTTGCCAAGTACAAAGCACGCCTCTTGCGACGCTCGTTCATGAGCGCATCGTTACCGCTAAGCGAGCACGGAAGCGGCTCGACCCAGGCTGCGTCGTATGCGGAGGACATTTTGCCAAGGCAATTTTGAGGAGCAGAAAGAGCGACGAGGTGCCGTCTTTATACAGCTCGGGATCGGTCTCCGCACAGGCCGGTGAAAGGTAGCTGCACCTGTCCATCCCGGCAAATGATCGGATGGTCTCCTTTATGTCCGCTTATCCTCTTCAAGCCCCGCGGGCGGAAGCGTTGCACCCTTGTGCACGGAACGCAGCCGGGTTATGAAAGGGGCGTGGACGGATCATGACGAGCGTAGAGTCGACGGACCGTGTAGTCAATGGAGTGGAGTTGTGAACCGACGTGCAAGGGAAGTGGACTGTAAGGAAGCTGTAAATCAGATGCGGGCTGCCGCAAAGATTCGTGCATGGAGCGTAGTGCAGATACGTCATCTATGAGGTGACCTGTCCGACCCGACCCGTTTCTACCACCGCCTCTAAAGACGTTAGGACGTGGTTCAGCGCAGTCGTGCCCCCAGTCTTGTGGATCTCTCTGATCGTGTTGTACCAGCAGAAACTCGAGTCAGTGGTTCTCAACTCCAAACAGACGTCGTTCTCCGCAGAAGCGACTCTTGCAAGCGCTTCCGAAAGCGACAGGTCCGTGTTGCAGACGTGCTCTGCAAAATAAGTGGGATTCTTCTCCAGGTGGTTGATGCAGGTACGCGTTTCGTTCGCCAACAAGGCGGCACGGCCCTTGACGGTGTCTAGCTGTGTCGAGAAACCATGGCGCCCTGGCGGTGGCGGTGGGATATCAAACCACTTTTTCTGCAAAGACATGCTTGATGTGGTCGGATACCGCGCATCCCTGTCGTCTCGCAACCCGGTCTCACGGAGGCCTTCAACCACCCGTACCGTTGTCGCGCACACACGGCAATGGAGTTGTGTACGATCTTCGATCTGCAAGACCATCTCATCGCGCGGGGGCGATACAGAAAAAGTGATGCCGTCTTCCAATACCTTGTATTGTTGCCTGGATAAGTCCATCCACGAGACAATACGCCGACTTGCTTAGTAGCAACAGACCATCGGACGTTTGCTGGGAGATACAGGCACTACAGCCATCAGATGACCGCTTTGGTCCTTGCTGGACCGCTCAGGTCAAGGAGGTTTACAACAGTAAAGGTTCTGCAGGGATCGACGCCGTCATCGACGCTCTTCGTCAAGTATATAGCTCTGGTGACCTGTCCGGAGCTGGATAGATACAGGCGCACAGTGGCAATGCATACGCAGGGTGTCAAACATCGTCATCAGGGCGATCATGCGGTAGCGTTAGGAAGGCATGAGTGGCATGCCCTTTGAACCGCGAATGCGAGAAGCGCAACTCTGAGAACCCACTTTGAGATGCGATGCGGGCCTGGTGCAGTCTGCGAGATGACGAGGGGGCAGTAATCGGCGCACTTGGCTGCTGTTTCCCATTCAGTTGACGTGGGGGCTGCGCCGTAAACTACAGCGCAACGCCATCTGAGATCAACTCGGAGAGCACCACGGACGACAAAACACCGAAGGTGTAGTAGATGCTGTACATGTCATACAAAGTACGATGGTGCGCCCTATGAATCATCAGCAACCGCTCGCTCCAGCCAAAAGCAAGTCCACGCACCAATCTCCGCATCGCCGGGTTCTTCTCGTCGCGCTCATTCTCCTCTGCGGCGTCATACACTGTGAACGTGGTCTTGCCGTCGTCGTCGACATGCATGATGCTCGCCTTGTTCCCGCAGCGATAGCAGTAGTTTGGAGCCGACCAGACGGTCACTAGTGCGTCGTCAAACATGTGCTTGAAGCCTTCTTGGACTAGTTGATGGGCGCGCGCGATGAGGGATAGATTGTTGACATGGTTGAACTATAGGGTGCGTTGGCAAAGATGCAGAGTGTGGGTTGTAAACATACCTGAGCAGTGACGTTGCCGCCAAAGAGCCAGCCTGCGCCTCGTGGACTGACGGCCCAAGCGTCGACCTCGTCTGGATCTGACCACATGAGGTCTAGGAGATATCAAGACAAGTCCCACAGTGGTGCAGATCACTGACCGCAGAAAGGCCCCTCGTGTGGGACTTCTTGCGCCCGTGCTATTGTCCGTACTTGATCTAATGTCCGGATATCTGGCGACAGGCCACCATGTACGCAAAGGATGGAAGCGTCGATGATCTGCCAGTGTCAGCCATCGTAGCCGAGTCGATTGCTGCTACCTACCGCGGCAAGATTCAAGTGGTCAAAGACGGTACAGCACGCCTTCCACACCGACGGGTTGCCGTACTTTTGCATGCACTCGTCTGCGCTCGTCAGGCTTGTACATGAGCTGGGCTCGCTACTGACCGTAGAAACCGTAAACTTGGGTGATCTGTCGTGATTCATGGTTTCCTCGCAGGAGAGTTATCCGATCCGGATACCTGATAGCTTGTCAGCTTTGAAAGCTCTCAAGCTGCAGCCCGATCACTGACCGAGCCTTGAAAGCAAGCAGTAATGAGAGCGTCTCCAGACTGTAATACCCTCTATCCACGAAATCACCCTTGGCAGCGTCTCAGCACCGCCTTGCTCACGCCGCAAGTACACACCATGAAGATATAGCTCGTGCCCGGCACCATGCCTCCCTGCCTCAAGATCTCCAATACGTCCCAGAACTGGCCATGGATGTCGCCGCAGACGGTCACGGGTGATTGGACTGGCTGGACATTGGATTCTTCAAGTAAGAGATCGCGAACGCGAGAGCACAGGAGCTTCATCTGGCGTTCTGGCAGGTGTTTGCATTGTAGCAGCTGGATTGGGACTGTGTGAGCGGGGTGATCACGCAGACGTGGGAAGGACCGACGTGTGAGATCCATTGATCGGGGTCAGAGAGGGTCGCGGCGGGCATTCTGGGTGGGGTGTGAGCTGTGCATGTCAGCATGCGTTCAAGAGGGTGACGAAAAGCACTTGCTTGATCGATTGGACCGTAGCTGGCTTTGCAAGGTCCCTATTTCGTCGGTGTCTTCCTCATACGACGTTTCCAACGCGATGTCTATATCTAGCCTAGGCAAGCTGATCGATCGAGAATGCTTTTGAGCCAGCAGGGATAGCGAGCGTTATGTCTAGACTGCAGTTAAGAACCAGTCGTATGCTGCGGGACCAGAATCGTCCGTGCTCAATCGACCATCCAACGTCTGCAACGAGCCGTGTGCTCCATCATGAGCCGCACATTCCTACGCCCGAGCCTGTCGCGCTCGCACACCTACGCCCGATCCGCGTCCTCTTCCCTCTTTCCGTTTCCTCGCCGAGCTCGAGCCGACCCGTCATTCAACCCTCCACCCATCTCTGCCCGTCTACGACCCCTCGTCCCGTTCTTCATCTATTGGTCCATCATCACCTCGCTCACGTTCCACCTGCTCCGCGAGCGTATCCAGTACAACGAGATCGCACAGCGTCGAGCGGCCCAGGAAGCTGTCTTGCAACGCTTGTGCGCCTCGCCGGGAGCAAGTGAGGAAGAGCGGGAGAGGGCGTTGGAGTGTGTAGGGCTTCGAGAGCGGAAGTGGACCAAGAGGGGGGACGGGGTGGGTTTGGGCGAGGCGAGGGAGGTAGGGTGGAAAGAGGTGTTTTTGGGACGCAAAAGGGCAGAAGGGGAGGAGGGGAGTGAGGAGGAGAGAGCGAGAGACGAGTGGAAGAGTGGTATGTTTGCGCTGGTGTGCTCTGTGCTGTACTCTGTGCTGATCGCACTCGTGATAGTCGTCGATTCGGCGAGTCGGACTCCAGCAGAAGAGGCTGCTGCTGCGGCCGCTGCTACTGTTCCCAAACCCGACACGGCACCACAAAGACAAGGCATCGCTCGACGAGCCAAATCGGCAGACCAGTATCTCGGCTAGCACTCATATCGCATTCGCATGCATGCATCACACACTCACGCCTTGATGACCCAGCGCCGCTTGCGCTCCCCTCGAGCCGACCCGGCACCAGCGTCGTCTCGTACCCGACGATAATCCACCAACCCGAGTTCAGACGGGATATCGCCGCGTTCCACAGCTGTAGCTTTGATGAACGACAGTAGCGTCGACGACAGCGTCTGACCCTGGCCTGAGGCCTGCCATCGCATCAGCCTACGCTCAGTTTGGCCACCAACACCACTCACGCTGTCGCTGTCCCCGATATCGCCTCGTCGCTTGTAGCTATGCCTAGGTGGTAACCTTGGCGCACCCTCGAACAGGTAATCAGGGTTCGCGCCCGGTGCGACGCGCTTGGCGCGCTTGTGCCGGTGTCGCGGGTGGGGCTTTTGGTCGCCGTTGGCGCCGTTGCTCCCGATTGGGACTTCCTCCCATTCGTCTTCTTCATCTTGTTCGTTGGATGATGATTCAGAGTCGGAGAGCGTCAGGAGGGTATTACGAGGCGGAGACGGGGGCGGCGTGACAGCTTGTAACGTCAAACCATTGCCTAGCAAAGTCAGCAGTGATCTGACGCTGGACGACTGGACTTACGAGGCAGTTTCCCTTTGGCCCGACCTGTGACCGCACGTCTTGCAGCCATGCGCAGCGCGCTGACGGGATCCATCGCCCGGTGTGAGGCCTCTGCCTCCGTTTGGGCACCTGACGGCCCCAATTGCGATGCAGTATGGCTCGCTGCGGAAGAAGACGCCGAGAGCGAGATGTACGCTTCGAGTACGTCGTGCGCATTCGCGACTTGGCGTGCAGAGTGCTGGGCTAGCGATGCCGCGCGTTTGTACAGCGTTTCAGTGTCTATGTGGCGTCAGTCCCATCCCAGAACGGCGGCGCAGAGTAGCTTGAAACACGACTCACATCGCTCTGTGAGCCTCAACACCTCGGCCAGGGCGCCCGCCTCGGCTGATGCGAACCCGGCACGGCGGATCTCGTACGAGACGAGGTGAGCCATGTATGCTGTTGCTTGGGAGTGGGTGATGGTGGGCTGCAGGGCATCGGTTGACGCGGTGGTCGGTGTCGGTGCTGCCATTGTGGTCGTCGAGGTTGAGTACGTGCTGGCGCTTTGCAAGAGAACCGGCTAGCACTTGGTGACTGAATTGCTATAGATGTGGTAAATATTCAAGCACCCGACTAGCATGCAAGCACGTTAGGCAAACACCCACGCGCCTATGCGCATGCCTAACACCGTCAACCGCACGACTAAATCAGAGGCGGCGGGACGCGTCGCGGGAGCAATCGCTTGACTACGAGCCAACGATCACCCGTCTGACATTTCAATCTTTACGATCCACCACCGCCAGCATCCCAGTGCTCACTCTAGCACACCGGGATAGCATCAGCCAGCTTGTACCTGGACAGGCTCAAGACGGTACACTGCAAGACTCGGCAGTCGGCGCACACGCATCGCACGCCGTCATGGAGGCTTCAGGGTCAGTGGCCCGTGACATTCTGCACTTGGATGCCGCCTCGTGTGGGCTCGTGTCTATGCTTGTCATGATCAGACATGGTCTAATGGCTCTTCGGGCCACATGCAACTTACCATCTCTCAGTGCTGACCACTACCTACAGGTCGAACAACTCCCCCCCACTTCCCCAATCCACTCCAGCACGCCCCCGCACTTTCTCACAGCCATCACTGCAGACGCCCATCCACCCACAATTCGCACGCGATGAACCACAACCGACGCCACAGCCATTGCAGGCCTACACGATCATGCCAAGTGCGTTCGGCTACCCGCCACCAAGTCAGCCTGTGCAGCAGCCACAGCAGCCACAACAGCCTGTGCCGCCGCCGCAGCCCAGTGAAGTCACGAATAGTCAAGTGTATGCTAGTGTCTATTCGGGGGTGAGTCCTCGTCGTGCTTCTGTGGCTCGTGCTGGTTGGTGGAGGTATGCGCTTTCGGTCTTCAGTCGTGAACATCACCACATCCTGGCTGATCCAGATTGTTCGCGGTCTGCCACACTATGGACTGTCAGGTGCAAAGCGCGATGCGTGCGCCGAATGTTCACTCGCGGACATGACCGTGCCAAAGAACATTCCGGCCGCTAATGGAGTTCTCGGTCCTTTCCACAATATCTTCATTCTTTCATATGCTCTGGCCCATGTTCGAGTCGGACGTCTGAACGCCAAATAAGGATACGGATCACGGTCCGAGTGCCTGCGGTTTGCGAGCTATGCTTGGCWGTGGCGGCTGGATCCTGTGTATCGAGGCTGTCGTGGACTATACGTCATGCTCTTTGGCGTGAGTATAGCTTTCGCAGCCATATACAGTGCGCGCCGTCGTCCGTGCGTCCTTGGCTTCGCTGCTGCTCATACCGACTCACACCCAATGGATGATTACCGAGTGCTGACGCGCTCTCTCAGGTGCCAGTACTCGAAGCAATGGTCCGCGGAACCTCGGTCATGCGCCGCACAGGCGACTCGTGAGTCCTCCCTGTCGCCAAACATAACCCCAACGACTGATCCATCCAGGTGGGTCAACGCCACTCACATCTTAAAAGTCGCTGGGATCAGCAAGTCTGTGCGCACAAAGATCCTTGAAAAAGAGATTATACAAGGCGTGCATGAAAAGGTGCAGGGCGGATGTGAGTCTGGTGCACAGACACTCCGAGAGGGCGTCATGTTGATTTGCGACGCAGATGGGAAATATCAGGGCACTTGGTCGGTTGGCGCGGTGCTGCTAACTGGCATCACAGCTGACGATACAGGATCCCGCTGCAACGAGGTCGAGAGCTCGCGACGCAATATGGAGTCGCGGATATTCTTGTGCCCGTGTTCGAGTGTAGCGTCCATCAAGCCATCGGTCCGCCACTGCTGGCAGGGCGCCAGGCTTCACCGCGCCGTCAGCAAGGCAGCCCGAACCCTGCTGCGCCGTCGCCGTACACGCATCCCCATTTGCAACCATCGCCACTGGGCCAGCCGCTCGCGTTCTCACATGCCGCTCAAGGCTCGCCATCAGTTCAACACGGTCAACCCCAGATGGTCGGCCTGCCACCCCATCCATCAGCATACGCTTACTCGCCCGGCCCGCCGAACAACATGTACTACCCGCCACCGAAACCTGCGTGGTCTCTCAAGCGCGTCCGGCAAGACGATGGCGAGTTTGCTGACGCTTCTTTGCCGAGTCTTGCGCCGGCTGCTATGATCAACGGCCATGCGCGCGTACCCGATCCATCAGTCTACTTGGACCCTTCGGGCCAGCCGTATCCAATGGCATCGGCCTCGCCGCAGCTCGACGGGACGGGGATGACGAGCGCCATGGGCCCGCCACCGGCCAAACGCGCCAAGCAGGCTTCGGCTGAGGTCCTGCTTACTGTCCCCGAGGATCTCTATGGCAATGACGACGCTGTGGGTGAGCTCGAGGACGACCTGGAAGATGGTGTGTCAGAAGAAGACCAGACCCTGCCGTCGTCGATGCGCCTGGCGAACAAACCGCATCGACCTCGAGCGGCCGCGAAAGACGGGAATTGGACGAGGTCAAAACTGTTGGCAATCTTTCAGACCGAGGACGTGATCGACCTCACGACGCATCTCGGCCTCGACGAGGTACCCGAGCTCAATGGCGCTCGTGCCGAGGACAGTAGTCCTGTTCCCGGCCCCGCGTCTGGGTTCGAGCTCGATCTCGTGATTGACGAACAAGGCCATACGGCTCTTCACTGGGCTTGTGCGCTCGCCCGGCCAATCGTGATTGCGCAATTGATCGATGCCGGCGCCGATATCCACCGCGGCAACTTTGCGGGCGAGACGCCGCTCATCCGCTCCGTCTTGACGACCAACCACGCTGTTGGCGACTCGTTTGCGGCGCTGCTCGAGGACCACTTGGCGCCATCGATCCGTACCCTCGATTTCGCCTACCGCAGTGTCCTGCACCACATTGCGCTCATTGCGGGCGTCAAGGGCCGCGCGCCATCCGCAAGGCATTACATGGCTGCCGTGCTCGAATTCGTCGCCAAGCAGCAACAGGGCCAGACGAGATACAGCGGCATTGAACAGCTTGAACCCGAGCCATTCAGTCTCAAGACGTTGATCGACATCCAGGATGTCCATGGTGATACGGCACTGAACGTTGCGGCCCGCGTGGGCAATAAGGGATTAGTCACCATGTTGCTGGATGCGGGCGCGGACAAGACAAAGGCGAACAAGCTCGGGTTGAGGCCGGTCGACTTTGGTGTCGAAATCGAGGTCGGTGTTTGCGAGGGTGCAAGGCGCATGCTGATGGAGTGGAGGCGTTGTCGGTGTCAGATGGTGAAGTGGCCGTCGCGTCGCTCAAATCGCCACCACCGGTCCCGGTACAGCAGAGCCGCGACATTATCCAGGGTAAGCCTTGCGTCGACCTTTTGGGCGCGACTAACCGCCACAGATCTCGCAAACATGGTCGTATCCCTCAACGAAA
Organism: Holtermannia corniformis; assembly: GCA_001599935.1. Classification (NCBI taxonomy): domain Eukaryota; kingdom Fungi; phylum Basidiomycota; class Tremellomycetes; order Holtermanniales; genus Holtermannia; species Holtermannia corniformis. The sequence goes on along the minus strand of BCIJ01000001.1, from coordinate 1,543,989 downwards.
CGTTTTCCGCAGAGATGCTCGTCAAGCAAACGGCGCTGAATGCCGCCGAGGCCACCGTTCGCGCCGCAACGCGCAAACTCGCAGCCCGCCGTCAAGAAGTCCAGCGGCTCCAAGCGAACGTGTCCGAGATCGATCAAGTCAATCAGCAGATAGCCAACCTCGAGCAAGTGCTCTCTCGTGGTCCGGACGACTGGTCCGGACGCGTCATTTTGGCGAGCGATCAGGCTGAAGGTGGCGGACCGGCTTTCAGGCCGACGATCGACGTCAAGACGGTCGAAGTCGTCCCCGGGTCAGGCGACGCGCTGCTCCCGCCGCCGGGTGCGCCTAACGCGGTCCTGACGCTTCGTCGGATCAAACTCTGGCAAGATCGCGCGGCCAAGGTTTTGGGTCATCGGCTTTCAGCTTTGGATGGCGATAGCGCGACAAAGACGGCTCAGTACCGCAAGTTGATTGCGCTGTGCGCCAAAGTGCCGCTTGATCAGGTCGAGAACGTTGGTGCTGACCACTGCCACTTTTGTACAGAGCTGACCAAGCTGCAGATGCTTGATGAGCTGACGGCCGCCGTCGAGTCTGATGGTCAGGCTGTGGACTTGCCACGGATATCGACGTTTATTGCACGCATAAAGGGCTCCGAGGCATGAGACGATTGTACAGGTGAACAGGACGGCATGCATGCTTGCGCGTCCATAGGCTACCGCTACTCTGGTCCAAACAGATGGAAACTCCGATTATACGAAGCACTAGCGATATACTTGCCGTCACTCGACACATCGGCCGACATGACTTTACCAGCGTTGGTCGCGAGCGAGCGCACAAGCTGCCAATCGTCGGCAGACCAGATCCGAACCGTCGAGTCGAACCCGGCCGTGACGAGGTGTAGACCGTGACGCGAGATGGCGGGCTGTTCAACCGCGGGCGCATCCATGTCGACGTCCGTGATGCCGTTGGCGATGGCCGGCAGCTCTTCTGCCGACCGAAAGAATTTGAGATCCGAGACGGAAGATTTGTGGGCCGGGATCGTGTGGAGGCATTTGAGAGCGCGCATGTCCCAGATCCGGACCGTGTCGTCGCCGGAACCGGTCGCGATCTGGTAGCTGCACCGTTTGTCAGCCGTCTGCCGAGTACGAGAGGAGGGTGACCGACCCGTTTGGCGCGAAATCGATAGAGAGGATCTCCTTGACGTGACCGTCTAATACCATTGCTGTCCGACCGGTCCGCAAATCCCACACTCGGCCGATCGCATCGAAGCCGCTGCGGGGGTGATCAGCAAGGCTACTTTATCCTCACCTACCAAGCTAGACTGACCCCGAAGCCACGAGCGCGCCATCGTCTTGGAATTCAACGGCATACACCTCCTTCGAATGCCCCTCTTGGATGAGCAGCTCCTTTTCAGTGCTCGCGTCCCATAACCTCCATGTGCCGTCAAACGCGGCCGAGGCAATATACGCTGCGGAAGGGTGGAATGCGACGCGGCAGACGCGCGCAGAGTGGCCGGATAGGGTTGCGATCGGTTTCTCACTGGCACACAGTCTTAGCGGATGACGACGATCGGTTGATCATTGCACGCACGAAGCTAGCGACCAGAGTTTGACCATGTGGTCTGCGCCGCCAGATGCAAAGTTGAGAGCGGCCGCGTCTTGGCTGAGCGTCGCTTGTGGGTGCCACGCCACACCTCCCATCCGATCGCCATGACCTGCGCTGGTGAGCCTGACTCACGCGGGCACGGAGCGACTGACCTCGATGAGTCGACAGGGCGTTGAGGTTTGGCAAGTCCCAGACTTTGGCATTCCCGGTCCAGGACGCCGTCAGCAACAATTGCGAGTTTGGCGAAAAGCGGATCTGAGACAGCGGTCGGTCGTCGCCATGTTGCGAGCCATAGTTGTTGAAAGTCTGCCGCGGCGTGAGGTGATGCATCGACAGTAGACGCAGCGGCGCACCTTGAGCTCCTGGTAGAGTTTTTTCCGCACATCGACAATCTTACCTAGAGGCAGCGCCGCGTCTCTTCGTTGACGTGCTACACGTTTTCGAGCTCTTTTGCCAGTCATCAGCCGTCTATTTCGTCGTGCCCTCTCAGCACGCACCTCTCCAGCGAGTAAGCCGCAATCCGTCTCCGGGCCGCCAGCAGCTCCTCGGAACCCTCGGTATAGAATTCGCCCTCGTCATCACTCTCATCGCTCTCCTCTCGTGTCTCATAGTACTCTCCGCGCTCCATCATCTCCGCCAACAGCTGTTTGAGACGATCACGCCGATCGCCCGGCCCTTCGCCGAACAGCGTGATGGGCTGGCGGAGCTCACGCAACCGCAGCCGGACCTTTTTGTCATCTGTTGGGACGGCCATTGACCTCAGCTGCTTTTTCCGGTCCAGATCAGCCAGCACGGCCGCGTGCTCTTCTCGCCGACGGTCGAATTCATCTTGGTTGGTGGAGAGGGTATAGTCGCGGTCGGTGACTGGTCGGTCACAAGTCAGTCTTCAGGTTCCAGTATGTGTGACAGAGGTCATGAGACTGACCGAGGCTGTCAAAGTCAATGCCCTGGTTGATCACCATGTCAGTGATCGTCTCGTCGTGGTGCGCTTCGACCGACTCACCGACATATTGTGATTCCCGCCTTGACGTCGAGTGTCTTCGAGCTTCCAAAGGAGTCCTCTCTGGGTCTACTGCGCTCTTTGAGACCGGGACAAGAGTCCAGTGAGTGACTGGCGTGCGGTATCGATGTCAGCAACCCAGACTGTCTGCTGCAGCCGACAGGAAGCTGCAGGGGGTTGGCGCGTGAGCAACATATGACGTGTTGGTACTGTCACCCATTGTATCGGTTTCATGTGACTCGGCGTGGTTTGATATCGATTTCAGTTCTGGTCTTGTGCTCCGTGTCCATCTTCATCTTGCTCGGATTCACTGACAGTACCCGTCCAACCAGCGCAAACACTCCAACATGGCAACACTCCTTCCCCCTCCCAAGCGTCAAAAGCAATCGCACGGCAACTCAAACCTGATCCCCGTCGCATCGGCTCCAAACGTCCCAAACGTCGTCGTTCAATTCAAGGACGCAGAGACTGGCAACAACCTGGGTCCGGCAATCAACTTGCCTGCTGATACCGGTCGGGATGGGCTGCTGCTGCTTGTCAACAAGCTGCGAGGCGAGGTGGGTCACGCCGTTTTCTGGCCAGGGACGAACAACGCTGATGAACAAACACCATAGGCTGAAGACCCGTTGCCCTACGCCTTCCACCTCTTGACCAAGCCCAAGGCGTCCACATCGACAGCACCCACACGCCTGCAAATCAACACCTCGCTGCTAGCTGACGCCCTCACACCGCCAACGCAATCCACCTCGCAAAAGCTCACCAATCAACCCGCCGTCCCAGAATCGGGCTACTCACCCGAAGACGTGTTCGAGGTCCTGTGCGAGCCGCAAGCTGTATTCCGTGTCCGATCGGTCGGACGCTGCAGCTCGACTTTGACGGGTCACCAGAGCCCAATCCTGTGTTGCCAATTGAGCCCGACTGGTCGCATGGCGGCGACGGGCAGTGGAGATGCGTGTGCGCGGATATGGGACATGGAGACGGAGTTGCCAAAGGTGTGTACTTTTCAGCGGGCCTGACTAATAGCTGATATTGGACAGTACAAACTGGCCGGACACAAAGGCTGGGTCCTCTGTGTCGAATGGTCACCGTTTGAAACCATGCTCGCGACCGGCGGTCACGATGGTCAAGTCCGGCTCTGGAACCCAACGACCGGCAAACCACTGAGTGACGCGCTCAAAGGTCACACCAAGTGGGTCACCTCGTTATCGTGGGAACCTGCACACCTCGTCTCGGACGTGACGAAATCGCCTCGGCTTGCGAGCAGCTCGAAAGATGGCACCGTCAGAGTCTGGAACACGGCCAACATGAAGCTCGAATATAGTCTTGGCGGGCACACGGCTAGCGTCAACGTTGTAAGGTGGGGCGGTGACGGTCTGATCTACACGGGTAGTAGTGACCGAACCGTCAAGGTGTGGAGCGGCAAGGATGTCAGTGCTCGGGCTGCCGGACCACTCACGCTGACAGTACCCAGGGCAAGCTCGTCCGCACGCTCTCGGATCACGCACACTGGGTCAACACGATCGCTCTCTCAACCGACTACATCCTTCGCACGGGCCCCTTTGGTCCCTTGACGCCCACTCCAGCCGCTTCAACGCCCTTCTCCGAGCTGAAAGCGCTCGCGTCAGCACGATACACCAAGCACACTGCCACGGCCCCCGAACAGATCATCACCGGTTCAGATGACCACACGCTCTTCCTCTGGCCGCCGCAGGCTGGCGAGGGCGCAGCAGAGGGTAGCAAGAAGAAGCCATTGACGAGGATGACGGGCCACCAGAAGCAAGTCAACCATGTTGCGTTCAGCCCTGATGGCCGGTTCGTGGCTAGTGCTGGGTTTGACAACGCTGTCAAGATTTGGGAGGGGCGGACCGGCAAGTGCGTATGGTTGTTACGCGGGGTGGCAAGACTGACGCTATGGTTCAGGTTTGTCGCTAGCTTAAGAGGTCACGTCGCAGCAGTGTACCGAGTCGCATGGTCGTCAGATTCGCGGATGCTCATCAGTGCTTCTAAAGATTCCACTCTCAAGGTTCGTCACCTGTCTGACCGTGCGCAAGTCGCTGACCCGCCGTATCGTAGCTGTGGGATCTCCGAACGTACAAGATCCGAATCGACCTCCCCGGCCATACGGACGAAGTGTACTGTGTGGATTTCGTGGCAGACAAGGTTGTGTCAGGCGGCCGGGATAAGACGGTCAAGATGTGAGTCGTCAGAACGGGCCAGGTGAAGAGCCGCGCTGATGATACTCTAGCTGGAAGAACTAGATGCTTTGTGCGACAGTACGCGATGTCATGGATTGCATAAGCCATCGATCAACCTGCTGCACTGGATCCAGCGCTTCCTCCGTCTGCCTACAAATAGCCCGAGCGCTTCATTACATCGATCGTGAGGTACACATTCTTCTCGCCATATTTACGAATCATGTCAGGCGAGACAATAGCCGCAGCATACTCTTACGCCCAGTGGCAGATCCTTGCTCTATGAAGGATTTCGCTCATGTTCAAGTGTTGGAATCGAGCCCGCAACTCAGCGCGCCAGAGCGGCTCGCGCTTTTCAAGAAACAGTCACGCACGATGCACGTGATCACGGAATTCATCGAGCACCCGCTCCCAGAGGCCATCCGGATGTACCGGGGTAGGCGACTCTGTAGGAGCACATAACTAGGTACAACAAGACGGGTACAAGGAGGAAGAGAGGGGACGGTGGCGGGAAAGACGTTTTTGGCCTCTGAAGAGGACACAGAAACTGGGATGAGAACAGGACAGGAAAGAGTGAGAGGCCAGGGCCGTGAGATGAAGACAGTCTATCGGCATTGTCTCGAAACGCCGGCAACACCCTTCGTCCCCGGACCAGCTTTAGGCGCGCACAAGGTTCGGCCGGTAGGGTAGAGATGCGTTCGTCTTCGACCTGCACGCTCCAACTGACTGTGATCAAAGTTGACATGAGTGTTCTTGACTCGCCGCCACACGATTCCGATCCAGAAGTTTGGACTCAGAAGCTGCACACAGATTACTGGGAGTCTGACAAGGACGTTATCGAGATCATCAAGGCCGGCGAGAACGAGTACAAGGTCGTCTCCACTCGTCTGCCATTGATCTGGGATGTGGACGCAGATGATGTCGTTTTCGTGTGCGAAGAATACTTCAGAATCTGGGGCCACGTATCGTCGGGCTACATCGAGCGTCATGATCAGAAGAAGTCTGGCGGCTTGTGCATCTATGGCCACCCTGGAATAGGTCAGTGTGACTGACTCTGCCCGTCATACCGTACTGACAGATCATTAGGCAAGACTTATGCGCTCTTCTTCATCCTCGTGAATGCGCTGCATCAGGGTATCCCGACTGTACTAGCTCTCAACGACGACTATTACGTCTTCGAAAAAGGCGGCCGGCGCGGCCCGTTCCTCAACAGAGAGCCAAACAGGCGATACCCGCGAGGCTACCTCGTCCTCGTCGATTCCTCCAGGGGAGAGGGTTCACCCCCAGACGTGCACTGGAATCCCGAGTTCCTGCCTTACGTGGTTCAAGCTACATCGCCGGCATTGGACCGCTGGACGCAGTGGGTGAAGCACGTGAAAGCTCTTGTGATCGTCGCGAACCTCTGGAAGATGGACGAGTTCAAAAAGCTGGTGTAGGTCCCTCACTCCTGCTTCGTCCTAGTATTGACGAGCGTAGCGCGGTCAAGACGTTGGCCAACCGTCTCGACGTCCCCTCGCGGCCTCACTATACGCTCGAAGATTTGTTCTGCATCGTCGGGCCTAGTCCTCGCGAGATCTTCGACGCGTACTCAATGATCCGCAAGACGGACAACATCTATACCGACTTCTCCCGCCTGTACCTCACCGTTGAGCAAGTTACGAACTTTGATGATCCGACCACGTCAGGGCGCTGGCAGTCGCAAAACTCGAACGACGTACGGGCTCGGTCGCGTCTTCAAGAAACCGGCTTCCACCAGCTGTTCTTCGTCGAGCCTCGAGACCAATTGCTGGGGAAACATGCTGCGACTTCTCTCATTATCCCAACTTTGTTCCTCCGCGAGCTGTTCGAGTTCGCCACCACAAGGTGGGCCATGAACAATGACCAATATTGGGCCGCCCACTTCACAGGATTGCCCCACCTCAGAAGTCAAACCTACGAGGCGTACGGCATCAAACGGCTCGTGCGTCGCGACGCGCCACTTGAGTGTCACTTCCCGAACGACGTCATGATCCAGCTTCCCAACGTTATCTCTCGAAGTGAGGTGTTCGTTGATTGGGCTGAGGGCGTCAAGATCGAGTGGGGAAAGCTACAGCTCCCTGGTTCGCCGTATCAGAAGGATTGGGACGCGATACTGGGATTCACCGACCCTCAGTCGCAAGATCGGCGGCTGATTATGTTCAACTTCACCGTCGCACAAAAGCACGCAATCAAGGGCGACGGCGTCCGGCAAGTCTTGCAGAGTCGGGACTACATTGACTGCGAGGCCGCATTCGTCTTTGTCGTACCGAGTAAGGAGATCGGCCTCTCTGTAACCAAGAACTTCCGGCCGGAAGGACGTCGGCTTCAGGCGAAAAGTGCAGAGGGCAAGAGGAGGGTGATGGTGGTTCCAGTTGGCTACGCCGTCATCGAGGTTGAGGGCTCTGGCTCCAGCCAGGTGAGGCTTCTGCGCAACCGCCTCGGTCTAGGTCTAACATCAACAGGCTCATCAAAAACAGGCCGCAGCTATGGACCGCTACGGAACAAACATCGACCTCGACAAGTTAAGACAGGCCGGTGCCGAGATCGAAGACAACGTGAGCTCAGACACCGATGATCCAGTGAGGTCAGACACCGATGATCCAGCCCTCAAGAGCGCTGCGAAGGCCGGAGTCGCAGTAGAAGTTGAAGGTGGGCCGTGATTGTGCCTGGGCTGTGATTGGAAACGAGTTTGTACTACTGCTGAATGTCAATTTACGAGATTCCTGTGGTACAGTGTCACGACTCCGGCCGATGTGTAGTCCATATCAGGATATGTCCAGATCGAGTGTTATGAGTAACACTCGATATTGACCTTTTTAGGGCAGCGGTAGGGACTGGACACCCATGCCGTCACATACAGATGTGTCTCTATATTTGAGACGAGCATTTCTTAATGGCAGGCCAGTCCAATTAGAGAGGCTTCCAAATACGCAAATTTACGTAATCACGGCGTTACGGCGTTACATGTATGCATAGGGGGTTAAGCCRTCGACTTTCGCCACCGCCGCCATCTCAGCCAGCACCATCACCCGTCACTCGTCATCTACCTCGATTGGTTCGACTTGAGAGCCTTGCAAGGGTGAAAAGTAGTTCTTCAGGCTTGCCTGCGAGAGATGCTGGGCCCGGCAAAGTCACACATCCCTCGCAGCGGCCTGCAAGCCACTTTGAAGGCTTTGCCACTGGTCATTGTCTTTCCAGCTTGGTGTTACAGGCCAGGTGTCATGAATGACACGTGGTCTAGATTGCCACTGTGGAGCCCCGGGTGGAGGTCCAGGGGTTAAGTGGAGCCTTAGGCTTTAGCCTGGAGCTAAGGCTAAGGGTGGAGCCTTAGGGTTTGGTTTGGTGCTAGGCTCCACTGGGTGGAGCGCTAAGTTTTGGGTTTGGAGCTAGGCTCCACGAGGGATTTCTGCTATTGGTTGGAATTGGTGAGACAGTGGAGCTGTCTATTTTGGGCTTGAGGCTTTTCTCTTATTGGCTGGCGCGTGGGAATTGGCAATAGAGCTCCACCTGTGACATCAGGATTGGTCAGCAGCTAATCTAGTCCCCCCAGTTTTCTGTAGTCTACTTAAGGGCAGACTTTTGGGCCAGTGGTTCTTCACTGGTCTCATCATCTTCTTACTGTTTAATACTGTTCAACATATGCAGTAATCCCTGGGTGCTGCCGAGTTCTCCTCAGCCTCCTGATTTGACACTGAACAGGTAAGAAAGGTAGACTGATCATTGCAGGAACATACCTTGCGCTTCGACACCTTGGTGTCGGGCGTGGTGTCCGACACCGAGCGGCACCAGGAAGGGTCGGCACGGTGCTGCAGCTGCAGACCGTACTCCTTGGCGGCGTCGTCGATCAGGACGCCGATCACCTTCCATTCCGTCTGTTAGGGCTAGCCCTTGGTAGATTTAGGAAGGCGACTAGGTCCCGTCGGTGAAGTAAATCAGTCGCGTTGGTGTAGTCGACGACTGGCGATCGCTGGCGATCGCTGGAAAAGTGGTGGGCAAGTAGAGTAACGAGTAATGGGCAAGACGAGGACCAGGAAGCGGCCTCGGGAGTTTAGGGTAGCCTTTGCTTAGAACCTATGATTAAAGCTCTCGAAGACTCGAGCTTGTACAATTGTTCGAGACATCCCCCGCCGCGGCCACTGCCGCGGCCAATTCCCCGTAATCCCCAACCCCTCCGTAACCCCTCTTGTCCCGTCGCCTGGCCCGTAACACAAATACCCGATGGGCGATTAGCGAAACGATCGCTGGCGATCGCCAGAGGTGCTGGATACAACTTGCGCAACGAGCTCATTGCGCTACTGAAGGAGGGGCTGCTGTTACAGGCCAGGCGGAGAGACAAGAGGGGGTTAACGGAGGGGTTGGGGAATACGGGGATTGGCCGCGGCAGTGGCCGCGGCGGGGGATGTCTCGAACAATTGTACAAGCTCGAGTCTTCGAGAGCTTTAATCATAGGTTCTGTTAGGCCTGGACACAGAGAGCGTGACCAGAGCCAGGTGACGTGGCACAGATAATGGTCTTTATGCTGTGGGACGATGAGTGGCAAGGAAGGATCCCGGATGGGCTT